>CM044448.1:84700970-84713621 GCA_024363595.1 Xenopus borealis | reverse complement strand
CACTATTAACTGATGCATTTTGAAAAAAAATGTTTTTCCCATGACAAGATCCCTTTAAGGGTACACAGCGGGGGGCACCAATCTATGCTGCAAGTGTACTTGGTGAATTGCACATGTTGAACCACCTGTAGGGCCCCTACAAACAAGTGGCAGTTGATGGGGATCAATGCGGCATTATTTGGGGGCGACACTGGCCTGCATTAGTGGTCAGCAGTACAACCCAAAAGTGCCTCCAACTCCCAAAAACCACAGTAAGCCAGGTGAGCAATGGGGGCCAGGTGATAAAAGATAAGTAGGGTGGTTGTTAATGCGATGTGACCCTAACAACATTGTGCTGATGCCAGGGGTTCTCCTCTTTATGAGGCCCGAACACCTCTGACGGATGTACCACCATTGCTTTATGATCCAGCAGCTCAGTGGGAATTAGCACTCATTTGGTCTGATAGCGATCAGATGAGTTTATATCACTCTTTGTAAACCTGGGGACAGAAATGTGGCCTTATAGCATTTTAGTATACATGCCTATTATATCCGCTTATCCAAATTTAAATGTAATAAAAATGAATGTGATTTTTACACCTTTTTTGTACTTTGTTGTTTTGGCTAAATTAGGATGATGCGATTTCGAGTCACACTCCTCTTCTGCTTACCCAAGTATGTAATATGATCCTCTGTTACACAAAAGCAAGCCCATGCATGCCTTTAGTGCAGTCTTCAGGTACCTTACTACAATCAGTTCAGTTACAACAAGATATCTTTCCTGCTTTTAATAGACAAGTCTTCACTCTTAGGGCTAGGCCAGATGGGAAGATTCAAGGAGATTAGTTGCCAGGCGACTAATCGCCGCTTCTTTGGGGCGACTTATCGCCGCTTCTTTGGGGCGACTAATCTCCCTGAATCATTTACCCATGTCTCACGCCCGCTAGAATGTAAAAACGTCTGCGCTTATTCACAAGCGGTGCTGCGTTTTTCTAAGTCCCTCGAAATTGCCTCAAGTCGCCCCAAAGAAGCAGCGATTAGTCTTCCCATGTGGCCTAGCCCTTAACTTTTCTTTGTGTTTTTCTTTACAACCTGTCCCATCTCTGCCAGTATATCTTATTGGTTATGGCTTTTTGATGTGTTGTGCTCTTAATTTGTGACCATCTCACTTCAAGTTACATTATTTTATAACAAGTACATCTGCTTTTAAAATACCATGTCTAAAAAGTTTAGCTATGTGAACACTAGTGATGGGCAAATTTATTCGCCAGGGGCGAATTCGCGGCGAATTCCCGCGATTCGACACTGGTGAATAAATTCACAAAACGCCGGCAAAATTTCGCCTGGCGAAAATTCGCCGAAAAAAACGAGTCGCGCATTGTTTTTGACGAGACACAACAAAAACGACGCAACGCACGTCAAAAACGTGCCGCGACTTGCTTCGCAAGGCGAAATTTCGCTGGAAATTCACAAATTTTTCGGCAAAGCGAAACTGGGTAGATTCGCCCATCACTAGTGAACACTAGTAAATTATCACTGAGCCACACATTGTGTCTCAGCAACTAATTACACACATTTTGGAAACATTCTCAAACTGCTTTAAAGCGATACTAACAAGATCCTATAAAAATCATAGGAACATGTCAGTATGAAGTGTGTGCTGCACCCTGAATATTTTGCCTCAAAGCTGCCCCACATCCCTGGGCACCTTTGAGCAGCCGAGCGATCACACTACTATCTTCTGTGTTGCTTCCGTGACGCTGGACTGGGGGAGGAACAATCCTTCCATAGGCTGAAGTGCTGTATTAATTCCTAATTAACTTATGGAAGGATCGCGCTTGATAAAGGGGATTACCCCGAAACGTTGCATGCTGCATTCACAATAAACAAGCAAGGTTTTACCTGCCAGCTATTCATGTGTGCCGGGGATTTGCTTTGGAACTGTTGAATGGGGGATGCCGAATTCTCCTTCGCTGTGCACCAGGTGATCGTTATTTGGAGGGACAGGGTGTGCGAGTGGAACCATTGATCTTGCAGGATTGCGCCGCCCCCAGCCCAGTGTCACTGAAACTGCACAGAAGGTCTTTCAACAGTGTCAGTTCAATGCAGGTACGCAAGGGTGGGGGGACAGCTTTGAGGGAAAATATTCCAGGCACAGCACATACTTTATACAGACACGTCCCTATGATTTTTATAGGAATGTTTCAGTATTGCTTTAAAGCAGTCCAATAGGATCAGAGCAACTACCATTCAGTTCCATAGCACCTTGACAACTTTTATTTGGTCAAGTTTTCTCTTAGAGGTTTTCGTGTTTTTTTTTCACTTAATAATTCTCAAGTCTGTGGAGTTTTTTTTTTTTTTTAAATATAGAAAAAACACAAATTTTAAAGATTTGTGGGGGTAAAAAAATGTGATTGTTAGTAATAACCCCCTACCTGTCTGAGCTGCATGGCTCATGATTCTGATAAGCCTTTCAGCTAGCACATGGTTGTAGGTGCTGTTTTCCTGTGCAGGCTGCATAGACAGCCGGATCTTTTCCAACTTGCTGGGATTTATACCTGTCAAGCAAAAGGAAGAGAGAGAATATATTGATGTGGCCTGACTGGGTGTTATGTTTACCAAGTGAAGTGGTAATTGAGCTATGATTTATTACATCTAAAGGAAGATGCAATATAGTGAGCATTAACCCTCTACTGGCCCTAAATAAGATATACAAGTAAATGAGCAAAAATCACCAATTATAGAATTAATTTACACGTTGAAGAACAAATCATATAAAGGTCTCATGCCCTAGGTATGAAATAAGATCTCTTGAGCCAGTAACTAGGTCTTAAAACCACTTCTGAAAATGTCTCTGAAAATGTCTCGAGTTCAGCACTGTGGAGCTTGGATATAAAATAAAAGATTTATTACATTTCTTACTGTTTTGAAATATAAAGGAGTGAGGAAATAATGGGCATAAAATATGATTTAGGCTCAATAAGCAGATACTTGCTTTCAAAAATGTTCATTAGCCAATTGAATTCACTAGATCTGGAGCAAATTGTGCACCCTGACACCTTGTAGGCTCTCTGTAAAGAATTATGCTCACTCGTCAGCATAGAATCATCTAGCCATGTGATTACCAGAAATCACAATTTTTTGCCATCCAATGACGTGCTAAAAGATTGCAAAAATTAGAGCAACCAACCAAAAGCATAAAAGCCAAGTGCAGCAGAATTCCAGGAAACCAAAGTGTGACACATTCTAAAAACATGTAGAAGTAGCAGTTCACTTGATACTCTTAGAAACTACAGGTCAGGACCATGGAGGAGTGAGCAGTTAAAATAAAAAACACTATGAAAAAGACAAAAAGGGCACAAATTAAAAAATGCATAAAAATAACAGAAAGCAGTAAGGAAAAACATATCAAGACCCCCATACACGGGCCGATAAAAGCTGCCGACAGAACAAGACAGCAGCTTATTGGCTAGTGTGAGGGCCAGATCTTGATCGGGCAGGTTAAAAAATCCTGTTGGATCGCGGCCACACCTGTGCATTGATGCGCCCGTGTCTCCTACATTCTGATCCGATCGTTGGGCCCTAAGGCCCATGAACAGATCAGCCCGATATCGTCCACCTCAATGTGGGCATATCGAGGAGAGATCGTCACATTTGGCAACATCGCCAAACGAGCAGAACTCCCCATGTGTGGCCAGCTTAAGCCAATGTTTCTCAGGAGAGGGTCTGAAAGAGTAATAAAATAAGATAGTAATCTAGGAAAGAACGGTCTCCTAGTTTGTAGTACTAAGAGGAAACAACCCAAATTCCCAGGCCTGTGAGCCAATTCTGCTTTCATTGCAATTATGCAGCTTAAACTGGCATGGTTTGTTAAAAAAAAAAAAAAAAAAAAAAAAAAAAAAAAAAAAGCAGAAAGCATTTAAACAGATCAATTTTATGGTTATATGGCACCAGAAATTATATTGTAATTATATGCAGCATTGTACATTATATGTTTTTTAGGAACAGCAAGATGCAAAATAGATATTTTTGCTCATTATTTGCTCACAGTTAACCTTACAGATTTGATATTCCTTTGCAACAGATCAGTTTAACCAAAATTTCTCGGACGCCAGAATGTCTGTTGTATTAACAATATACAAGAGGCCTGGACAATTTTTTTAAACTTGGGTCATATTACATAGTTACAGATGCAGCCACTTGGATTTGTGAGTTAAATGCGTTGTGACTCAGGGTTAATTGAAGAAACTGTGTTATCTAAAGTTATCTTAACTCATTTAATACATTTAACCTTTTCATTAGCATACCAAAGCACCATTGTTTTCAATGGTGAACTCTTTAATTGGATGGGATGCTGCGACGCAATATTCTGTGATAAGTGAGTTAAATGGGATAGATGAGTTAAGTTTTTCTGTGTCAAACGCACAATCCAAAGTGGCTTCATCTGTACATAGTTACATTGGGTTGAAAAAAAGACTGAAAAAAGTTCTGCACAATTTAGTATCATCAGCAAAAATAGAAACTGTACTTTCAATGCCCACATCCAGGTCATTAATAAACAAGGTGAAAAGCAAGGGACCCAGTAGAGAGCTCTGCGGTACCCCACTAACAACACTGGTCCAATTAGAAAATGTTCCATTTACCACCACTCTTTGTAGTCTATTTTTTAGCCAGTTCTCTATCCAGGTACAAATACTATGTTCCAGGTACTGGGATTGGATGCCAGCTGAAAAAAATATATAGCATTCCTGAGCAGGACCTGAAGCTGCAAACTGCTCTAACTATCTTGTGCTTCAGGCACTGTAGCTATATCGCTATCTGCCAGATGAAAAAAATATTCCTTAATTTAACCAGTAAACTTCTGTATGGCACTGTATTGAATGCTTTAGCAAAGTCTAAGTAAATCACATCCACTGCCATCCCAGATTCGAGGTCCCTGCTCACCTTCACATAAAAAGAAAATTGGGAGCACCATCCGTCAGAGAAAAGGTAAAAAGGTGGTGTGCAGGGTCAAATAATTATACAGAACAATCAGGAGACAGAAATGACCCTCAAAGCTGCACCTCCCCACCCATCATATCCGATTACTCATGATTTGTATAGAAAATAAAACTTAACTTTTATTATAATATGTTAAATTAAAAGTCCAAAATCATATATAAAAAATATGGAATTAAAACAAAGGTAGATGCAGGGAATGACCATACAGATGTACAGGGAGATAGCGGGTTACCTGCTGATTGCAGAGAAATAGCATCAAAATGGTTACTTTTTATTTGTTACTGGCACAGACAAAAATACAAATGGGCAGCGTTCAGCTTGAGCGTCAGCCGATCTACCCAACCACCCAAAAACCCAAAGGGGTCTGACAAAGCCTGGGTTGCCGGGTGAAACGTGCGCCAGGCGCACCCTTAGTTTTAATTTGGAGAAGCAGGGGTTTGCGCAAATGCAGTTGCTTTGCTGACCCACGTTATCTGGAACAGGGGGTTGGATTTGGGAGGTTGCGGGTAGATTGACTTCTCGATGCAACGGTGCTGCTGCTACTAGTGCCTGAGGCATGCTAGGTAGAGAGTCGCTGTGCCTGAGGCACAAGCTAGATAGTTTATACAGAGCCCCTACTTTTGAAGCGAGACCGTTATAGTGCCTGAGGCACAAGCTAGATAGTTTATACAGAGCACCTACTTTTGAAGCCAGACCGTTATAGTGCCTGAGGCACAAGATAGTTAGAGTAGTTCGCAACTCCGATTTCTGCTCACATAGCGAACGCTATTTTTTTCAGCTGGCAGATAGCGATATAGCTACAGTGCCTGAGGCACAAGATAGTTAGAGCAGTTTGCAGCTTCGGGTCCTGCTCACTTAGTGAATGCTATATATATTTTTTTTTCAGCTGGCATCCAATCCCAGTACCTGGGGAAGCATTTTTGGGTGGTTGGGTAGATCGGCTGACGCTCAAGCTGAACGCTACCCATGTTTATTTGTATTTTTGTCTGTGCCAGTAACAGACTAATACAAGTAACCATTTTGATGCTATTTCTCTGCAATCAGCAGGTAACCCGCTATCTCCCTGTACATCTGTATGGTCACTTCCCTGCATCTACCTTTGTTTTAATTCTATATTTTTGATTTTGGACTTTTAATATAGTATAATAAAAGTTAAGTTTTATTTTCTATACCAATCATGAGTAATCGGATATGATGGGTGGGGAGGTGCAGCTTTGAGGGTCATTTCTGTCTCTCACCTGTTTGTTACACATAAAACCATGCTGGCACAAACTCATAGTATGGTTATTTGCCATGAAGTCCAGTATCCTATCCTTTATTAATTCTTCGAAAATCTTTCCTACCACCGACATCAGACTAACTGGCCTATTTTTTTTTCAACAACAATCTCGCCATTTACCAAGAAAAATTATAGCCATTCCAGTACAATGCTCTCTCGGTAAAATCAAAGCATTATTGGAAGCATCTGAATCTATAACTGCAATTTCGCATTGCATATTTAAATTACCTTTAAAATGATGTTTTAGGAGCAGCTGTATCTATTATGTATAGGAAAATTGATTACAGAGCTGCCTTGATTGATAAAAAGAGATTGATTAAGTAGAGATTTTATTGGTGTTCCTTTAATAAGGAAAGTAGATATGATTTATGGAGGGTGCACAAAAATGTGACAGCCCCTACTTTCCTCATTTAGGAAGTAATGCTTTTAATGGGATACCAATAAAGCCTTTCAAATGGAGCTGCTGCTTGACTTTCTCAAACGTGCAAAATATTGGAGTAGAAGTGTGCATCTCACTGTAAATTTACCAATTTTCCTAAGCCTGCATTCATTACTTTACTTTGAAGCAAAGCCAAGATGCCATAGCATTTTATGGGATTGTCTAAATGTTTTGCAGTAACTTACCAGTGTTATGAGTCATCGCATAAAGAAGACACAAGACAAAAAGTGTATAGTAATCATCTTCGGTGCATTCTAGATTACTATAAACCATATCTAGGAATGGCCTGTTAAAAAAAATACACATACATTCAGAAAAAATAGATTTAAGTTTTATACAAGCTTTAAATGCTACATCTACTTTACAGGGTACTCGTTCACTGACCCTTTCTAAGGTTTTTAATCTGTGTATTATAGGAAAGGGTCATTAAACATTAAATTACTGAACATATAGTTTTATGGGACTTTTAAGAGCCTTGCACATTCTGTTTTCAAGCAATTATTTAGGAAGAGTGGGGGGGACTAGAAAGAAGAACACAAGTGTTGGCACCTTTTAGCCAAAAAAATATTTAGGCTCAGACCACACTGTTGCAACGATGCAAACAACATGCACAAAATGGCACCAAAGTATATATATTTCTCTGTATATATATAGTATAAATTGTGTAATGGTCACTGCACTTACAAACTGAAAACTTGTATGTATAAGCACTGCAGCATTAAGGACTACAAAGGTGTCATCTTTGGAATAAATGACAACATTAATAAATCCCAAAGACATGAGCAACCTCAATGCCTACAGAATTTTGAGTTAATTTGGACACTGGCACATTTTTCACTTACACTGTTCCACCTGTGATCCATTACTTAACACTCAAATGTAACAAAGGCCAAAGAAATGTACTGACCCCTCTATAAAATAGCATCCACTTAACTCCTGAAAGTTTGTGCTATTTTCTGTAACTTATAATTGGTGTCTGAACACATTATTCTACTGTGTCTTTACCTGTTCTGATCAGCCTCAGCACCAGACGCAGCTGCACTTTTTTCTTCATCTGTAGTGTTTTCTTCTGTTACAGCAGATTTCTCAGCTGATTTTGACCTTTCCATGATCACCATCTCAATTTCTACGAGACAACAGAGAGGTGCTTTTGTTTAGTGCTGTATGGCAGCTGTACTTTATACAATACATATATACCTGTGCCTTTTTCTGGCACATGGGTAGATGTTGGGAAAACTTTACGCAGAATGAAGGATAGAATTCTAGAACACTTATCCTGTGTGGGTAGGAAAGATGAATCCTCAGCGATAGCAGAACATTTGATAAAGGTACACGGTGGAAATGAGAAATTTATATCATTCCAGGGTATAGAACAAGTGAGTTTAGGTAAAAGGAAAGGAAATATAGAGAAACAAATAAATAAGAGAGAAGTATGGTGGATGTTCACATTACAGACAGAAAGACCTATAGGTCTAAATAAAGACTGGGAAATAAAATACTATTTGGATAGATAAAGGTTTGATATGCCTAATATATATATATATGAGAAAAATGTGAAAAATTATGAATATAGAGCTTGCACAATCTCTGAAAACCATAAATGTTTTTATATGTATGTTTTTAAGAAATGAAAAATGGATTTGGTCTAATGACAACACATGACTTTTGAGGAGATATAAATACTGTAGTATATTTGTATAAAAGGGAAATAGTCTCAGATTAATCTGCGAGAGAAGAGGAAATAGTATATTTCTGAAAAATCGACTAATGTTGATTAATATCCCTTTAAGAAACACCCCTTTTTGGGCTAACACCAAAGTAGAGCGCAGTATATTTGAATATAGGGTTCAAGTATATGGATACTGCATATGGTAATCCTAAAGAAATATGTCAGAAAAATTCCCTTTAAGAGATATCCCTTTAAGAGATATCCCTTTAAGAATTACGCTTTAAAGTTAATGTCAGATCAAAATGTGTCTATAAAGTTATGTGTTGTTGAGACCAAACTCATACTCTGAGGAAGTGCCTAGTTGGAAGGGCACGAAACGCGTCAGTAGCAAGTGTTTCACTGTGCCAGAACCGTGCCAATGCTGACAACCTGTATGTATACAAGTCAATAAAGGATGTGAAGTCATTTTACAGATTATGCGTGAGAAGTGTCTTTTAACAGAGTTCGTGAAGTGAAGTGGTTAATGATCTCCAGGCCAGGAGATTGGACTAGAAGACACGTGAGAGGTTTGGACGAATGGGGAGCTCCACACTCGCGAAAGAGAATGAGGTCTGTCATGGGTAGATGTTGCCCAAGTTTTAATCTAATAAAACACAGACAATACATTTAATAAAAGCCAGGCAACAAATCTCCCAAAAAGATTTTCTATAGTGTAACATTAAAATTGCAGCAAGTCAAACCAATTACACTTGGCAATCTGGCTTAAATGTGGGAAAATGTGAACAGGAGCGATTTCCTGCAATTAAGCTAAATTTCTCACAGAGGCGAACCCTGATTGACGCATGTCTTTACTAAACAGATGTTATATGTAAATTTGATACAACATATACATTTAATAACATTGCTTTTTGTATAGATAATTACACAAGAATAAACCACGAGGGTGTGTTGTAACTTATTTAACACAGACCTGAAATAGCATATTACTTTATACTGCAGTATGAAAGCACAAAGTCCAAACAAAAATATGAATTAAGTGGAATCCTATACAAAAGAGGTAGTTTTCCAAATACTCACTTCTTAGCTACATAAATACCTACTGCTCCCACCTATTAAGTTTCATTTTCATGTTCAAAATGGTTTACACAGTGTCTCAGAATAAAATAGTACCCCCTATAATACAGCACTCCTTACTGGTCTTGCATTTGATTGCAGCCATGCAATGGTATTATTTTTGCTATTGTATTTCATTTTAAAGTGTCCCAACACATTCACACAAATGTTATAAATATGCTTGTACTCGGCAGAGGCAGATTATGTTTATACACAATGTGGATGTTTTGGAGTCAGGAAAGTACCTAAAAGAAATGGTGCCGGGTATCCACTTTTTTTGCCTGTAACCCCCAGGTACCCAATTCGCTGCAGAACCCATATACAATGTAAATGCAAAATATATTGTTTCTCTGCGAGAAAGTAAGTTGTGTTCTATTATGTTTTCTTGCCATGCCTTATAGATACTCAGCAATGTCCTGATGGTAGAGTAAAATATGGGATCTCCCTGTGAATGTGCAGGAAACCCAAAGGATCTCTGGGGAAGATGATAACTTCAGCAAAGATGTGGGTCTAGAATAGCACCCTGGATAGTGAGAAGCAAGAGATTATATTTACTGTGGGGGGAGGTGACTAACACATTGGAATGCCCAGTGAATTTTAGTTCAACCAAACCATCAATAAGCTTAACTAGTATTACAATACCAAATATTTTTCTCACCTTCAGTTTCACCATTTGTCTTGGTGCTTTTTGAACTACTCTCTGTACCTTTAGCCTTGTCTGGATCTTCTGATATTTCTTCTGACCCTTTGTCCTCTTCTTCTTCCTCCCCAACATTTTTGTAATTTGGCCTCTTTTGCAGTTTTTTTATCCCCCTCTGACGATGGATTTCTAGGGATTTTTCCAGTGTCTCTTGTGGTTTTATAAAGCATCCGATACTAGATTCTCCCTGCAAATTTAAAGAAGGAATTCCTTTATTTTTTAGCGCCTTCTTGCATACATAAAAAAAAAAAACCCATTCAAAATGGTCTATTAACATGTGAGACATTGAAAGGTGTATGCATTTCCTTAGGAAAATATAGAGTGGTGCTGTACTTGCAAATCACACACAGTGCTTTATATTTTTTTTTTTTTTAGAAGAAGCAACCTGGTCTCAGTTAAAGCTCAATCCTAAATTTCACAACCCATATTTAATTTTGCCCAGTGAGAAGCATTACAATATACATTTAATAAAACAGTATTATATTGACAAATAGATTTGCTTGTTCCTGCTCCACATTCAGCAGTCAATAAATACATTTAAGAGCTATACTCTAAGTATATAGCTCTAATGAATATAATGAAAAGTCGCTTGCGGCATGATGCACGTGTCCCTTCGTTTTCCAAAGTCGCCCGAAGCTGCCTCATGAGGAACAACTTTGAAAAACGAAGAGACGTGCGTGTCATGCCTCAGGGGACTTTTCATTATAATGGGCACAAGACAGGAGGAAGCGGTTCGGGGAGATTAGTCCCCCCAAAGAAGAGGCGACTAGTCACCTAGCGATTAATCTCCAAGAATCCCCAAGTGTTCCCTTATCCTAAAGCCTTAAAGGGATACTGTCATGGGAAAAAACATTTTTTTTCAAAAATGCATCAGTTAATAGTGGTGCTCCAGCAGAATTCTTTACTGAAATCCATTTCTCAAAAGAGCAAACAGATTTTTTTATATTCAGTTTTTTCTTTTGTTTGCTCTTTTGCGATTGGGCCAGGGCCCGCACCCCCTCATGGACCCCCCCCAGCAGCTCGTGCACCACAATTGAGTACGGCGGGGGGCCCAGATGCACATCCCGCAGCAGGGCCCACCCACTCCAGTTACTTTATTGGGTTTAAATCTTGATGAAAGGAGAAATAAATCCCCCAAATAAGAAAAACTCCTACCCACTACCCTAGTTAGCTCCCCGCCCTGCTTACCCCCCCAACCCCCACACAATTAGTTACCCTTCCTATAAATGACTCAATCTACTGCTCAGTTTTTATGAAAAGTACTTTTAGGAAATGTATTGCCATTCTCATACAAAAAGGCTTGTGACAATTGTGCTGGGAAAATCATGAAGAAAAGTGGTGTTTTCTGGTGAATAATAAAGGCTGCTTGGTAGTGAAAGACAACCGAGTTTAATGGTGATGGAAGAGGTGCGTGTCACCCGAGTTCTCTGTACTTTCTGTCTGACCATTGTTCTAAAGCTGGGAAGTGAAGTGCTGGAAGGAAATTGTTTTGGGCAAGGACACACAAGGCAATTTATCACATCTATGAGATAACTAGTGCTGTGACCACAGTACATTGCTGTGATATCATCAATGTGTTCCATTTGCATTTTTATTAGTTCATTAAGTTAACCATTTCCTACCAGAGGTAGTAATAGCATCTTAATCATAGTATGTCATTAATTATCCGCCATTTGTTGCTCAGGAAAGCTAAACCTAGCTAAATAGTCGGTGCATATTGTGGGAACTGCTCGTCTGTGACTGTGTATGTTAACTCTTAGTGCCGCCCATTGCTTTCACAAGCACTCAATATTTTCAAGAGACAACATTAACAGTACAGGTTCTTGTGTACTGGCAACAAGACTTCCTCAAAAACATCCTGTCACGTCAAACAAAGTAGTGAAAATGTGTGTAACAGACAGCAAAAAATCTTGCTGAGCAGTGTGAATTTGTCATCCTCTATCTCCCATTTTTGGCACTGAACACAGAGGCTGGAGCCAATTAAGATCTCACCCTTTCATACATTTTTAGATCTAATCTTTCCCTTCCCAACCATGCAAACTGATTTTCTTCTTCATCAATCATGAAGGCATGATTAGAAATCAGAGTGTAAAGGGGGACTGGGAATAGTCATATGATGGGAGTTAAAGGAGATGAACGGATCTAAAGACCAGTACCGGGCAGAAAGTAGACAGGCAAATACAGAACAGAGATTCTGGCTAATATGTTCACTCTGTGATGCTCTGCCAGTCTACCTCTGAGGGCCTGCATCTGTGTAGTGTTCCTCAGCTACAAGCACTGCGGTGGTGAGTTCACATGCCTGTTTGTATTGTCTGTATAGGGCAACCGTCTCAAGCTAAGAAATTAAAGGGATACTTTTGTGGGTAAAATGATTTTTTTTTTTTCAAAACATCCATTAATAGTGCTGCTCCAGCAGAATTCTGCAATGATATCCATTTCTCAAAAGAGCAAACAGACTTTTTTATATTTAA
>CM044448.1:84611294-84633226 GCA_024363595.1 Xenopus borealis | reverse complement strand
TAACAACTGCTCAAGAATTTTGCTCAGCGGGGATAAAGATAAGAAATGCATCAACTAAATGTATCAATTTAGAATAGTCAGTAACTGTACAGAACAGAAAGTAACTGTAAACAAGTCATTATTTCTGGTGACCTATTGGAAGTGAAAAAAAGTGCTGGATGGTAAACAACCCATTTAAGCTTTCAGCAGAATTGTAACCCAGAAATATAGAACAGCTTCTTTTATGTACTTTGAATTAACATATATATCAGATTTAATGATTAATATAATAACTGAGTTTCCAGACCTTAATTAGTAATGTATATTGCTAAATGACAAATCACCTTCTATTAAGCCCATCCCAATTTTTCCCCAGAAGAGAATCCTCTGTGCAAATGTTATGCAGAATGCATGAAGCATATTGACTCACCTGAGTGTGTGTAGAGAGCTCAAGGAAGGGAGAGCTTCAGCTAGTTGTGCTGCACCAACATCACTTATGTTGTTTTGTGATAAGCTGTAGAAAAACAAACAAACAAATATTTAACTTGAGTTCACAAATTGTTTTCGGTAGAGGGAGTAAAGCTTTCTGTGTGGTCATTTGTAGGGTAATCTGTTCTCCATACATACTGTTTTTGTTGTTTAATGAAGGCAAGGTTAAACCTATACTAACAGTTAACCTCAAATGAGAATAAGAGATGAAAAAAAAAGGGTTTAGTTTCACAGATAGCGTCTGCTGATTCACACATCCAAATGAATTTGCAGAAAGCACCACAATAGTGCTACTCAGTACAGAACTCATTGGTTTAGCATTATGGCTTATTTCTAGACACTTACTCCAGTGTTTCAAGCGACAGCATTTGGGGGAATTTCTCAGCCAGCTGTGCAACTGCTTTATCACCGATATGATTCTCAATTAGAGAATGTAAACTGCAGAAAAAAGACAAAAAATGTGTCATATAAACTGTCATATAAACTGTATTCTTACAAAGACGTTGCTATTACATAGACCTAGTGCATTAGACAATTCACCAATGCAGACATGCCTGTAAAGGTGTTCATTCATCCAGGCCACAACATACAGTATCTAGTAATGATAAGTAGGAGTATTCTTTATCACCGCCCATCCAAGAACTTCTACAGTTCAAATGTAGAGACAGGGAATTCCCAAACAGTCGGATTAACTGAAAATGCGATCAAATTAGTAATGAAACTATTTCAAGATTACTCAGCAAATCCAGTTTTTTTAAACTTTATATCTACTAGATACTATAATGCAGTCAATGTTACAGGTTTGGGTAACTGAATGTCTTAATTATAAAATAACAACTGCCTGGTGGATAATAGGAAAAGCAATATTTATTAGTTATGTCATTGGATACTGTGCAATTACGAGCATTACTTACTCTAAATGTTGGAGAGATGGAAGCTGTGGAAGAATGTCAACAAGCTTCATGAACCCATTTCGTCCTTGATTCTTCCCAAGTCTAGAACCCAAATGTTAGAGATCAGAATATCAAAACATATTTTATATATTTTTCTGCACAACCTGTGGGTCTGGGGCTTCATACCCCCCCCCCAAACACACACACACTTATGTAATGTAATTAGCCAACTACACTGCAAGTCCAGTCACTTGCCCATCACCCACATTGGGCTCAATAGATGCTCAAACAAGAGCAATACCAAGTTCTGATAATGGTACAATGCAATGGAAAATAAATAAGTGTTTCAGGAAACAGGTGAATAATGGTGCCCTGACTATCAAAAGGTTAACAGTACAGGTATAGGATCTATTATCCAAAATGCACAGGACCTTGGGTTCTCCATATAAGAGATATTTCTATAATATGGATCATTATACCTAAAAGTGATACTGACACGTTCCTATAAAAATAGGAACGTGTTGGTATCTGTGAAGAGAAGCTCTACGCAAAATATAAGCATCTGAAAGTCTCCCAAAGCTGCCTCCAGCCCAGTGAACCATATTCATGGCGACCCTCTGACACCATTAAATCATCTTGCTGAGTTGTTCCAGTTATGCTGGGCTGGGGGTGGTGCGATCACTCCATAGGCTAATTACAAACCGAAACAGACTCCAGTCTATGGAGGGATCGCACCACCCCCAGCCCAATGTAACTGAAACAACTCAGCAAGATGATTTAATGGTGTCCGAGGGTCTCCATGAATAATTCACTGGGCTGGGGGCAGCTTTGGGAGGCTTTCAGCTGCTTGTGTTCCAATTTTTATAGGAATATGTCAGTATCACTTTAAGGCTGCTGAAAATCATTTAAACATTAAAAAAAGTTTTGCTTTCAATATGGATCAATGCAGCTTAGTTACCATCAATTACAAGGTACTGTTTATTTGTATTATTATTATTATTATTACAGAGCGAAATATAAATGCTTTTTGACAATTAGAAATGTTTGCTTATGATTGACACTGATGGAAATAACCTTTCTGTAATTCGGAGCTTTCTAGATAACTGGTTCCCGTATCAAAGCATTTCTAAAATGTATGCCTAATGTAGGAGATGAGGAAGAGTTTCTTTGTTATCGCTATGCAGATATTTAAAAAATAAAGTGAATGTGATGAATCTAGTCTTACCTAAATATAATCTTCTTAAGTGTTTTGATGGATGGAATTTCAGTGATCTCATCTGCTGATTCTTGAAGGCTGCAAGAAGAGCAAAGCAATAAAAGTACTGCCCCCCATGCACACTACTAATTATGTAGGTTGGTACTTTACACAGTTAGGGGCTAATGCAAATAATAACAAGCAACTCTATAAATATCATCAGTGCGTATGATTCAAAGCGGTCAAGGTTGCAAAAGAAATCATTTCTGCAACCAAATGTGGCCTATATATTTACAGTGGTTAAATCCACACCCAGAGACCTGCGGAGGACATAAGTATCCCCACTCCCGCCCCCTAACTTAAGTGGCATTTAGAGACACAGAAGTATATATTATTTTTATTTGTTTGCAAAGAGTGACATATCATTGGTGAAAAATGACCCAAGCTTTGTTTACTACCTAAGAATGTAAAGATACAATTTACTGAGACTCTTCTCAAAGAAATCAATAAATTAAATCTAAAATGAAAACTAGAGTTGTAATTGAGTCAGAAATATTATAATGGAAAAATAATTAAGAAAATAAAGCCTAAAGGTGAAAGTGAAAAATGACAACTTGTACTTGTAAAAAATTATACAAATATTCAACATGTCTTCTGTGAGTCAAAGAAATGGGTGAAAGCTAAGTAGCTATGATTTATTGATGGGACAAATTCCCAAACTGCTGGAAATACTTCAGGAGTACCCAGTCCAATGTTGTGCTAGGGACAGGAGACATGGAATATCAGGAAAATACAGGGTGATGGAATATTGCAGGCTGTAAGAAAGTGGTAGCTAAACAGGGAAGGTAACAAACATAAAATTAGATCATAAAATAAAAGGGGGTGAGGAAAACAGGGAGATCAAAAGAAGGAGAGGCAAAAGCGAAGGGCAGAACGTGAGAGATGGGAAGGAGGAGAGAAATAAAGGACAATAAAACAAGAGACAAATGAAAATAAATAGAAAAGGTAGAAGAGCAATAAAAAACAGCAGGAGAGAAGCTAATGACTTGTGTGTGAGTGGCTTGTGATTGTAGTATATACGAATTGCAGCACTCCAATTCTGGTATAAAACCAATTTTATCCTAACAGTAGCATAGCAATATTTTGTATAAAACAGATCCTTTTTCAAGTGTGTGAGTGGCTTGTGATTCTAACTTTCCCTACATAAATATGTGATGCTGCTGTACGTACCTATAGTATATACATTTACTGTGTGTAACAGCAGAGATTTATTTATGTAGGGCCTGAATAAAAAATAGTGGTCCTTGCTGTGGGTGATGTTTAAAGGGTATTCTGTGGTCATGTGTTTGGTCCTATAGCACCAAGTGCAACAATAGATCATTGCCTAAAGGGTTGGACAACACATGAACACAGTCATGTCCAATTTATGACATATAGTGGGCTGATTAATTCCCCTGCAGTATGTTTGAGCAAGAGATTATATTAAAATGGTGTCATGCAATAAAGTCTATGGAGCCCTGGAACAGACATGGGACCATACAAATTATGGTCCAGTTGGACAGCCCTGCTTTAACACATCTAGTGCTGATTGCAACAGTTTCATACAGAACACAGAATCTGTGGGTAATAGTTCAATTTAAAGTTTTTTGTGTCCTTTGCAGTACTAGTGCCTGGTCCTGCATCAAGTAACCCTTTAAAACATTACAGCTGTAAATTAGGCTTAAAAGGCAGTATATTATTATTATTATTATTACAAATTTTATTATAAACAAGTATTTATAAAGTGCCAACATATTCCAAAGCACTATACAATTAATTGGGTTATACATTAAACATACAGCTTTTCATATACAAATATAACAAACAGGCCCCTGATAGTAATAAATAGTTGGTGAATCAGGAGGAATTAATAGTATGTGGCACATACCAGTAATACACCATGGGACTACGTGGTGTTGACAATGTAACATATTTAAGCACAAGTATTGCTAAGTTACTCACCAACTGCAAATTTCGTTCTGGATGTTGACAACGGCAGTGAGATCGACTATATCTTTCATGCTTTCTACTGTGAATGGATCAATGCTGAACTTCATAACAGACACCTTTAAGAGGCTGAGGTTATTTTCAGCTTGTAAGGTCTTCCAGAGTCTGACTGTGTCACTGAGAGATGCCCTGGAACAGAGAAAAGAAACATTTTTAGAAAACCATATGTATATATATAACTGGGCAGGGTTCTTTAATGACCAATATATTGTTAGAATATTGTATCTACTATTGTGTGATAAATGTTATCATAAATGGTCCTTACAGTTGTTCTTGAAAGTTTGTGAAACCCTTTAAAATGTTCTATATTTTTATATGAATGTGATCTAAAACATCATCCTAAAGAGTAGATGAAGAAAACCTAGTTAAAGGAGAATGAAAGTCTTTTTAACTTGGTGGTGCCACAAGTTAGGCACCTAACACCTGGGGACAGTGTTTCTATCAGCAGAAAACTGCACAGACCCGGGGTTTTGCCAGCAAGCATCATCTTCTTTGCTTCTAGTAAGGCCTCATCAGGAGTATGCAGTGTAGTTTTGGACTCCAGTCCTTAGGAGGGATGTAAATGAGCTGGAGAGAATGCAGAGACTAAGTGCAACTAAACTGGTTAGAGGAATGGAAGACTTAAATTATGAGGGGAGACTGTCCAGGTTGGGGTTGCTTTCTCTGGAAAAAAGGCACTTGCGAGGGGTCATGATTACACTTTACAAATACATTAGAGGACATTATAGACAAATATCAGGGGACCTTTTTACCCATAAAGAGGATCACCGCACCAGAGGCCACCCCTTCAGACTAGAAGAAAAGGACTTTCATTTGAAACAGTGTAGGTGGTTCTTCACAGTCAGGAAGGTGAGGTTGTGGAATGCACTGCCGGGTGATGTTGTGATGGCTCATTCTGTTGATGCTTTTAAGAGGGGCTTGGATGATTTTTTGGACAGACATAATATCAAAGTCTATTTTGATACTAAACTCTACAGTTAGTATAGCTATGGGCATATATGGTTTGTGTGAAAGAGTGGAGGGATGTGTGTGTATGCTGGGTTCTATTTTGGTTTCATCTGTCCACAAAACATTCTTCTGGTACATGATCTTTAGCAAACTATAGACAGTCAGCAATATTTGCAAGGGTAGCAAGGAGTAAACCACTGCTCTCCCCCCCAAACACTCCATTGTTGTTCAATGTTCTCCTGATGGTGGACTCATGAACATCAGCATTTGCCAATGTGAGACAGGCCTTTAGTTGCTTAGAAGTTACCCTGGGTTCCTTTTATAACTTCTCAGACTAGTCCATACTTTGCAGTTGGCTTTATCTTTGATGGTCAACCACTTCTGGGTAGAGTAACAAAGGTCTTGAATTTCCTCCATTTGTAAATAGTCTTTCTAACTGTGACCTTTTACAGCTTCTGGGCATCAGCAACTCTTTTCTGAGGTCCTCAGACATCTCCTTTGTTGGAACTATGGTACACATCCACAAATGTGTTGTATGTGTGATCAGGCTTTGCTGGATCACTGTTCTTTAAATAAAACAGGGTCTCTCACTCACACCTGATTCTCATCCCATTGACTAAAAACCCTGATTTCACCTTCAAATTATACGATAATCCTAAAGATTTACTTACTTTTGCTACACACAGACATGTTATTGGTTTTTTTTTTCAATAAATACATGAACAAATATAATAATTTGTGTTTCATTTATTTAACTAGGTTTTTTCATCTACTCTTAGGACTTGTTTAAAAATCAGATGATGTTTCAGGTCACATTCATTGAAATATATAGAATATTTTAAAGGGTTCACAAACTTTCAAGCACCATGGTATTTCCCGTGTATAATATACAGTAAATGCCCCTGCACTATTAACTGGTTAATTTCACCAGCCAACTATCATATCCTGCTGGATTTGCTGCATTGTAGGCACATTATCTTTAACAACCCAACTGTTAGAAGTGCAGCAGTTGTGCACTGGTATCATCTGTTACTATTAGTTAGATATATATCATAAAATGGCATTTTAAAGAGTTGTGGGGTGTTTTTCTGGAGCCTGCTTTGGGTTGTTAGATTTATTCAACTGTGTGTGATTTTTACATTTTAATTTCCTGGGTTGTTACTTCCTGTTTTTTTGTTCTATGTGTAATGCGGCAAGATCAAGAGACGATTTCATGTATTACAACCTCCAGTGCAGACAAATAAAATATATACCGTGGCTTCCTTCCTGTTTCAGCTAGTTTGTACAAAGAAATGCAAATACTATGAAAACTGCAATACACAAAACAAAAAGTGGAAAAGTAAGAAGATTATGTTAGCGAAAACTTGTGGTGTTTTAAAGTTTCTTGTTCACCATACTA
Source organism: Xenopus borealis (assembly GCA_024363595.1). Classification (NCBI taxonomy): domain Eukaryota; kingdom Metazoa; phylum Chordata; class Amphibia; order Anura; family Pipidae; genus Xenopus; species Xenopus borealis. Next base: position 84,626,277 of record CM044448.1, on the reverse strand, counting down.
TTATAAAATGTTGTACCTGATCTTGGCAAGAGATACTGAGAGAAGATTAGGGTAAGGGGAAAACCAGGGGGTATGGGTACATAACTGGAGACTGCATTTGAAAACACATATAAGATTTGCTCTGGTTACAGAACAAGAAAATCAGGAATTGAAAAGCAAACATGATTAGTTGTTATGGGTTACTACAGTGCAGATATTACTTTTATTTTCTAACCTGCAACACAAGGCAGAATGAACTGACAAATTGAATTATGGACATTGCACTACTAACATTGTCAGTTAAATAATTCCCACACTTGCTGAGTGTTGCTAGTGTTATTGGCCAACCAGATCCTGCCAGATCTAAGAGTGGATATACATTAAAATTAGTCATCTTGCTTGCAATGTATGGTTATTTTTTTCCCATTTAAATGTATATACACTGCAGAACAAAAATCTAAATTATGATATCAGAGCCAGGGCCAGCTCACTTGGTTCGATAAGCTACTGTAAAATCAGAAGAATGTACTCGTTGTGTGCAAAATGCCGAAAAGTATTGACGTCTATGGCCCACATTCCCCCCCTCTTTGTCTATGGGCGTCATTTTAAATGCAAAGCTTGGTGGAAAATTTCTCATCACTATTGGTATACTTAGCAATGTTTTTGGATCCTAAACTAGTTTTGCTGTGGGCCCCAGTACCATCTAGTTACACCACTGGGAGGATGGTAGCATTGAGCTTAATAAAATTCATTTCTTTGTCAAACAGGAGAAGCATTTTGGTGAATAAAGGTAGTGAGATAATATACTGGGGCTGTTTAACATATTTGTACCCCCAGTGCATTACCCTTTCATTGTCCTATAAAGCTGTTCACAAAAATAAATACAAATCTCAGGGTAAGTGGGATATATAATTATTTGATATCACCACAGGTGTTGGAACCGGGAGACGAAGGGGACAAAGGATACGTTTTGGTATAAAATGTGAACCACGTCCCCCCTCCCACAACAATGATCACTCTCTCTTTTAATGACTTTAATGTTAACTCTCTACATGAAGTGAATATAATACTGAAAATGACAAGACAAAGACGCAAATAAACAGTTAACCTTACATCAGGGGTGTCCAACCTTTTGGCTTCGTGGGTCACATTGGAAAATGAAAAATTGTCTGGGGCCCCACATGAAATACACAAAACTTTTGATTTGTAAAAGTAAAGAAAATGCACAGAAAAGAACTACAATACCAGCTGGATAACCAGATGGAGCTATACAATGGAATATGGGACACCTGGATATTAAATATACTTATTATTATTTCATTATTACTAATTGGGCAATGGGCAGAGTCCCCCTCCTCCTATATCCTAACATGATGTTTCCTCGGGAACCAAACATTTCAAGCTGGGTCGCATTCATATTCATCCTGGGCCTCAGGTTGGACACCCCTGTCTTACATAATAGATATTATAACTAACCTGAATGACTTGATGTTTTTCAATTTCACCAATTCCTTCAATCCTTGTTGATCAATTCCTGTTCTCCTTAGGTCCAGGGATATTTTTCTGTGTGAATGTTTCAAGAGGCATTTTAACACATATACATCTGGGGGTGTAAGTCTGGTTCCCGCAAATGAAAGTTCCTCCTTAAATTTTTCAGCCGTGTGTTGACTGAGACTAATATCATGCGTCTCATAGACACAGTGACAAAGTTCAAGTAGTCTTTGTGGACAAAGTGTTTCGGGCTGTATTGTCTTGAAGTAGTCAGTCATTTTCTTTTGTTTCTTCTGAATGACTTTCAGCACATCTGCTCTTGTATCTTTGCGAAATAAAAGGCCAACCAAGCACCTTCGGGCCATATCACTGCAATGTTCATGATTTCGTTTCTTTTTGGGCTCCAGTGAAGCACACCTGACAAAATGCTTATCTGTTACTTGTTCCATGAGACACTGGGCCGTTTGAAAGTGCTGAACCAGTGAGTTTCCATTGTTTATATGTTGTTTTTTTACTTGAAGTTCATGTTTGCAATTAACTCTGCTAGCAAGATCTATCTCATTTTTTATGTTGAAGTGCTTATCGGATGAAAAGCTGGAGGAGCCTGAGCCGGCAGTCTCTTGGTTTGTCTGCAGTATAGTCAACATAAATTCTGCTAAAGAAGAGTGACATTCCACTTTCTCAACATTAAAATTATTTTCAGCAAACAGACACATTATCCTACACATAAAAGGGATATAACAATATCTGAATATATATTCATGTTCTCTCATCCATTCTAGCACATCAGTAAAATCTGGAAGATTCTTAAAATATTCCTTGATGTACCATTCTACCTGTTGCTGAGAAAATCCAGTCATTTCCACAATCTGATCCACCTTTGTTAAGTACTGGTTAAATTTATGTCTTGGTCTCGCAGTAATCAGCATGGTGCACCCTCGAAGCAGCTTCTTTTGGAAAAGGCCAGTGAATAATTCCTTTATTTTATAGGTTTTTGTAGGGGATGCAGTAAAGGAAGCCTGCATCAGACCTTCTGAGTCTTGAAACTCATCAGCACTATCAAAGATAAGCAAGACTTTCTCTGGGTTTCGCAGAACATACTGATAGAGTTCAACATTGCTTTCTTGTGGCCAGGAAGACAATTCAAAAAGCAAGTCTTTCAAGCTGCACTGCTTTTTACAAGAAGCAAGCACACTCCACTCAAACAAGAACACTAGACTAAACTGTGAATATTTCCCATTGGACCAGTCTTGGCAAATTTTTTTAACAAGGACACTTTTCCCCATTCCTGATTGTCCCATTAGTGCAATTATATTTGTCTCCATCTCTTTCCTTTCTTTATCAGCAAAAAGACTGTAAGGGTCCACTGTTTCTTTTTCCCGCTCATCTAAATCATAAATCACAAGTTCCTTCTCCGCTGTTTTAAAGGCAGCTTTCCCAACTTTGGGGCCAATTTTGCTTTTTACGAGTGCCATGTCAGTGTACAGTAAGTCTTTTTCCAAGGCCAAGCAGTTCTTGTACTTCTCTGTCAAAGCAGTTCTAAACAAGTCCACATATTCTGAAATAAGAGAAATATATTACAAAACACTAAAACTGAAATGTTCCTGATATTGTCAGGTGCTTAGATCAAGATAGTTTTAATGTTACTGAATTAGACAACAACCATGTGTGTGGCCTTCAGTTAATCATTGCCAGGCCAGGAGCTATATAGGGATATTTGTTTTCATGATCATAAAATAATACAGTATGACAGCTTGATTGGTGTATTGGGTTTGGATTTTTTGTGCGATATGTTCAGCCACCTATATGACTGTAGGTCAGATAATCAGATTGTTTATTCATTGTTTTTTTAAAGGGGAGGGTACAAAACATATTGATGTTTGTAGGAGGCTAAAAAGGGGCTTAATGCACAAAATGTCTCAATGTCCTTAATATATTCATAAGCAAGAGGACCTCTTGCTTCAAACCTTCTGAAATGTTCATATATTAAACCAATTCCAAGTAAATGTTAACGCTGGGGAAGGTGCTATTAATTGTCTATCAATTTTACTACTAATAAAAAAAAAATTAACAAAAAAATTTATTTTCTTAAAATCTGAAAAACTTTTTTGCGTAAGGAAGGTGCCTGTCTACATCTAATACATGATTGTATAGTAGTATATACATACATACTAGTATATTAATATATATTTTAACATTTAGGTTAGAACTAAAACAAAGTCAGCACAAATTACATTAATTACAGTATTTCTTTTCCTCTTAATTAACACAGTCCTCAAGGTGTACTGTAGTTTTCAAGAACAGTGTTTGGGAAGTATCCAGCATATTACAACTTACTATTTTTTTCTTGGTCTGCATAAGAATTCTCCATTGGTGCTAGTGATTGAGGGGTAACCGTTTCATTTTCTAGAAAAAGAAAAGCAGAAAAAGAATTGATTTATTATTATTATTAACATGTATTTCTATAGCGCCAACTTGTTGCGTAGCGTTGTTTACAAATCCCTAGCACATTTCTAAGAAGCTTATAATAAAATGCAATCATTTTCAACAAAGGCAAAGAGAGCTGAAGAAGACTTAACTCTTTTAGAATAATGTAGTAACTACTCTGAAGAACTTTGTTAGATTCTGAGGACAAGAAAGACAAGATCACATATCCCACACAGTGGGGTTACAGTTTGGCTCTCTATCAGGAACAGGTCTGGACTGGCAATCTGTGGTTTCTGGCTGCTATAAGGTGCCATAGAAAGTCAATATTTAGTGGGCTGGTGGGGGCTGTTTGGGCCTCTGTGTGGGCTGATTGGGCCTCTATGAACCTGAAATGCCAGGACCTATTTTAATTCTCAGTCTGGACCTGATTCAGGAAGGTCGATTGAGAGGCTTGAGAAGCCAGCAGCACTTGACGTAAAAAAGGTTGATATTTAATCCACTGAACTGCTATTCAACTAAATATAAAGGACACAAAAACAATTTTACAGGGAGAAAAAATAGTTTTTCTCCTGCCTTTAAACTCGCCCAGTAAAAATAATTGGAGGTTGAGAAGAAACATCACTGCTTTTATGGTCATACTTCCTTAATGCTAGGAATTCAACCAGAACCCAATGTGCTAAAATTCTGAAATGTTACAGCAGACCATCACTTTTGTTTTTGTAAAAGTTTTCCCCTTCCCATAAAAAACATTATCAGAAATGGGTAGTTACCTTTCAGAGGGTACTGACACATGGAAGTTGCTTCAGGTGAACTTGGTAAATCAGTTGCTGCAGGAGTAAATGGACTAAAGGAACAGTTTTTGTCAGGGGAACATGGGATGCTTGTAGGAACTGTTGGAATTTCTATAACAAAACACAGTTAACCATGGATTAGCAGTGCTTCCGTATTTTATCCTATGATCATGAACAACAACCATACAAGTCCTTATAATACTTACCTGAAATGGTAACTGTTGAAACTGGAGGTACAGGTTGTGCTTGCAATGGTGGGGACACTGCTGTAGGTGCTGGAAAGCAAAATACCATTATTTATTGTCATACATCAAAAAGATTTACTGGCAAATTCACTAAAGAGTTCAACTTCTCCAGCGTCCGCATCACTCACATTACAACACTTCGCCGGTCGTAGATTCACCAGGACTATGCTACATGAGAAGTTGCGTCCATGGCGCCGAACACTGGCGAAGTTGCGCTAGCATTGGCTAATTTGCATACGGTGAGAAGTTAAAGTTCAATGCACGTCTCATTTTTGACCTTCTAAAGCAGCTCTGGGAGGGGGGGGTCGCCAACCCCCCAACTGTTCTAAACTGATACATTTTATGGATACATTTCTTATCTTTGACCCTGCTAAGCAGAATCCCTGGACATGCAGCTGTTAGAATTGATACAATAATTGCTAATACTCCAGAGATGTTGCTGTCAAATGTATCAATTAAATGTTGCAGAATTGTAACAGTTTAGAGTCTGCACTTGAATTACTGAGCTGCCAGACAAACACCAGAGACACCAACATTCAACTTTAATTTTGGAAAAACAGTAAAAAATAAATAATGGAAAGTAATTGAAAAAAGTGTTTGGGAGATGAACAACCCCTTTAATAAAAGAAAATAGAGTTGTTATATCGCCCTGCACATGTGCCCACTGTATAGTTTATATTCCATATGTTAGGAAATGAAGGGGGAAAGGAGGGTACCCTAAAAAAATGTATGATCTTTTGCAGCCTATCAAATATGAAAAGACGCTAGCATTTTTTGTGACTTGAAAAATTTTCAACAATTTATTGATGAACTCCTTTCTACTCTATTGCACTGGTCTGAGGTGGCAAAGGCAAGTCTGGCACAAGAGGTAGGGACAAATTTATTAAATTCACATGAAGTATACGAAGTTCGATCGAATTTTCAAAAAGTTTCGAATTCGAATTTTTTGAATGTTTTTGAAGACCACTTCGACCAGTGAATTTTGAAAATTCGATCGAATCGAATGATTCAAATAAAAATCTATTCATATATTCGACCATTCGACAGTCAAAGTACTTTCCCTTTAAATTTTTATTCGACTGCCTAGTTCACCTGTTCAATGCTACCGAATTGAGATTCAAAAATTTTGATGGAAGAAAAAAATTTGATTGAATAGTTAAAATCATTCAATTCGATCAATTCAAACTATTTTATCGATCGATCGAATTTTTCTATTCATTTGTTCGACCAATCGAATTGTGGTAAAAATCCTCCAAAGTCGAATAATTTTTATTCCCTAGGTCGAATTTGTGGGTTTTTTTCCCCTCGAATTCGACCCTTAGTAAATCTGCCCCGTAATTTCCAGTAAAATCTGCATCTTAGTGAATTGGCGGCGTTACGTTAATTCGCCACAGCAAACATTTGCCTGGCGTTAGAGTGTGAAGCAATGCTAGTGTACCTCTCATTCGCTAGCAAAGGGCGCCTGCGTTTGTTAGTAAATTGGCGTTAGTAAATCGGTGTTAGTAAAGTGATGTCACGTTGGCAAATTTTCGCCAGCGTTAGTCACTTCGCACTTTAGTAATTCTGCCCCTTAGTTTCATGTATGGTTGCAAAATGAATCCAAATAAGAAGCCAGAATGTGTTGGCTAATAAGGAATATGCACACATTCCTATTATTTATATTATATTGTCCAATAAAATTGTAACTTGATTTTGTGTTTGTGTTGACATCTATTGTGATGTTGTTAACAGAACTCAGCATTGTGAAACTTTATTTCATATTATTGTGTTTTTTAATCAAAAGCTCTACCAACCTGTGTAGAAAATGATATTTGCTCCTGGAGGCAAACTGATGATATGCTGGGGCGGGAATCCAGGTAGTAATTTACCAAGGATAGTACCAGGTTCCATTTTCACACAGCTTCCAACTTGGATTATAGGTACTACAGGGAGTTAAAAGAAAGTGTTACTATTTTAAAAAAAGCTAGATGCACTATTTGTGTCTTCCATACTGACAATTTTGCATATATATATATATATATATATATATATATATATATATATATATATGCAAAAAAAACTGGCACTCACGAAAAAGGTTCACGATGTAGCCTGGGCGCAGATCCGCAACTAATCTCTATTGTCCATAGGAAATGGCTGCATGACTTGGGGCAGATGGGAAATTGACAAAATGTCTAGCCCCATGTCAGATTTCAAAACTGAATATAATAAAATCTGTTTGCTCTTTTGAGAAATTGATTTCAATGCAGAATTCTTCTGGAACAGCACTATTAGCTAACGCATTTTGTAAAAAAAAAAATTTCCCATGACAGTTTCCCTTTAAAGGGGAAAGGTGCAAACTGTGGCACACATGACCTACAGGTATGCAGGAATCACTTGAGAAACCCAAATTTTGTCTTGGAGAACAAAGGACCTGCTTATCGTTAAAAGTGTTTATCAATGTATTTCCCTTTTACGTGAATGGGAAGCAGGTGTGTGAAGAGAAGCCTATGTTTATTGCAGAATTTGTACATATAAATTGGTACTAGGAAGCTTAACATTTAGATTACTGGCATTTTGATAGCCATGACAGACATCATGAAAATGAAGCTGGTTGTCCCACCAGTCATCTAGTGGTTACTAAAAACCTGGGGTTTCATATGCAGATCTCTAAAAAGTAAATAAAGCTGTTTAGGGGCTATTTCTTACATAGCATAGGACTGTTGGCATTTGGAAATGGCACAGCAATACTATTACTTGGGATTTAAACCATCAATAACAGATCTCAACGTTGCCTTCTATTATAAGATACAATTCCTTGACTGCTAGTATAGAATGTGCATTTGTACAGACCTGAAGACAATATTGATCCTCCGGGTGCACTGAGAATTTGAGGTGCTGGCTGACTGTCTGTGCTGTGCTGCACTCCTTTTGCATCCATACACTGAGGGACTGTTGGTGTTTCTGTGAATTATAAAATGAAGGGGACAATTTACTAGCATTCGAATTTATATTATTTCATGAATCGTATGTTTTCTCTGAAAAAGTTTTTTTATCTCTCTAAATCTCTGAGATTTATAAAATGTAAAAACCAAGAAAATTTCTAATACAAAACTTCCCCAAGTAAAAGTAGTTGAGGTCCCAAAGAAGTCAATGGAAGCTGAGTTAATCCTATTGGATCTTCTTTTTAGCCTTTCAGACTTTTAGCCTTTTTCGGATATGTTTGCAAAACTAAAATATTTCGAGGTTTTAAAGTCTCTTTTGGCGCATCACTTAGGGGCAAATTTACAAAATTCACTTGAATAGATTGTAGTTCGATCGAATATGATCGAATTACGATCGTACGATTTATACGATCGTACAAAATATTCAAATTTGGCCTCTTCGATCATCGAATACCGAATTATCAAATCGATCGAATGATCGGATATTCGATAATTCGATCATTCGATGAAGGAAACCCCCCCATAGGCTTCTTTTGCTCAAATACCATTCGTACGATCGAAGAGTTTGATCGTTCGAATCGTACCAATTTTTCAGAGGCTCAAAGGAAATTTCAAGATTTTTTCGTGAGATCGAACAATCGGTATCTGAGAAATCGAATATCAAGCAAAATGATAGCCTAAAACTATTCGATAAGCATTCGATATTCAAATGCTTATCGAATTTCGAATAGATTCTGGATTTTGGGTGAATTTTAGTAAATTTGCCCCTAAGCATTTGTTTTTTTCATTCATACTTTTTATATTTGGATCTTTTAATAAATTACATGGCATTCGTAGTTTTAGAGTAAATCAGATCAAGGTTTAAAAAGACTCTAAGGAGACCGCTGATAAATGCACCTCCAGATGTTATAACCTTCATTTTGTGGATCATTAACTATGTCAGTTGAGCTATGGTTATTACTCCTAGAAAAGTTAAACATTTGCAAATATATAAAAATATGTGCTTGTAATTGAAGCTGGCCATACACGGGGAGATCCGCTCGTTTGGCGAACTTACTTCGTTTTATCCTTTTTTGCTTTGATATCACTGGCTTGGCTTCTGTAATTGTAAATGTAAAGTGTTAATTAAAGTTCTCCACTCTATGCTAAGGTTGTACAGTTAACATATAGTCAGCTCATAAAAGACATAAATGGCTTTTTTCAGAAAAGAAAAGCACAATGGGACACGAACTGGCTCCAATCCCAGGGTTTATGGCACACATCAACAACTACTGCTCAAAACCTAAAAATGAAAGTCTGCATTTTCCCCATAAAAGGAGAAGGAAACCCTTCCAGCGCAAAACCCCTACCCCCCTCCAGCCCGTAGGCCCTCCCCCCCCCGGCCTACCTCCTGCCCCGGCCAAAGGTCTCTAACTTATTACTTACCCCTTCTTTTAGATCCTCTCCAGTGGAGTTCACAGGCGCCATCTTCCTCTGAGCAGTCTTCTTCCTGGATCCATTGGAGTCTTCTGGCTAGGGTTGCCCCCATTTCTTGAAAAAAATGCCGGCCTTCCTATATATTTATCTTTTTTTTCTATTAATAACATTGGGATCAACCATCAAAAATACCTGCCAGGCCGGTAAAATACCGGCCAAGTGGCAACCCTACTTCTGGTGCATGTGCAGTAGCAGACATTTGCCAGTGAGGATCTACTGAACATACGCCGAAAGTCACAAAGTTTTCCCGACCGCTCGGGGGAAGATGGGGCCTATGAACTCCGCTGGAGAGGACCTAGCAGAAGGGGTAAGTAACAAGTTAGGAGCATTTCAATGGGGCGGGAGGTAGGCCGGGGGGGGGGGGGGGAGGGGGAGCCTATGGGGGGAGGGGTTTTGTGCCGGAAGGGTTTCCTTCTCCTATAACTGTTACATGTTAAAAACGAAGAACTCAAGTTGCATTTCTTACTAGTGCCATAAGAGGCCTAGATGCCTGCACCTGAATTATTGCAACATACAAGATGAATTATGGGAATACAGTAATTACAGAATGCTTCCTTTGCCACATGGATTTCATCCAAAAAGTATTTAAGGTAAAGACAATTACTCACTTCTCTTTCTTTTGGATTCTTTTGATGTATAATCAGTTCCATTGGTTGGAGCTTCGACAGGATTCCCTGAGGACACATCTCCTTCTTCAAATGAAAGAAATATAAATTACTGGTTCAGATAATCCATAATAAATAAAACAAATGCCAGTATGTAAGTTATTTTTTAAATTCTACAAGTTGATGGCAAATTCCTTATATTATTACGGTACAGGTTTGGGTCCTGTTATCCAGAATGCTTGGGACCTGAGGTCTCCCAGATAACAGATCTTTCCATAATTTGGATCTTCATACTTTAAGTCTAATAAATAAACACAGATGATTTTAAGAGGTCAAAATATTTCCTGCTCCTCACAAGTGGAATTTTCATTTGAAAAGATTAAAAAGCCTGTGATAAGAATATATTTATATTTTACTCATGTTACTGGGGTGCCCGCACAAAAATGGAGAAACGCCAGCTATGTATCTGAACAACTTCCCCACATATCTCCTGCTCCTCACAAGCCAAATTCTGCAAGGTTTGTTCAATGACGCGCAAGCTCAGGTTTTATTGCACACCCTAGTCCAAATACTAAAGATGGAGCGCAGAGAGGCCAAGGCTAAATGAAAGAAATTAGGTGTGTTTTGTTGGCACTTACCCAATAAACTATCCATCTGATGATCTTCACCAAAAACATAATTGCATATTGTTGCTGAAACATTAGAAAAAGACTTGTCACTATGGAGACATAACAATGATTTTGCTATAACTCACTTATGTCCAAACAGAAACAGTCAATAGGAATTCAGAGAGATTTGATGTTTATACCACTGCTAGCCTACATGATTCTTTTTTGAAGTAGGATGTTCAATGAGCCACAAGCAATAAAGAGGTCAGACTAGAATTCTGTGCAACATACTCACTCAAGCTTCAGCCGTAAGCAAATGATAAGTCAACCTTTAAAATAAGTGAATGTAAAATTGTTGAGGGTGCTATACCAAGCACTTTTGAGATTTACATTGATTATGTATTTATTTTTCATTCCAAGATATCAAAAGGATACATGTGCTGATAATAGGAATGCATTTTGGTCTAACAGCGCTACCGACCAGTCTGACAAGTACTCAACGAAGTTGTCAGGAGAAAGGAAGAGGCTGCTCTGATATTCTTCTGCTTCGGAAAGATTTGAAAAAGGTTTCTTTTTTTTTCCTAACCAGAAGAACATCGGATCAGATTCTTTCTCTCCTGATAATTGGATAGAAACTGACCAGTAGGTGGTGCTGCTGGAACAGAATGCATTCCTATTAACAGTGCATGTATCCCTTAATATATTGGAATAAAAAATAAATAATTAATGTAATTTACAAAAGTGCTTAGAATAGCATTCTCGTCAAATTACCATTCACGTATTTTAAAGGCTTACTTATCCTTTAAGAACATCTCAGTTCCTTTTCTTTAAAATGAAATTACATATATTTTGAATATCTTTTAAATTTTTTACTTTAAGGGGCACATTTACTAAGGGTCGAATTTTCGAGGGTTAATTAACCCTCAAATTCGACCCTCAAATTTTTATCGAATTAAAACCCCTCGAATTCCAATTTCGAAATTGAGGGGTTTAATGCAATTCGAATTATTGAACGATCAAATATAAAAAATTCAATCGATAGATAAAATCATTCGAATCAAACGATTCAACCGATTTTAACCATTCGATCGAATTTTTAAATAAAAAAAACTTGGAAAAATCCTAAGGGAGCTTCCCATAGGGATTTATAGCAATTCGGTAGGTTTTATCTGCCGAATTGTTATGTCAAATTTTTTTAAAGGGCCAGTACTTCGACAATCGAATTCAAATCGAATTTTGGGCTATTCAATAGTCTAATAAACCCAAAATAAATTCGAATTTCAAATTTATTTAATTTGAATTTGATTCAAATTTTCACTTCAAATCAATTTGAACCTTATTAAATGGGCCCCTAAGTGTAAACCCTCTGATAACTAGCAAGTCAACTCCCTGCTCAGGAATGGCAGCCATTCAAATGGGTACTTCACTTTAAGGATGATGTAGTGATATTTTAAGACAATTTAAAATAGTCTTTATTTTTAATTTTCTGTGATTATTTAGCTTTTTGCTCACCAGCTCTCCAGTTTGGAATCTTTTAAACTGTCTGGTTGGTAGGGTCCAAATTACCCTATCAACCAGGCAGTTCTTTGAATGCCAAGCTAAAAGATGAATAGGAGAAGCCTTAAAGGAAAACTATACCCCAAAAATGAATTTTTGAGCAACAGGTATATATATTAAAGTAAATATTGCCCTTTTACATCTCCTGCCTTGAACCACCATTTAGTGATGGTCTGTGTGCTGCCTCAGAGATCACCTGACCAGAAATATTTCAACTCTAACTGTAACAGGAAGAAGTGTGGAAGCAAAAGACACAACTCTGTCTGTTAATTGGCTCATGTGACCTAACTTTATAGTTTGTTTGGTATGTTTGTGTGCACTGTTGGATCCTAGGATCCCAGGAGGCTGTCCTTATTTTTTAAAATGGCAATTTTCTATTTATGATTACCCAATGGCACATGCTACTAAAAAAGTATATTATTATGAAAATGGTTTATTTACAGGAGGCAGGGTTTTACATATGAGCTGTTTTATGCAATATCTGTTTATAGAGACCTACATTGTTCAGGGGGGTATAGTTTTCCTTTAATATAAAATAAGTTGAAAAAAAATTAAGGGGCAGATTTATCAAGGGTCGAATTTCAAAGTGGAAAAACTCTGAAATTCGACCATCGAATTTGATTCGAGGTGTTTTTTCGATCAAAAACCCTACTGTTTTCTATCGAATAATTCCATTAAATTAAAATCATTCGATTCGAACCATTTCCTCCAAAAAATTCAAAAAGTCTCCTTATAGCAGGTCCCCAATAGGCTAAAACAGCAATTCGGCAGGTTTTACTTGGGGAACAGTCGAATTAGAATTTTTTAAAGAGACAGTACTTCAATTTTCGAATGGTGGAATTTTTCAATTCGAATCAAATTTTTTCAATTTAAAACAAATTTTTGCCTATTCGATAGTCAAAGTACCTAAATATTATTTTCAAACTCAAATTTTTTTTTTATTCGCATTTTCACTTAGACCCTTGATAAACCTGCCCCTAACTGTAACAAGTAAATTCTAGCCTCACATAGCAATAGTTTAGGCAGCACAAGACCATGTATTTGTATTTCAGCCAGAGGTTAAATGCCCCAACAACCAGATAGCAATTTATATTGCAAACCACAAAGAAGCAGAAGAGAAAGGCAAATTTCAAAACTATAAAGAATGAAGACCAGCTGCTAAGAATAAGACAGCCCATACTTAAAGTACAGCCTAGACTAAACGTTTTTAAGATTTAAACTTAATTTTGCAAGTCAGGCACAATAACGTAGATTCTCACCAATCTTGTCGTATTCTTCATCATTATAAATAATACTGTTGCAGTTATTATCTTCAAGTTCAAAATCCAAAGGGTCATCAGACAAATGCTGTTCAATATCTAAACGAAACAAATCAAAACATAATTATGCAAGTTGCCCATATATTTAATAGCAGACAGACATTCCTTTATAAATAAGATGCTTCCTTATCTTTATAAGTGCATTGCAGCTGCTTTTCAGAAGGTGAAATTAAGCCGTTTAAAGTGAGTTTATCACTTGCCAGCAGCTAGAAAACCATTTCTGCAGTATCATATTGCTCCGGTTTCATTAAAGTGATACTGACAAGGTTCATATGATCCAAATGAAAATGGTCACTATCTCTAACAGGCAGGGATGCATGTTTTTTTAAATTCCCCCCAAGGACCCTAGTCCAGAATAGATTAAAGGGACAGTATACACCAACACAGCAATAGTTCTCTAAAGCAAATGTCCCAGTGAACACAACACTGGATGGGGCTAAAAGAACTGAGTTTATGTGTACATAAATAGATATAACCAGCATGTTAAGGCAAAGTAATTATTTGCAAGTTACTGCTAATTTAACCTTTTAAGTTCAAGGAATGGTAAATTCTATTCCCTGGCATATCTGTGTTCTCTGGCACTTGCATTATAGAGTTCCTATGGTTTGGTTCCATATTTGGCCAAATCTTTCTAATTCAAACATTATGGATGAAGTGCATTCAAACCTGGATTCATCACTTTGTAAAGCAGGAATACCAACGAGATACAAACACTGTATATAGATTTAATGCATGTTTAAAGGCAACTCACCTGATAAATCCAAAGTCAACAGCGTTTCTAAGTCCAATTCCGAATCTAAACTCCAGTTCAGGGCACTCGTGTCTATAGTGCTCAGATCCATCGTTGATATATTTTCCCCTGCAAATTAAAAAGGAGATGTAAATATTACAAAGGAAACACCAGTACTATGCATGGATCCAACTAATAAATACAGGGTTACTTTTAAATGGCACTTTGCTACTATGTTATAAAACAAATATAGGCATGACATAATGTTATGATAAGTTATGGTTGCATTGCATAATATTGCAAATTAACTGCAATTAGACTATCCTGAATCATATTCAGCCATGTGTCTTGCTTTTATTATAATGTGGCTCATCAGCACTTGAGAATAGAAATGTTTTATTAATGCTGAAACTAGTGACTTGCAGTGAAGAGTTCTGATTGATAACTGCCTCATGGGCAGCGCTTACAGCTGGAGTTTGGTCTGCTATTAAGGTTCTAGATTCATAGACCCTAGCTGCTGGAATCTGATTGAAAGTCAGAAAGAATTAAAGGAGGAGTGCATGACTATAAGGCAAATAAATAAATAGAATACATAAAAACTACAAATTCCAATGAATCTGACAGTTGCATGAAGCCATGTGTCATTTGGAAAGTGTACTGAGACACCTGTTCCCCTTAGCAGTCTTAATCATACACATAACAACAATGTCATTACACTGGATCAGGTCCCAACCAATGAGCTGCGGGCAGTCCTGGAGTGGGCTGTGGAGCCTAGCCCACAATTAACAAGGTGCGACAAAATGGATGCTGGCACACCAAATTGGACTCTGA
>CM044448.1:84597713-84611235 GCA_024363595.1 Xenopus borealis | reverse complement strand
CCCCCCCCCCCCGTGCCTTGACACCGGTCTCCAAACCAAAATAGTTTGGGGATTATTGTTGTATGAAACGGTCTCTTCTGATTATGCATACAGTACATCTATTCTATGGTGGATGTAATGGCCAGTTCTGAAACGAGTCAGGTCTGAAAACTGTATCTGCCAATAACAGGCTATAATGCACTGCTGCTCCAGTCGTTACCTAATGTTCTTGGGTAAATCGGTCAGAGATCATCATGATGTCAGGCAGTCACCCATGTGATTATCTGGTTAAAATTACAACATTATTGCAACCTGCCTGACATATCTCATATGCTTCTGAATCATGGCACTCTGCAAAAGGCAAAGATTGATTGTGGTACAGATCTCAGCATTGTTCCCTAAACCATCTACTCCAATATGCTCTAATTCTTTACCTGCTCCAATGCGCTATTGTTCCTCAGTCCCATATCTCCATATCATTCTCACTCATGTAAAAAAAAAAAGTCAGATGGAAACTACTAGCCTGTGATGCAAGACATTCAGTGCCAAAACTATGCAAATGGTGTCTATGTTTAGGCATGGTTTTGACAAGCCTGCAGCATAAACTACAATAAACCACATATTTTTGCTCAACTTTACTTCCTGCTGAAGATTCTGCTTCTGAGCAAAATGAAATGAAAGTTTCTTATACAAACAGATTGTGAAATTGGAATTTTCCTTGAAGTGGTTCCAAAAACCACTGTATCACAAGTTAGCTGCCTCCAAGAATTATAATTTATTCTTAAAGGGGACCCATCACCCAAAAGAAATATTCAAAATCCTTTTTTATCACATTAGTCAAGCAAAATTAACTTTATTTACACTATATAAATTATTTGATTCTTGTAACCTTCGGTCTGGGAATTCAAAATTATAGCAAGCAGGCAGGAGCCATTTTGTGGGCACTGTTATTAGGGCAAGCATTATATCATCTGCACCAGAATGGGGGACCCAATGTCCATCCCCATGCCCTGGCTACACAATTAAATGGTGAAGGTGACGGGAGAATGTGTGGAGAGCAGTGACATCTAGGAAGTGCTGAATGGAAAGGGAAAGTAATTGTTTGCTCCGCCTCTATGCCACTGGCATAGAGGAGGGGCAGACAATATTTGATTGACAGCTGAGATTTTTAAATGAGCTTACAACAGCTATGAATGCGTTAATAAAAAACAGAAATTGGATTTCATGTTTAATTCGAAAAGGGCTTTTATTATACAGATTTTTGTGTCTGGGTGACAGGTCCACTTTAAAGGGGGCCATTGGTCAAATTATGTTTTTGGAATAATGGAAGAAAATAATACTATAAGAAACCTTTCCGTATATACTGATTAAAATAAATTAAACTTTAAGATTATTGACTAGGTTTAATTCATGTATAAAGTAAAGTCTTTCTTGATTGCAGCTGTTTCTTCAACAAAATGAAGTATGTCTTCAACTGCTAAATATCAGCAGAGCCAGAGCTACTGTAGGTGCTAAAATATTCTATGGACAGCTTCTCATATGAACATTTGATCTTCCTGACTGGAGATTCCTTCCACTGCAATGTTAAAGCATGTAAAATACTATGCTACCATATATTATTTTTATGCTTTTTGTAACACTTTTATATTTTTGTCTTCATTGTCTTTTTGTTCTCTATGGAGAATAAACACTAAACTGCCAGACTCCAATTGACCTTTATAGCCTTCTAACACAAACACTGGGCAGATTTGTACCAATGTAATAAACCATAGTAACCAATCATATAGTTACACATTGGTTGCTATAGGTTCTTGCATGGGGGGGGTGAATTTGCCTTTGTCAATAAATCTGCCTCACAACTGATCAGGTGCACAATCTAAGGTCTATGCTTATTAATAACTAGACATTAAGCCCGTTAAATTAATGGGCGCTAGAACATATGTAGTCAAACATTTATAAAAAACAGAATTGTTCTAGGCGAATTTTTGCCTGCGCTACCCAAATTCACTAACATGCGAATTTACGCTCTGGTCGGCGAACGCTAACGTATTTACGTTTTTCAGACTATCACCCACAATGGTAAAACACGCCACAGCGTAAGGGTGCGAAGTTGCGCGTCTATCTACTTCGCTAGCGTAAATTATCACTCAATGGGAATTGAACACTAAAACCACTGGTCAGAGGCATCTACTTTATACACTACACCACCAGGCTTCCGTGGTAGTTCATTGTCTCTTTTCTCTATTCTAAATCATGTACTGTATACTGGTACTGATAGCATTAGCTAGTGATTGGCTCTAGTGGCCAAAACTGATATTACATGCTGGTAAATTCGCCATAGACGGTCAAATTCGCCAGCGACGGTCCGTGCAGCACATGCGCAGTAGCGCAATTCCACGGACACAGGGACTGGACGCAGACACTTGAACTTTATTATATAGGATTATTATTTGTGTGATTATTGTTGTTATTAAAGGGGGTGTTCACATTCCAAACACTTTTTTTCTCAGTTGAGTTGTTTTCAGATTGTTCACCACAAACAAAGACTTTTTTTCAATTACTTTCCATCTTTTATTTTTTACTGTTTTCCCAAAATTGAGGTTTAAAATTCCTGTCTCTAGTAGTGTTTCAGTCTTGCAGCTCAGTGATCCAATTTGCTACAATTAGTTGATACATTTCTCAGCAGTATCTGTGGAGTATTAGCAACTATTGTATCAATTCTAACAGCTGCCTGTAATGAAGCAATCAGCAGGAACAAAGATAACTAAATGTATCAACTAAATGAATCAATTTAGAACAGTTGAAGAGTTGGCGACCTACCCCCCCCCCCCCCCCCCCCCGAGCTTCTTTAGAAGGTGAAAAATGAAACTTTACACTTCAATATTAGAAAAACAGTCACAAATAGAAAAAAGTAAGTAATTGCCAAAGTCTTTATTTCTGGTGACGTATCTGAAACTGAACTAAAAAAATTTTTGTAGGTGAACATCCCATTTAACTTGAAAGGGTTGTAAATTAATGCCGGAAGACATGTGCACAGGCCCTGACCTGCATGGCTGACATCTATATACTGTAGTTTGGGTTAAGTAGTAACTTCCCAAAAACATGATTTTTATATAAGACCAAATAAGCAGTAGAATAAACATGCACATTTAAAGGGCAAGGAAAGGCAAATAAATAAAATCCCATTTTTACTTTCTTTAATGAAAAAGAAATCTATCTCCAATATACTTTAAGTAAAAAATGTATGCAGTGAAATCCTCCCTTCATTTAGTGCAGTGGATAGGGATTGTTAGACTGTCCCTAACTTCTGGCAGGGAAACAATCATACTTATGAACAGCAGGGGGAGCCCTGCCTTACTTACCAGCCATGCAGAACTCCAGCAGCTTTGTTTTTTGATCATTTATGACGATCCCTAAGAAGCCCAGACCACACTGAGCATGTGTATGTAGTCTAGTCTTGCAAAGTTACAAGATGACAGCCCCCTGTGGCCAACTTTGAAAGCATAAATCATTTGTTTGATTAGGCCAGGCAATTTGGAGCAATTTTAAAAATCGCGCCGCTCCGTGTGAACACGCGCCGGCGTTTTTAAGCCTCGCCGGTGCCTAGCTATTCGGGGGCGATCCGTCGTGGCGAGAAGTCGCCAGGCAACGGATCGCCCCGAATCTCCCCGTCTGGACTAAGCAAGCCTTAAAGGGGTTGTTCACCTTTCTGTTCAGCTGTTTTCAAATTGTTCCCCATAAAGATAAAGACTTTTTTCAGTTACTTTCCATTATTTATCTTTTACTGTTTTTCCAAAATCTAAGTTTAAAGTTGAATGTTGGTGTCTCTGGTGTTTGAGTCTGGCAGCTCAGTAATTAAGTAGCCGGGTAGGCCGGGGGGAGGAGGGAGGGGGGCCTATTTGAGGTTAGCGCCCGAGGGATTGAATTCCCCTTTAATATGTTGTTGCAAAGAAACAAGTATTTGCAGCTATAAAACTAGTAGTCATTTCTATCTTTTGAAGGAAGTGTCTACATATAAAAAGCAGCATTAACCACAGCCTCGTGTTAGGGTCCCTTGAGAGAGGAATAAAGTCTGATCGGTTTAACTGTCTGTTTTCAGAACCTCAATGGATGGTGGTACTTGGAGCAGATGTTCAGTCTGATAAGCCATTATTATTTATTTCATTAATCCCTAATCATGCAGGAACAGAGAGCTAAAAACACTGTCCTGCTTTATGTTTACTAAAAAGTAGAGCCACTACAATTTCGTCTGAACCAGCTACATATATTAATTAGGAGATTCAAAAAACACTATCTAAGGGTGGTGACACACAAGCCTACTGGGGGGGAGATTAGTTGCCCAGCAACTCGGCTGGTGGTGACGCACAAGGCTAGTTGGGGGGAAGATTAGTCACCCGGCAACAAATCGCCTCTTCTTGGGACGACTAATCTCCCCTAAAGTTGCCTGAAGTTTCTTTGTGAGGCAACTTTGGGCTACTTCAGAAAATGAAGTGTTCTGAGTGCCATCCTGCCTGCATTTAGGGGAGATTAGTCGCCCAATGATGTATCATTTGTTGCTGGGCAACTAATCTCCCGCCCCCACTAGCCTAGTGTGTCACCACCCTAAAGATTTCGCATTATACAATAGTCCAGGTAGGGTTGCCACATTTCCCCTCGACAAACTCTGTGAGAAGGCGGGGCTGTGTTGCAGTAGGGGGCGGGGCTGTGACATATCAGGGCAGGCCGGTGATATTGGGGGCAGGACTATGATGATCGATTGGCTGATCGCAGAGTCAATCTCAGGAAATCCTACCCGGTGTGCATTATTTTGAAAACTGGGCAGCCAGTTTTGACCCCAAACAGCCCTTCAATAAATCAGGCGGTCAAAACTGGACAGATAGCAACCCTAAAGCTGGCCATAGACGTACAGATTTTTAAAAGTTCCAATGGTTATCGTGAGACCATGAGTCTCAAAACGATCGTTTAAATGTCCGATGTGTCCATCAACTAAAAGGAGCAATATACGGTGTCTTTAGGTGTACAGTCATTACAGGTGTAAGGTTTGCAACTGGTTGAGCAATTCATAGCAACCATCAGCAGACAGTAAAAAACATCTGTGGGTTACTAGACCTGAGTAAGCTTGATTCTTTTGAATTGGACTGTACTCACACAGACGCGTGTGAGCGCCGAACGCAGGTTAAGACGCAACATGCTGCATTTTACCTACTCCTGCGCACATGTGTAAGAGCCCTTATATTATACAATATGATGTAAAGGGCCAATGAGGTAATACTTTTTTAATTCTTTTTTTGCATTTAAAGATGTTGAAAATAAACACACCACAAAAACCACACCATCGCTGAAACCAAGAAAAACCAAAACAATGATATAATGATGTGGGCGCTATTTATTATGCTATGAAGTTCCTTTCCGCATAGCTAACAAGGTGCGTTTTGTTTAGCATGATACCTTGCCATGCAAGAAAATCTGGTTGCTTGTTATATAAAAATAGCTTTCTAATAAGACAACAGATTTTAGCATTTTAGTCATTTAAAGGGGTTGTACTCCTTGAAGTTAACTTTTTGTATGTTATAGAGCTGCCAGTTGTTAGCAACTTTTCAACTGGTCTTCATTATTTATACTGTAAAGTTTTTTTTTTAATCATTTGCCATTTTCTTCTGACACTTTCCAGATTTCAAATGGGGGTCACTCAGTGCAGGAACTAGGGGTAGGCAGAGTAGGCACATGTCTAGGGCGCAAAGTTAAGGGGGCACCAGGCACGTACCTACTCTCTCGCCTACCCTATGTTTGGTCCCCACTCTCCTCACGGTCAACATACATATGCGCGTGAGCGTCAACATGAGCGTGCGCGTGGGCATCAACACACACATGCACACGCTCAGCTGATCCCATCTAAAAACCAATGTTCTGTAAGGCAACACATTCATTATTTTGGATACTTTGTATTACTCTTCTTTCTATTCAGGCCCTCTCCTACTCATTTTCCAGTCTCCTATTCAAATCAGTGCGTGGTTGCTAGGGTAATATAGACCATAGCAACCAGATTGCTGAGCTTGCAAATGGGAAAGCTGCTGAATAAAAAGCTAAAGCTAAATAAGTAAAAAAAACACAAATGAAAATAAAAACAAATTGCACATTGTCTCAGAATATCCCTCTCTACATTGTACTAAAAGTTTATTTAAAGGTGAACAACCCCTTTAATATGGTCTGGACTGAGATTCAAAATAGGCCCTGGCATTTCAGCTACACAAAGGCCCAAACAACCCCCCACCAGCCCAATAAATAGTGACTGTCTATGGTAGCCCCCATTTGCAGAATCCACAGATTGGCAGGCTGGACCTGTATAGTTTTGATTTCAGTCAAAACTGAGCTATGGGCTCAAGTCATATCGATAATTACTGTATAACCAAACTAGTTCACAGAATGACTCCATATGTAATAGGAAAACAGGCAATTTAGATGTATAAAACACTACACACAAAACTATGAAACCCCTTTCAAACAAAACATTCCCCATACTCCGAAGGACAAAGAATGTGACACCCATAATGAACTATTGTTCTATAATTCATTCTATACCCTCAATCAAACATATACAAACTATGAATTTTATAAACATATTCGTTAAAAAAAAAATCACAAATAAATTAAACTGAAATTCCTTTGTTTTTATTTATACTTTTTTTCTAAAAAGTTAATTGTTGAAACTTATTAGTTATTGCTGAAAACTAACCACAGCATTAAAGGGGTTGTTCACCTTCCAATACACATTTTTCAGTTCAGTTTTTTGAGAAATAAAGAATTTTTTAAAAAAATTTTCAAAATTGCCACTATTTTTTTTTTTTTTTTTTTTTTTTTTTTTTTTTTTTTTTTTTTTACTGTTTTTCCAAAATCTAAGTTTAAAATTGAATGTTCGTGTCTCAGGTGTTTGAGTCTGGCAGCTCAGTAATTCAGGCGCAGACTAAACTGTTACAATTTTGCAACATTTAGTTGTTACATTTTTAGCAGCATCTCTGGAGTATTAGCAACTATTGTATCAATTCTAACAGCTGCTGGGGTAGGGAACCTATGGCTCAGGAGCCAGATGTGGCTCTTTTGATGGCTACATCTGGCTCTCTGACAGATCTTTCATAAAAACAACGGGTGGCGTGGCCTGCGCTCTGCGGATAGAATGACTAGAAAGAAGGGTGCCAGAAAAGAAGACATGAAAAATATTATGAAGAACAGTGATATTTCAAATGAGTGATATTTCAAAAATGATTGCAGGTGCCATATATAATCTGATGAGGAGAAATACAGTGAAATGGAGATATTGGAACATTTGCAACTGAATGATTTTTGGTTGTCCTTCACAATAAAAAATAACAGAACAATTGCGACCACCTGCAAATCATTTGAAGCATCACTCATTTGAAATATCACTGTTCTTCATAATTTATTTTCATGTCTTCTTTTCTGGAGTTTCTGGCATTTGACAGATTTCCCCAACATGCTGCCATGAGACTGTACATTGGGCTTTTGCATTATGTCTTGTGAGTAAGTGGATTGAGCAACAAAAGTGGCATTTTGTGACTGGATTGGGGGAGTAAATATATAGATATTGTCCAATGCATGATTATCCCATTATCCATGGGTGCAGGGAACTTTACTTCACATCAACCACAGACTGCAACGTTAGCTTAAAATTCCCCTTGTATCACCAGCAACATTGCTGTGGTCTGTTAGAAACACATATTGTCTTGTGTGAGTCTGACCCACATCTCACATCTAAAGCACATTAAGACCAACCTACAATCACGTTTAATGGATGGAAGTCTCAACGTCTGCATGAAACTTAACCTCACCACGTATCAACCAGACTACAAAGCCATCAGCAAAACCATGCAGCACCAGAAGCTGCATTAATGGTAAGAAGTACTATTCATCACTGGTTAGCAACAGCATAACAACGTTATTAGAAAGAATTCAGATCCTTAAAATGCACACATTTACTTGTATTTAGTTTTAAACATATTGTATGGCTCTCACGGAATTACAATTTAAAATATGTGGCGTTTGTGGCTCTCTCAGCCAAAAAGGTTCCTGATCCCTGCTGTAATGACACCCAGGCATTTTTTTCAGCAGGGACAAAGATAAGAAATGTATCTATTAAATGTATCCATTTAGAACAATTGGGGGGTCGGCAACCCCCACTCCCGGAGCTGCTTTAGAAGGTGAAAAATGTCACTTTACACCTCAATATTAGAAAAACAGTCACAAATCGAAAATAGAAAGTAATTGGAAAAAAGTCGTTATTTCTGGTGATCTGAAAACAACTATTTGTTTGAAGGTGAACAACCCCTTTAAGCTATAATAAACCGCTAATAAAAGAATAGTACAGTTGAAGCAACTCCCTGTACCTGCCACAGCACTCTGAGCCCTTCATTTCTCTTTCATAAACAGTAAACAAAAATGGCTGCTTGTAAATACAACCTGCAGACATTTTCCATTTGGTTTCTACCCCTCCCCACATCAAGGCCATGGCAACGGGTGTGATTCATGAACCAAATGCAAACGTTATACTTTTATTGACATATCTAGGGCACAAGTGCCATGCAGAACTACCAGTGAGCACGATTACACTACACAATATAACTACACAATATCTAGGTATAAAGAGACAAGAGAAGGGAGCATTCTTGGGCTGTCATTCATGGAATTAGGTTTTCCATGGAAAGCAAAGAATCTTGAAGGCTTGGGGCTCTGCTGGTGATTTGCTTCTCACTGATGGGAACAGCCAAATTCATGACATATAACTAAACATAAAATTGCGTAAAATATGCGTCACATAACCATCTCCTGTTCTGGCTGTAGCCAGGTAAGCATTGGCACAGATCAAAGCTCTACACAGAAATATAAAATCCATGGAGCTGGTGTTATGGTCATTTACTGAGGGTACTGTACAGTCTAGGAGTTAAGTTGTTACAAAAGTTAAAAGGGGAGGTAACTTTTTCGTATGTTCGAAAATTTTAACAACTTTGCAATTGGTCTTCTTTCTTTTTTTTTTTTAGTTTTTTTTTATTTCCCTTCTTTTTCTGATTCTTACAGCAATTGTTTGGAGTAAAAACTAAAACTCGGTAATTAGACAGGCTGTGCAAAAAAATGTTTCTAATATAGTTAGTTAACCAAACATGTAATGTATAAAGGCTGGAGTGACTGGATGTCTAACATAATAGCCAGAATCCAAATTCCTGCTTTGCAGCTCTCTTGGTTTCTTGGTTTTTTCGATTTAGGTTTGGTTCATCTTTAGTCACTGAAAGGCAGGAAGTTGTGTTCTGTTCTGTTGGACAACCAGTCACTTCAGCCTTTATACATAACATTCTTGGCTGACTAACTATATTAGAAACATTTTTTATTTTTACTTTATTTACCCTAATTTTATTTTTATACTGAACTGTTCCTTTAACAGCTTTCTAACAGGGGTCACTGACCCTGACATCTAAAAACAAATGCTATGTAAGGGTGCAATTGATATTGCTACTTTTTATATTGTATTCTTTACTCTGCTCTTCTCCTATTCATATACAGGTAGGGGGTATCCTGAAACCTATTATCTAGAAGGTTCCTGAATGACAGAAACACTATCTCCCATAGACTCTGTTATAATCAAATAATCCAAATCTTTTTAAAAATGATTCCTTTTTTCTCTGTAATAATAAAACAGTAGCTTGTACTTGATCCCAACTAAGAAATAATGAATCCTTATTGGAGGCAAAACCAGCCTGTGAGTCAAGGCGTGTACAGTGTGTTTGCGACAGATTTAGTCAGTGTCGGACTGGCTCACTGGGAGACCGGGAAAACTCCTGGTGGGCCCAGATCTCAGAGGGCCCCTTTGCTTCTAGCCATTTGCCCTTTTTCCACAGTCATTCCCTATTTCTTTATGGTAAAAAAGATGCGTCATAATGGAAGAATAGATTATAGTAAATAGGAGAAAAAAATAAGTTGAGTGAGGAGAAGAGGAATATTAGGTTGGAATGTCGGTCCAAGGTCTTAAGTTTTCCAGTGAGCCCCTGGTCTAAGGTTTTCTGGTGGGCTCCTGGTCTAATGTTTTCTGGTGGGCCCCTGGTCTAATGTTTTCTGGTGGGCCCCTGGTCTAAGGTTTTCTGGTGGGCCCCTGGTAGCATCCCAGTCCGACACTGGATTTAGTTACAGTGTGAGTTGACGGGTATATGAGGAGGGATGATGACAATAGTAAGCACGTGATCCCTGGGCGCATCACCAGACTGCCCAGTCCCGCTGCTTGGAAGCCGCGCCGTTTCTGGGAAAGCAATTACAGAAGCGCTGAGCACTCCCTGAAAAACTCCCTTGTACAGCTGCCAGCGCGCGCTCACACACACATGCACACGCACAAACACACGCACAAACACACACACGCCAGGGCTTTCGCTTTCACTTGGAGCCCGGCCAGTAGCTGCAACATTCACGCCGCTTCCCCGCACTGTTGCAACGCAGAAACAACGTAGCCAGCACCCACCTAGCGCTATTATATACAGCCCGAACTGGGCACGTCACACACAGCACATTCATCCGTATAACGGCCAGTTGCACATACTCTATTGCCAGTTGCACATACTCTATTGCCAGTTGCACATACTCTATTGCCAGTTGCACATACTCTGTTGCCATCGGGCGTGTAGCCCTGTGACGAGCAAACACCGCTCCTGCGAGTTGAACTGCTGCCTGATGTAAACTAGAAGTCCCAAGTCAATGCACGCGCTTTCTATTAAGGGACGTCAGAAGACGATTATTAGGGCTCCATCAATCCCACGTTTATTATTGACCCACCTGTCTCCTACACAGGACACACCCACACAGTACAACCATCACAGAAGTGCAACTTCCACACACTCCCCCCCATTCCCGTGATGGTTAGTGCTCACAACCTCACATACACTGGTGCAGAATAAAGCAGCCCGGGACACTTAGGACAGATCCGTCTCATCACCCCCACACACTGTGAAATATCCCTCTCCCGCTCTGCACAAAGTCCCCCTTCAGTCATTTCTCCCAGTGCCAATAAAGAACATATTAATCCGCCAGAGGCGCGGACTCACCTGTCAGGCAGCAGCAGCGGAGAGGGAACTCGGCGGTCCGGCTGCAGCAGCGCTCATTGGAACATGTCTAACAACCAGCAGCAACAATAGAGCGTGGAGGATGCAGTGCGCATGCTCAAAAGGGAAGCACTCTCCAGCACGTGTGTCAATAAACAAGGGGGGCTGAGGGGGGTAGGTGCCTGCGGCCCGAGTGACTTGCACGCTGACGGACGCCATTAGCTGCGGATACAACACGGACTCCAGAAAGCCAATTAATGGCGAGTAGGGGCCCGTGGCGATAATATTTCTACTTTTGTATGGATTTGGTGTGGATGGAGGAAGCTTGGTGATCCCCCGGCCCCAACACTGGGACTGGGAGTAAAAAGTAGACTGGCAGCCAGCCACCCAAGTGAAAAAAACACTGGCAGCCAGCCATCGTAGTGAAAAAAACACTGGTGGCCACTAGTAACCCCATAAAAAAAAGTACAAAACAAATTGGTGGTCAGGTCTCTGCGGACATAAAAGTATAAAAACTTACCTTAACAAATTGACAGGTAATCTTCTTCCTCATTGGATTCTGCATTCTGCTCTGCGGCTCTTCTGCTCCTTTCAGCAGCTTCAGGCTCCCATTCAGCGACTGTACTTGGGATCTCTTTGGCGACTATAGGCTTCCCCAGCCAACTTACCTAAAACAGAGTGACCCACTGGGCATTTGCCCATATAGACAGACTGTCAGTCCAGGCCTGCCTGAAACATTGGCAATGGCACATGGGTGAAAAGACACATGATATGGGGGGTATATTATATGGGTATATAGCAAAGTGACTCCTACAAATAGGCAGGGAATAGGACCAGAGCCAGAAATAGGGGTAGGCACCGTAGGAAAGTACCTCCTCTGTCGCCTACCCCATGTCTGACCCCTCACTCCCTGTCTTCTTGCGCTTCCTCGCATGCATGCACGCTGATCAGCACTTCTGCGCATACACACCAGTGTCACCTTGAGCATGTACACCGGTGTCAACTCACTCAACAAGGTTCACTAGGGCACCGCCACCTGTATTGGTTGGCCTGACTCTGAATGGGACTCAGGGAGAGGAGAGAAAAAACATGGTTTTTACAATGAATGGCACCAGGTGGGTTTGGGGGTCCCTGCCTTTCTGATGCTGTCCCCCCTTGCACCTGACACATACCAAGTGCTGGACTGGGTGTAGAGGGGTCCGCATTGCTAGTGCAGAGAGCACAATCGAATTCTCTGCACTAGCAGAGACGGAATTCCAATTTAAAAATCAGAATGGGTAATGGGGAAGAATGCCCAGAAAAGCTAGAGAAGGATGGGTTAAAGGTTGAGGAAAAACTGTGAAGGGAAAAAGGGATTCAGAAGCAAAACTAACAACAATTAGAACAAAATGTAGGATGTTACTCCTAGAAAATGTAAGGGCTACTATACAAGTGCAAGAGCAAAGCTGTTCTGTTGAAAGGAAATGGAGTGCACATTGATTCTATTCACAACGGTAGCTGCGCTCATACATGCTTCATGCAACTTGTGGCCAGAACAAATTTGCATGTTCAGCCTGCTGTAATGATTTGCATGTGAATGTGCACATGGACACTGTTGAAATCTACCTGATTTACTCAGGGCTGGACTGGGAAATAACCCAGGGGACCATGGTTCTTTTGGGCCCAGACCCGCTCCCTGCACTTCACAGCAAAAAGTATGCCTGTGGGGGGGGAGGTGGTTTCCCGCCAGATTGGACTTTGAGGCTGGGGGCCCTGGGCATGGTGTGGGGGGCCCCTGAGGCTGTGGTCCCCCAGTCCGACGCTGCATTTACTTAGATGGGGCTAAATTGCTTCAGCACATTTACCCAATCACAGCTTTGTTTTAATTTTCTAATAACTATAACATAAAACATGCAGTTGTAAAAAAATGCACATCTAAATATCTTCAGCTATCAAGAACTGTAAAGCTGCCTGGCTGAACCGAATCCGATTCCTAATTTGCATATGCAAATTAGGGCCAGGGAGCTAAATCACGTGACTTTTTGGCACAAAACAAGGAAGTAAAAAATGTTTTCCCCTTCCCATCCATAATTTGCATATGCAAATTAGGGTTCGGATTCGGTTCGGTATTCGGCCAAATCTTTCGGGAAGGATTCGGGGGTTCGGCCGAATCCAAAATAGTGGATTCTGTGCATCCCTACAAACAACACTATAACAGGTCTAGAGCATCATCCTGAATCGCTCATAAGGGGCATCCCAACTGGCCAATTTCTGCGATTATGGAGGAATTGTACTCAAGATAATGATTTTGAAGATCAAGCCATGGATCTGGCAAAGAGAAATTATTGAAAAAGGGTATATAAGAGCTAAAGAATCGGTTCGCTCTGATTTGGTTTATAAACAAAGGAAAAAAGATATAAATACACTGTTACGTTTTATTTCTGAACTAGACATTAAGCCCGTTAAATTAACGG
>CM044448.1:84582566-84593409 GCA_024363595.1 Xenopus borealis | reverse complement strand
GTAGTGCCTGTAACATACACTTCTTTTTCAGACTATCACCCACAATGGTAAAACACGCCAACAGTGTTTTTTGGGACTTAGAAAAATTTTCTATTTTTTTTTTCAACCTCCTATCTATTGTATTCTATCTACTTCGCTAGCGTTAATCTGCGCTAGCGTTAGACGCTTCGCGCTGGCTCAGGGGAGGGGGGGAGTTTTGCACCAAGGGAGTTGAATTCTCCTTTAAGTTAACTTTTAGTATTTAATAGAATGGCTCATTCTAACATTTAACAATTTTTTAATTATTTGCCTTCTTCTTCTGACTTTTTCCATCTTTTAAATGGCAAAATCATTTTTTGACCATCTTAAAAATAAATGCTACACATTTATGACAGTTATTGCAACTTTTTACTATTCATCTTTCTATTCTGGATCTCTCCTGTTCATATTCCAGTCTCTTATTCAAAAAAAGTACATGGTTGCTAGGGTAATTTGGACCATAGCAACTAGATTACTGAAACTGCTGAAAAAAATCTAAATAACTGAAAAGCTGCAAATAATAAAAAAACAATTGCAAATTGTCACAGAATATCGCTACATCATTTGCCGAAACAGTACAGTTCTTTAAAACTATTTCAAGTTAAGCAATGTAATTCCTTAATGTAAAGTTATGGACATTGAACATTATATCTTGGAAAAAGGGAAACAGAAGCACACCATACTTTGGTGCAAATTCACTAAAGCGCAAAGCGTCTAACGCTAGCGCTAATTCGCCATTGTGAGGTCAATTCGTAACAGTGTCCCTTGCTAGCGAAGGACATTGACTTGCGCAACTTCGCACCCTTACGCCAGGCGAAGTTGCACACTGATGAAGGGCTTGTGTAGTGTAATGTAGTGGCTGTAATGTAGTGGCTATAATGTAGTGTCTATTATACGCTTAAGTTTGTGCCGTATGCATATTAGGCATCGCTAGCGTAAATGTGCTTTGCTTGGCGAAGTAACAGTAGTGCAGCTTTGCTACCGTTCACCGCCCTGATCGCAAATTTGCATCTTAGTGAATTTGCATAGCGCTGGCGAAAATTTGCCTGGCAAAGTGCAGCGAACGTTGGCGAAGGCAACGCTGGCGCATTTTCGCGATTTAGTGAATTTGCCCCTTTGTCTCTTGCCTTTAAAGCATTTATTGCAGCAGAAATGTGGCACAAGCTTTCAGGGACAACCCTTTCCTCAGGTGCATTACCTAAACATTATATGACATTTACATGCTCTCTGCACATGGAAAATAGTTCCTTTTCAGATTTTATTACCTCCATGGAAATGCCTTATCTAACCACACATCTGTCTGCTGCATTTTCCTGGTCTTTAGTAATATTTCTAGAATCTAGCAGTTGGTTAGCCCCTTAGGAAGCACCTGGCTGTAATAAGAACATAAATACATCGTGGTTCATTTTGATGGAAAAGTGATTCTAAATGCAGAAGCATGCACAACTAGAGTTACAAAAAGGCCAAAATTGTAGAGTGTAGATTCTATAAAACAGAGATAATTCTACACTATATGGATTTTCATGGACTCTTGTTAAAGTAGTCTCACATACAGTAGTTACAGATTCATGGGACATAGATAACGTTCAATTTTTGTTGTGTCTCTAATAAAGCTTTTGCATGGGTCTCAACTGGGAAATTAACAGATTCGGACTGGGCAGGACCTTAGGAAAAAAACCCAGTGGGCCCTGGTTGTCGTTGGCCCCGCCAGCCCAGATACACAGACACACTTCCTGACTGAAGTATTGCCCCAACTCCCTCCCTGGCCCTAATCACTGCTGACTCTGCAGACTGAAGGAAAAGTTAAGAGAGGGCTTTGTCCCAGTCCAACGCTAGGAATAAATAAATAGTGCTGCTCCAGCAGAATTCTGCATTGAAATCCATTTCTCAAAAGAGCAAACAGATTGACATATTGTCAATTTCCCAGCTGCCCCAAGTCATGTGACTTGTGCTCTGATAAACTTCAATCACTCTTTACTGCTGTACTGCAAGTTGGAGTGATATCACCCTTCCCCTTTTCCCCCTAGCAGCCTAACAACAGAACAATGAGAAGGTAACCATCTGATAACAGCTCCCTAACACAAGATAACAGCTGCCTGGTAGATCTAAGAACAGCACTCAATAGTAAAACCCATGTCCCACTGCGTACTATTCAGTTACATTGAGAAGGAAAAACAATAGCCTGCCAGAAAGCAGTTCCCTCCTAACGTGCTGGCCCAAATCACATGACCAGGGCAGCTGGGAAATTGACAAAATGTCTAACTCTATGTCAGATTTCAAAACTGAATATAAAAAAATCTGTTTGCTCTTTCGAGAAATTAATTCCAGTGTAGAAGTCTACTGGAGCAGCACCATTAACTGATGTGTTTTGAAAAAAACATGTTTTCCCAAGGCAGTATCCCTTTAAAGGACATGGAAAGTTAAACTAAAGAAGTAGCTCGGAATGTTGTACATTATGTTTTGTGCTTCTGTTCCAGCCCAAGGCAACCAAAGCCCTTTAGCAGTAAAGATCTGTGTCTCCCCAGTAGATGCCCAGTAGCTCCCCATCTTCTTTTCTGCTGATTCACTGATTCACATGCTCTGTGCTGCTGTCACATACTGAGCTTAGGGACCCACTCACAATATACAGTACACATAGAATATTAATGTCACAGTACAAGTACAATATGGATAATTACTACTTGACAGCCCTATATGGATAATTACTACATGTCAGCACTATATCATCAGCTTATATTACAGACCAACCTTATTTTCTGCTTGATAATTTGCAATAAACCCTAAGCTCAACTTCTCAACAGCTGTTCAGAGCCCACTGAGCATGTGAGTGTCACAGACAGTTTCCAAGATGGTGACCCCATGTGACAAGTTTGAAGTCCTGGATCATTGCTGCTATTGACAATCTGAAACTTTAGGCTGGTGCAATAAGTTCAGTATATAAAACATGGCAATTTTAGCCATATTCATTTTTAGAGTTTAGTTCTAAACTAGACAAGAAGTAAGTAAGAGCATTATGGACAGGCTAATGTAAGGCTGTGGGACAAGATTTGGTTGTGGGGTAGGAGAGAGGGGGCACTCAGTTACACAAGACCATGTGTATCACTAGGGTTTCTATTAGCGCTCAACACATTTTTCTGAGTTTGTCAAGAGAAATGGGAGGGTGTAGCTATGGCATGTGTCTTAAAAAATACATGCAATAAATCAGTTTCCGACACCAGGAAATATATCACAACCCTGTTTCTGGACAAGGAAGTTGAGATGAAGTAAGATTCTGCCAGTGTACTTAATACATAAACACATAGATATAGTTCAGGATTTGCAGCAGGCATGCTATGCACCCTTAAAGGGGTTGTTCACCTTTTAGTTACCTTTTAATATAATGTAGAGAGTGATATTCTGAGACAATTTGCAATTGGTTTTCATTTTGTATTGTTTGTGGTTTTATAGTTATTTAGCTTTTAATTCAGCAGCTCTCTAGTTTGCAGTGTCAGCAATTAGGTTTCTAGGGTACAAATTACCCTAGCAACCCTGCATTGATTTGAATAAGAAACTGGAATATGAATAGGAGATGGACTGAATAATATGATAAGTAATAAAAAGTGGCAATAAAAATACATTTGTAGCCTTAAATAGCATTTGTTTTTAGATGGTGTCAGTGACCCCAAAGCTGCAAAGAAACAGAAGAAAATTGCAAATCATTAAAAAACTATGAAAAATAAATAATGAAGACCAATTGTAAAGTTTCTTAGAATTGGCCCTTCTACAATATACTAAAAGTTAACTTGAAGGTGAACCACCCCTTTAAAGAGCACCCCAGATTTCACCTTCTCATTTTGTACTTATTGCTAAACAGCAGAGTTTGTCTATTTAATGTGATTTAAGTATGAACAATTATTTCTCAGCATTCTCTTAATCATACAATATGCTTGTAATAACCCTGCAGTGGAGTACCCCTGGTACTTTATGTTATGTCTTTTTCAAAGCATGCCTATAATAATATGCATATGTTTTAACCTACCGATTGAATAGATAGCTTTTACAATCCGTTCTCAAGCAAGTAAGCTTCAGCTTAAGGAACTATCCCAAAGAATCGCTGTCATGGTCGGACTGGGCCAATGGGACTCTGGAAATAAACCTGATGGCCCTTCCCCCTGCCGGGAGATGTATGTGCTGGGTCCCACCCTGATCATGAAAAGGAAGTGTGGACCTCGCTGTGCGGCAGCAGGCTAGTGCCGCATGTAATAGCTGCAGCTGGCAAGTAAGGCGATGGGATCTCAGGCAGCAGCCCCAGTGGTCCCCAGATGCTCCAGTCTGACACTGGATGTATTTTGAGACCAGTTGAACAATTCACTGCTTTCCAAAGGAATAATGCAATATTCCACCTGCCAAAATTGTAAAGATACACTTTCTGTTGACTTTTATGGCATCTCAAAAGGTTTAAGATGTTATGGTTAGTTTTTTTTTTTTATTTACCATTATTGACTTCTTTTTTTAATTGCCATTTCCCACAGCAGTGAAAATAAGTATTTAACATGTTACTGTTTTTATCAGTAAATATATTTATAATGGGGCTATTGACATGAAATTTACACCAGATGTCGGAAACAACCCACGTAATTCACAGAACTCAAAACAAATAAGTCCATCAATCAAATTATGTGCAGTAAAGTGAATGACATGGGATAAGTATTGAACAAATGAAGAAAAGGAGGTGCAAAAAGGCATGGAAAGCCAAGAAACCTGCTGAATCTGTCAGTATTTAAAAAGCGATTCTGTCCCCTATGAGTGGAAATTAATATCAGCACTGAGCATCACCTCAAAAACACTATACCAACAGTGAAGTTTGGTGGTGGGAACATCATGGTGTGGGGATGTTTTTCAGCAAATGGTACTGACAGACAGATAAAATTGGAGAAAGGATGAATGGAGAAATGTTCAGGGACATTCTTGATAAGAATCTGCTGCCATCCAGACAGTTTTATTTATACAATGGCACACTACTCAAAACAAGCTGTATTCATTTTCAGGATATAATATTTTTCCCAATTTGTGTAAATTTTGATTTTCTTCTATGGATACACCAAATCCATATCGTTATAATTCAGCTAAATATTGGTGGATTTGGCTAAACACTTGAGATTCAGATGAGTTTGAATCCATCAAAAAGGCTGAAGCAAATCCTAGATTCAGCTCCTCTTATTTTTATTATATTACCCCATAGTTTACTAAATATTTTCTAGAGTTAAACAAAGGTTTCTTTGTTAGTCAAAGATATCCACCAAGTTTTTTTCTTAGTCAAATAATTGGTGAACTGAGCCCAGTTTAGACTGTTGTAGACCTTCCATCATGCTGGAAATGAATTGCTTGCTTAATAAATATCAAACATAGAGAACAGGGGCATTTTTGCCATGAGGCAAAGTAAGAACCTTGCTGTGGGAATCATAGAAAATAGATTTGGAAAACCGGGCAGGCAGTTTTGACCAATGCAGCCCTTAAAAAAAAAAAACGGACTGTCGAGGTCAAAGCCGGACAGGTGGAATTTCCCCACAAGTTACCAGGGTGGCAAAAAAGTTGTTCCTAGTAACTTTAATGATTGAATATCCAGTAATTCAGGAAATTGGCTTTACAAGTGCAGAGGGAGCAATTGTGCTCTTTGTGATAGTGATGCGCTCCCTCCCCAGACCCCCACCGCTAAGTTTAGGTAAGTGTGGGCGGCAACACGAACACCGCCTCTGGCAGCTTTACACAAGAATCCCCCCTGATAGAGAAGTATAAAACATTTCAATGCAAAAGGCTGCAAATGGTGTGATTATGTAATGATGGGGCCCAATTGCATTGATTGGCATTCATTTATCCCACTGTAATCATGGTTTGTCAACATTTAAAATATGACTGATAACATAGGATCTGTTTAAACTGGGTGTTGTACTTACTAACTGAAGCTACTGCAGGGGAAATATATTCTTCTTCTAGTTCACCCATAGATGGAAAAGATGTATGGAGGATTTCAGGTTTTCCTGCAAATTCTAAAGACATATCCAATGCAAAATCATCCATATTGTTTTCACTGAGTGAATTAAGGAAATACTCCAGTGGGGTGGGCTGTGTTTCTACAGAATTATTAGGAAATTCAATTATGTCATTGGAGAATGAGGAGACAGTCTTTCTTGGTAATTGTTGGTCCTCCTGCCATGAACCAATGCCTGCATAGAGACAAAGGCAGAAGATCATATTAGTCTATACAATCAAATAAGTCCAGCAATATTACATAACCAACTCATGTGCATGTGTATTCTGTTGAGTGAGCTATATCCTCAGACAATATTGTCTTTCTATGGGTATCTCTCAAATGTAATAAAGTGTGCAGTAAGCATAACTTCCCAAATATTTTATTTCTGTTTTAGACCTATTTGTTTCTTATGTTTTTTGTATTGTAAAAATGTTCACAAAATATAAGCATCCCATATCTGGCCAGTCCTACTCTCAAATTGCATCCGATTCATTATTCGTTTTACAAAGAGAAATGAATAATGTAAAATGAACAATGAAGTAATAGAATTCTTAATGAATCAGATGCAATTTGAGAGTAGGACTGGCCAAATATCGTATGACTTTGACATAATTGGCCAGCTCAATTCCCTGTTTTGTTTAAAGGGTAAGGCATTTTTTAGTAGCTGTATGCACAACATGTCCCAATGTCTTAAATATATTGATAACGGGTGCAGAGGATCTCTTATATTTGTCTATATGCTCATATTTAAATCACAAATGACAATAGCTGTGTCCAAGCTAGTCGGTATACTTACTAACTTCAGGTGGCTCCAGTGGAGACTCTTTTCTCTCATGCCGACAGATAAGTGATTGGAATGTATTGTGAATTTCAGGTTTTTCTACAGCGATCAAAGCAATTTTTCGGGCAAGATCATCCGCGTCTTTTTCACTTATAAGACTAATATAATATTCCAAGGATATGATCTGGGTTTCAACAAGCTGGTTGAGAAGTTTTCTTATGTCGTCAGAAGTGGAGTTGGAGACAATTCGTGTTGCAAATGGCAGAATCTCCTTAAAGAAATTCATGGCTGCATATAAAGAGAAGACTGTGAATTCAAGGTGTCAACAAGCTTGCTGTCTTTTATGAGAAGGTACTATCTAGAGTTTCCTCATTTTCTTTGCAGAAACCAACACAATTTTTAAACTTCTGATTATATGATCTGAAACCACCTACAGAACTTTATGCTTCCCAAAATGTGTTCATATTAAATTGATTAACGTTGCACATTGCTCCCATGAATTTCTGGCTAAGCACTACTTTGCATACTGTCTAATTTTCAGAAGCTACAAATTGCCTGGGTTACATAATGTATGTTAGCTAATCATTTAGGCTATGGCACATGGCATGATTTGAGTGCTGTGGTCTGTTGATGGCACATATATATATTCCCTATATTTCCCAAACCCTTAGGCAACAAAATGTCCCTTATCTTCTTCCCACCAGCTAACATTCAAATTGCCGCTGATGAAGCACCAGCTGTCTGAAAGTGCCCAAAGTTTCCCCGCAAGAAAACTTCTGGAAACTTCACGTATGTTTGACCATGATCAGTTTGAATGTTAGCCAACAGGAAGGAAACAAGGGACTTTTTTCACCTGCAGTTAGGTTTGCCACCTTTTCTTGAAAAAAATACCGGCCTTCCTATATATTTATCTTTTTTTCCTATTAATAATATTGGGTTCAACCATCAAAAATACCGGCCAGTCTGGTAAAATACCGGCCAGGTGACAACCATAGCTGCAGTAGCGAAGATTTACCACAATGGCAAAATGTCCCATGTGCCATTACGCTAAACAAATGCCGCAACAAGCATCAGTACTTCATTTCCCATTCAAAGGAATTTCTGTATGCATGATTATTGGATATGGATTGCTCCATGACATCAGGAGGTACGTGTAAAATGTCCTTGAATACACATCCTGAGAACTTAGTAGACACCAAATTAAATAAATAAATACATGATAGATAGACAGACAGAAAGATCTATATCTTGATAGGAGGAGAGCCCTTTGTCAAGTGACAGCCGATGACTCTTGCAGTTGCAGACACACTTCTTTTCTGTTATTAGTAGTAAAAAAAGTCCCAAAAGCGTGCCCCCTAGCTTTATGTTAGCCTTCAGAGCTCATCTGCCTACTGCCAGCCCAATACTAGTTGCAGAACTGAAAGTTGTTGCAAAACTTTCTCAGGAAGCAGATAATTAAATCACAACTCTAGTTATGTTCCACTGATAGAGTAGATAGTGTTTGGTTAGAACTTATCTTAATGCCTCTTAATAACATATGGATTCTGAATGTATGGTACTGTAATTATTTGCTTCATTAACACGTCCAAGTGATTTATGATAATATCAGACGGTCAATAGTCTTATAGTCACTGGCAACTAATTGTTTATATAGTTTGTGCATTATATTAGGGGAACATTTTCAAATCCAAATTTTCCAAAACAAATAAAAAAAACTATTAGATCATAATGGCCAGCAATGTAGGCTGGTTAAGAGAGGGCTGCATCAAGGAGTTGATGCGTAAAGTTGATTTTTAAATCTGCCAGATTAATAGCTGGCTGATTGGCAGCCATATATTGAATAGGCTGTTGGGAAGAGCCCACACATGGGCAGAAAAATGGCAGCTTAGGTCTTCTTGTGTATGGCCACCAGGCCACATTTAAGCTGAGGGTAGTCAGTAGAGCAGCCAGAGGCTCCAATTAGTACAGCAGAAAGGGTTGGTCAGACTCAGGGGATGGATAGATCCACTGAATAGTTCCCTTGAAGCTGAGCACTAGTTTACATGTAAAAGAGTATTTATGCTGGTTTTAACTAATGCCCTGTCAATGCCAAATACCACCCAGAGACGTAACTGAAAAAGTCTGTAAAGTGTTTGTATTTATACTATTTGAAGTAATAATAACAAATAAACAGTTAACTGTTGTTTAAGAAACACTGGTGCCTAAAATCTACCTAGATGTGTGTAATATCTGAGTTGTTAACTCTTCCTACAGACTTTACTTGAGAAAGTCCCACGTACCACATTCTCTACTGGCGTTTTCAGGGAGTTGTGACTTGCCTGGCCCTTGTCTAAGAAAAAAGAGGTGTTGTCTGTCTAATACAAACTATAGCGCAGCACCAAAAATAGCATTGTACCTACATTTATTCACTCGACTAGGTGAGGAGCCTGGATACTTCCCACACTGAAGGGCTGATTTTCAAATGAACAAAAGTTTTCACTGAGTAGAAGCAATAGTTACCAAATGTAATAACCTCTTTTCCACACCGAGACTAATCATTGAACAAATTGACACCTAAAACAATTTCCTGGATGTCAATATTCTTTTCTGGCAATACCTTCTTCGAAGTGCAAGTAGAATTTTTGGAGAGAGTCTTACAGACACCATGTTTGTTGCAGGCGGGGAGCTGACCCCTTTTATTGTAACCACCTTTGCGTCAATGTTTCCGGGAGGGGGTACACCCTCCATTTGTCAGGATTCTTTGAAGTGACCATTGAAGCCTAGGGCCATGGTGGGTGGAGCCTGTGTTTAAATATATATATATATATTTATATTTATTTTTTTTATAGTATTTTTAAAAGAGGGCATTTCCTAATGCAGTTATGCTGCCTTCCAATTGCCACCATACTATGTGGCAGATTTACTAAATTCACATGAAGGCTTCGAAGTTCGATCTAATTTTCAAAAAGATTTGCATTCAAATTTTTTAATGTTTTTGAAGACCACTTCGACCAGTGAATTTTGAAAATTCGATCAAATCGAATTATTGGAATGATTAGAATAAAATTTTATTTGAATATTCGACTATTTGACAGTCGAAGTACTTCCCCTTTAAATTTTTCTTTGACTGCCTAGTTCGCCAGATCAAAGCTACAGAATGGGGTTTAGTTATTTTTGATCGAATAAAGATATTTGATCGAATGGTAAAAATCATTCGAATCGATTGATTTGAACGATTTTATCGATCGATCGAATATTTGCTATTCGACCAATTGAATTGTCGTAAAATACTTTGAATTTGATATTCGAAGGATTTTTATTCCCCAGCTAATCACATGGTAGAATTCGAGGGTTTTTTAACCCTCAAATTTGACCAATAGTAAATCTGCCCCTAAATTGTTTTCCTCATACATTAAACATGGCAAAGTTATACATCTCATTACATATGTGCATTTATAATGGCAACGGTTGTCATTGCCGGAACAGCACTTTCTGTCATTAGTAAGACTGGTTTGTCAGAAACATCCAGTTTCATACTAATACACCAGTCCTGTTACCAACAAGCTTGACAGTTCTTTTTCATCTGAATGCAAAAACAAGGTACATTCTTAAACTCGTACCAGAATTAAATCTAGCAAATACAGAGTGCAGCAAGTCCTCAGTCTGAAAACCCCTGTGAGATGTATTTGTACCCAAGATTATACTCAATAACCCTGCCATCTCTTTCTCCTTAGTACTCACTGTTTCAAAAAAAACTTCAGTGCCTCAAGGAATGACTCCAGCCCTGCTTCAAAGAAATGATCATATTCTGTTTTTTCTTTTGCTTTCCGCCTTACTGTATATAATAGGAGGAATTATGTTTATAGGTGTGGTTTGAATAACAGCTTGACAGTTAAATTATACGGCATACAAAATCTTCCAATGCCTCTTTTGAATACAAGCACACTGTACAGTTTATTGTCAAATGAGTTCATGTGTCTAGCTAGTTTGTGATAAAATAATATTATTTAAAATAATAAACACCAAGGGGCAGATTTTCACAGATTTCCTGTGAA
>CM044448.1:84546852-84572983 GCA_024363595.1 Xenopus borealis | reverse complement strand
TGATGGCGGCCCTGGGCCTGCCTGATATCTCGAATATCCAAATAATAGAAAGATTCCACATAATAATTGCAAAAGTAATTACAGTTACATACAATTTTAAAAGATAACTAAACCCTAAAAAATTTGTGCATATATATCAGTTATATACTGAATATAATTCTTCTGTAAGGGAACATCATATTTGGTGCATGGACAGCTGGAGCAGTTCAGTATTTGTACAAACTGGGCCTGTGCTGAAAAGTTCCGTGGATTGCTGAAGGGAAGGAAGACGATCCAAAGAAGACCAAAGACCCGGAAGGTGGCTCCCATGAGCTCAGTTGCGCAACGCTGCATAAATAATTGCGCATGCTGCTTAGGGGCTCTGGAATAATGCACTATGCAGGTAGGAAGCAGACAGGGGAGGACGATCTAGAGTAGTAGATGGGTTTATCCTATTTAGCCTTCAGTGAAAAAACAGCATTCAACGGACATTGATTACAGGTAATGCTAGAATGCACAGAATAAATAAAACAAGTTAGGGACCGCCGTTCAGGGTTTACCTTGACGTGGTATGGTGGCTTATCAATTTTATGATCATAACTTTGTAACAAAATAACCCCTGTTTTGGGTGTATATGCATTAGCATTTATAATACTTATATATACTTTAATGCCTTTAGAGTGCTCCCACAACCCCCCTGTTTTGATATAATATATATATATATCATAACATTATCTTTGAATGCCATTTATAATTTTTACACAAAAGTATTTGTCTGTTGCTTTTATATTACCTTTCTTACCCCCATGTTCCTCTATGAGGAGGCTGCCATATTTGTGCAGCAGCAGTCTTTTAGCATTAGAAACTCTTAACTGACAGGTTGAGAAGGGACAGTCAGGTTGGCAAAACTGTCAGGTTTAGGAACTTCAAGTAACAATTAATTACAAAAGTAGAACTACTAGCGAAAAACATGACCTATATATGTTCCTAATATAGTTAGTTAGCCAAAAATGCCATGTATAAAGGCTGGAGTGACTGGATGTCTAACATAATAACCAGAACACTACTTTCTGCTTTGTAGCTCTCTTGGTTTCCACTGATTGGTCACCAGGCAGTAACCAATCAGTGACGTGAGGGGGCACATGGGTCATAACTGTTGCATTTCAATTTGAGCTGAATGCTGAGGCTTAATTGCAAATTCACTGAACAGTTATGTCCAATGTCCCTCCTTAAAGGACAATTCAACCTTATGTTAAAAAACCCTACCCATGAACTCCGATGCCTGAATCTACACCAAGGGGTAAGCAAAATGTTAGGGGTATTCGCCCAGGGTAACACTTAGGCTGGGGGGGAAGAGGTAGGGGGGGGGTCTTGGTGGGGATGAGGGTAGGAGGTTTTTAAAGTTTGGGTTGAATTCCCCTTTAAAGTCACTAACTAACTCAGAGTTAGAGAGTTGCAAAGCAGGAAGTTGTGTTCCTTTCTGTTCTGTTAGACAACCCCTCACTCCAGACTTTATAGATGACATTTTTGGCTAACTGCTTATA
This sequence comes from Xenopus borealis, assembly GCA_024363595.1. Classification (NCBI taxonomy): domain Eukaryota; kingdom Metazoa; phylum Chordata; class Amphibia; order Anura; family Pipidae; genus Xenopus; species Xenopus borealis. The sequence continues at coordinate 84,571,460 of CM044448.1, read as the reverse complement.
ACATAAATTATTTTCCCCAGGCTATCTATTTATCCAGTTTTTATTTTTACACTGAACTGAACTGTTCCTTTTATTAGAATGCACCAGTGGCTTATGAAATGATTGTATGGTGTTCAGTAATCCAAGATCAATGAGTGTATGTGTGCATTTCTTAAAAAAATAATAAACTAGAATGGGGAATTTCATACCATGTGACAAGTGACATCTTAACCATATCGTTTTTGCTACACTGTAAAATCAGGAAAAACTGTTATAATTTTTCCTACTTGCTTCTATTGTGATATTTTGCATCCTCTAGCTGAGGGGGTGAGGTGCTGAACCCTGGCCTGTGTGATTAAACTCTCCTGCATTTTTCTGGTGAGTCATTCTGGGTTTGGTGCTTATGCTGGCTAGTTTCCTGAGCAGGCTTTTGGTGGTTCTTCCTGCAACACAGCTACCACTTCCTGCCTCATTATCAACATGATGCTAATTCAGCAATTAACACCCTTTATATTGCATTGAGTACTGCTTGATTGCTTGATTATCTGAGCTCCTGAGATTCCTTTGGATCTTGTGTCCCATGCCTGGTTCCTTGCTCCTGTTCCCACATGGTACCTGATTCTTGCTGCTCTAAATTTCCCTGGTTTGACCTCCTACCAGTTTACTCCACCTTGCTTGTCTGTTGCCTGCCATTGACGTCAGCCTACCTTACACACTTTGCCTAACCATTTTGACTGTTTCCACAGGCCTGTATTACGACTTCTATCTGTTTTGTTTAATTTTCTTATTTTTACTCATTAAAGGTATTTCATACATCTTACCATGGCTTCTGCTAAGTTTGAAACCGTTCAAGGGAGTTTCTGGGGGGTTATTCGGCAAATTGGCTCCTACCTGCTGGGCACTCATTTTTTGCCAGACCTGACAAGGAATACACAACTTTTTAAACCCATGAGCCACATTAAAATATAGCCTGTGATTTGCTATTGGTAGACTTCGTGAAGACAGGCAGCTTACCAGAAAAGGAAAAGAACAGGGCCGACAGTCAGTCAACGGATCCACAGGACCAAAGGGGATTCCAATAAAAGTATACTTTATTATGACATATTAAGTTAAAAATACAAATGCATCTCCATCTACCCTACGCAAACCCTACCAGAACCTCTGTTTGCCAGTACAGATTGTATGCAACTACACCATCCTCCAATCCAGGAATTCAAAAATAATCACCTTCTTTGGGGCCACTGGGAGCAACATCCAAGGAGTTGACGAGCAACATGTTGCTGCTGAGCCACTGGTTAGGGAACACTGCTATATAAACTTTACAAATTGTAATTGCAGTTAATATGGCTGCATCTGTCTGTGTTAACATGCACACTAAACATAAATATGTTGTGAGAATAGAGAAGCTTTGCATTACAAGGACACACTCACTCACTCACCTATTCATACTCAAAAGATCTAAAAAAGCCAACAATGCAAAAGAATAAAAATTATTCACATTATATTATGATCGTGGGAGATGTATAAAGTCTAGGGCTATCCTACAACAGAGCCATCATGGCAGTAACTGCATCACTTCTCTCCTCCAAATTTTGTGGGAATTGGCACTAGCTCTCATGCCCAGGTGATAAAAACTTCTCATTACTCTGCAGTTTTGGGTGGTATTTTACCAATGTTGATTAGTTTATTAACATGCTTTCACCAAAATAACTTTGCCAGTAAAATACATTCTGTCTGCTCCGAATAAAAGTCTTTTCACAATGCAAGTCTCCTGTTACTCAAAATTTGTACCCATCTTTTCACTGAGCTGTTAGGTATAAATAAAACTAGGAAATGACACAATTGCTTTTCTTCACCTTTAATAAATCTGCCCCAAAGTATTCCTTTATACCTGAAGAAAGCAGGTTGAAACACAATCATTAGAGAACTACATGGATCGGTCTTGTAGATGAATTAAATCCCAACACTCAGGGTACATCATTAGAGTTGTTACCTGACTACACAAAGGTAACATGTCGCCAAGTAAATAAACATTATCTTACATGTAATAATGCAGAGTGGCTTCACAGAAAATCTTTTGAAAGGTAACTACTTACAAGCAGATCTTGGCCATGGGGGAAATTCACTAAAGCGTGAAGCGTCTAACGCTTGCGCTAATTCTCCAGCGTGACGTCATTTCGCAACTTTGTAAATCCACTAACAACGACTCTGGCGAATTTTCGCTAGCGAAGTAGATAGACTTGCGCAACTTCTCACCCATCTGCCAGGCGAAGCTGCGCACTGACGAAGGATCGTAATTACGCAAATTCACTAAGATCAAAATTTTCCTGAACGTTACCACTTACACTAGACTTTCCTTCTCCTGGTCAGACCTGGCAAAGTTCAATACAATAGATAGGAGTTTGAAAAAAAAATGGAAAATTTTTCTAAGTCCCAAAAAAACGCTGACGTGTTTTAACATTGTAGGGTGATAGTCTGAAAAAGAGCTAAAATTTTTTTGGGGGGTTACCCTCCTTCCCCCCTACATTTCCTAACATATGGCAACTCAACTATACAGGGGGCACATGTTTAGGGCAATAGGACAACTTTATTTATTTATTAAAGGTTTCCTGGGCTTGTGTAGTGCAATGAGGTGGCTGTAACATACAGTTCTATTATACTTTTAAATTCACACAAATTAGGCATTGCTAGCGTAACTGCGCTTTGCCTGGTGAACGAACGGTACCGCTACTTCGCTAACGTTCGCTGCCCTGAGCGCAAATTCTCATCTTAGTGAATTTGCATAGTGCTGGCGAAAATTCACCTGGTGAATTGCGGCGAACGTTAGCGAAGCCAACGCTAGCAAATTTTCGCATCTTAGTGAATTTGTATAATACCTTTGGTAAATAAAGAAATTCAAGGCTTTTGGTATTAATACTCTTAAAGCAACTTTTATCTAAGGATTTGTTCTCTGCTGTTTTAAGGGTGGGAATAATATTGTTTTAGATGTGATTTGCACCTTCCTCTTAATCATCTATAAATGATATCATCTGCAATGCAACTAGGTAATTCTTACATGAAACAAGGTTGGACTACTGGATCAATAAGGAGGCAGTTTCAACAAATGTCCAGTCATTCTGTTGTACAACTATCAGGGCAAAACATCTCCTGTCTGACTATGTCCACAATGTGATCAGATCCGCAAAATGTGTCCATGTGTACTGAATATTACAGAATAAGATCATGAAAATTCTACAAGCGCATGTTAATAGCACAAGAAACCCACATTCTAATGGACGTATAATTAAAAAAAATTATGCTTGTAAATGGTGCTCAGTGGATACAGAAACACTGCATGTATAGTCTGTGTATAACAAAGGGTAGAGAGAGCAGATGGGAACCATGGAGAGGCTGCAAACGAAGGGTGATATGAACGAAATATAAATATTCACACAGGGACTGAATTTCCAAGCAGAAAGTAATACGATGGAGGCAGTACGTATTGGTACTTATTATAGCAAACAGATCTTTTAAGGTGGCAAGTGGAGCATTAAAAGAGGAAAACAAATATTGCAAACCCATAATAAGTTGAAAAAAAACATGGCAAGACAAACGTTGGGACACTCATCACACGAATTGTTGTATGAATTGGCGATTTGTATGATCAGATCTTTGTGTCTATGGCCAGCTTAATTTCTACGCATTGGTATTGGGTTCCCGTTCACACTTCTTAAATGATCACACCTTGGTGCCATAGTGGCAGTGCTTAGCCAAGTGGAAGCCAAGCTCCATAGAAATGTACAAGGTCAGACAACTAGAACAGTAAGAGGCAACACTTCTACGCATTTCCCCACTGTAATGAATAATGTGCACTTTATATCAGATGCTCCAGCAAAATCTTTTCCACTTTGGTTAAGAACCATGGAAATATTCACTACCAGATGTGGCTTTGGAAACCCAGATCTGGTTTCGTTGGAAACGCGAAACTGGCAATAAAAGTTTATTTAACACATTAGTTCAACTTCTCACCAGACCACCTTGCATTTAGACATGTTCTTGATCCATCCAACATAGGGGTAGATTCATTAAAGAGTGAAGTTCCGCCACTAGAGGGAAATTCCACAGCTCTCAATTATATGGGATTTTGCAAGGCATATTCATCAATGGGTGAAGTGAAAGTTCACCCTTTGATGAATACGCCTTTAAAAATCCCATAGAAATGAATTGAAAGCTGTGGAATTTCCCTCTAGTGGCGGAACTTCACTCTTAACTTCACTCTTTGATGATTCTACCCCTTAATGTCTATTTCTAGATAAGCTATGCCCCTTAACTAGGAACAGCATAAAAGTTGTATTGTTTACAAGTCAAACGTAACACATCATTTACTCCAAGCATGTGATGTTTGAGTAATGCGAAAGTGACCAGAAAAAGAATGAGGAACAATGTTATACAAGACTGGAATCCAAATATGAGTAAAAGGAACACTATAATCAAAACAGGAAAAGTAACTCCGTGTCTCAATAAAATAGACACATTTGGGAAACCTGATTTACTTTTTACACAGGGACCTATTCATAAGATTCTATTTTTTTTTTACGAGCAGCAAAACTGGTTAATGTTAACTAAAAAAATCAAAAACAAAAAAAAAAGGTCCTGTTAGATTTACAAAAATTTCTGGAAATGCAAATATTCCTTGCATATTAACTTGCATTGAAAATAATGTTAAGCTTGTTAGTTTTCTGGGATGATCTATTTTATGAGCTGTTGGAGCTCTGAGGAAGAGCCATCACTGGTGCCATTAGTGGGAAGAAATAAGGAGAGAAGTAGCTAATAAAGTCAAGACCTATAGGTGTACTAGGATATTAATGGTGTAAGAAGGTGCAGCATTTTAATGGTTCTGTAATTGAATACAATTCATTTTAGGATAAAAAGCAACTGCAAAAACTGGCAAAGGGACAGAATTGATATAAAACAAATAGTAACAAGGCATTTTTTGACATAAGCTGAAGGTGATATTGTGAGTCAATATTAGGAAAACCCATAGCAAACTGCATCAGAAATTGCACTTTGCACAATGCCTCTGCATTCATAAAAGGCCCACATATTTGTTGGCCAAGAGAAGGGGTAAAAAATCTGAGCCTTGTAGTATCCCACCAAAAAGGGGATAGGGCGAGAATGTGGAGTCAAAATGAATTATCAGTGGTGCACATAGATAAAGTATAATTAATAGCAGTAGTAAAAAAATTATAAGATCATTTTGTAAGGATTGTTGCAGTCATGAGCATAGTCTCTGGATTGCAGTGAATCTAATAAAGAGACAGAGACATGCTGTACCAATAGTTTTGAGGAGGAGGAAGGCAGATGGAGTGGAAAGTAATGTAGGTTTCAAAGATGTTTTATGGATAAGCTTGCTGACTGCTCATTTGAATAATAGTGACATTATACCAGTGTAAATAGACACATCAGGGAGTAAGGAAGTGAATGGGAAGAAGGAATTAGGTGGCAGGGAAAGAGATCTAGAGAACAATCTCCTGCATCAACAGTGTGAAGGATGTGGAAGAGGCAGTGTGGGGTACTTTTTTGGTTTGTTTTTTTTTATGGAGTTTTTCAATTTTTATTAAAAGTAGTGTCCTTTGCATTGTGGCACTGTGTGCATTTAAATTTGCTTTTGTAAAAGAGCATTTTTAAAGACTTTTAAACCATTTAATGTTTTTGTGGAAAGGTGTTAGAGGTATTTTTTCTCCAACTGCATTCTAACCTGTGGGGGTACTACAGTTTTTCTAATGTTTTGTGTGCCGGTGTTGTATGTTGTGGTGTCATGGGTGGAATACAGTATGCATTTTTTTTATTCAGAACAGAGAGGCTGAGGTATGTTGCAGATTGACATTCTTACTGCTTGATTTTGATCTAGGTAGTCCTACAGTATGTTGATTAAGTTCATGGCTTATTCAGAAACCTGATAACTGATGCATTTCTGGCAAAGTCATCAGTAAAATACAGGAAACTCATTCATAAAACTTGTACATATTCAAATTTGTACATTACTGAACACTATCATATATCATATTTCAGGACAATGCGGCATAGACTTGATGACAGAGTCTGTTATTAATATTTTACATAAAAACATCACATTAACTGCTATGGCAGCTTCATCTCATCTGAATGTATAAATAAGAGGAATACGACTGTACAGAATACCATATGTTGTGCTGAAGATTTCCATAGTGTCATAGTAGTCCCTTTATTAAATTTTTGCATTTAAAAAATTTGCATCATTTCCAGCACAAAAATATCATCTGAATGTGATTCTTTATGCACAATGCACTATTATGCTTATTGATGCAGCTTGCTGAAAGAACCCTGAAGTTACTACCAGGTTGAAGATGGCTGAAGCTCCAGGGCTTCCCTGTGTTAATTGCCACACTTAAAGGGCAAGGAAAGTGTAAAATAGAATAAGGCTAGAAATGCTGTATTTTGTATACTAAACATAAACATGAACTTAGAGCACCACAAGCCTAATCAAACAAATGATTTATGCTTTCAAAGTTGGCCACAGGGGCCTGTCATCTTGTAACTTTGTTATACATCTTTGCAAGACTAGACTACATACACATGCTCAGTGTGGTCTGGGCTTCTTAGGGATCGTCATAAATGATCAAAAAGCTGCTGGAGTTCTGCATGGCTGGGAAGTAAGGTGGGGCTCCCCCTGCTGTTCATAAGTATGATTGTTTCCCTGCCAGAAGTTAGGGACCGTCTGACAATTCCTATCCACAGCACTAAATGAAGGGAGAATTTCACTGCATACAGTCAGGTTTCTTATAAAAACAGGACAAACTGTCTAATTTAAGTATATTGGAGATAGATTTCTTTTTCATTAAAGAAAGTAAAAATGGGATTTTATTTATTTGCCTTTCCTTGCCCTTTAAGATTTGAAATAAGAAGTGGGCAGATGCACTGGCACGTATTGCGACTATATAGGCAAATATAGGGCAGCAAAAAGACTGTCTTTGGAAGAAAGTACTTTAATGAATGGCATCAATTTGTGCAACCACTAGGTTTCACCTTATCACCTGAATGCTTTTTATTTGAATATGTGAATAATGTTATTTTAAAAAGTACAGTTTTGTATTCATCTTTAGGGATGAACCATAATCACACAGGGGTGCATATAGAGACCTGCTCAGAATAGCATATGGATCCAGTTTTGGGTCCCGACTCATACAGTAGATTAAGAATCACTGCCATACTGATTTAAATAGTTTGGAGTAGGTATCACGAGCAATCTGCTAATTCTGTTACAACATTGGGCTTGAAGTTATACATGGTATCTGTAAAATGCTGCCCTTTCCCACACAGCCTGCCTACTTTTATCTCTAATTCATTGATTAATTATTCAATGTCAGTTAGGCTATAGTCCTCTCAATCAGTTGCATATAAAAGCATGCCCAACAAAGGATATCCACTTCTTGTACCAACCTCACAATTTTTTAATGGGCTTGCTTATTTCCTTTAATCTGATTTCCCATCCATCAGGTGTCTTTAATATACCCATTAACATTCTTAACAACCCTTCTTTCTCTAAACTTCTTTCACTAATCTCCTCTCTAGGCTTATCTATATGCTCAGACTCCCCCTCTCACTCCATTGGTGACTCTTTGGATCTTATACTGTATTTACCAGATCCTGTTCAATTTCCAATCTGGTTTTAGGCAACATCATTCCACTAAAACTGCCCTAACCTAACTAACTAATGACCTTTTAACAGCTAAAGCCAACAGACACTTCTCAATACTAATACCGCTTGATCTCTCAGCTGCATTTGACACTGTGGATCATTATCTCCTTACCTTTTCTTACCTCATTAATTGTTCCTTCAGTGTCTCCTACAATGGAATATCCTCTTCTCCCCTCCCTCTTTCTGATGGGGTTCATCAAGGCTCTGTCCTGGGACCTTAATTACCTCTCACCTTGCTTATTTCTCATCTTACCCACTCTCACACCTTGTGTCTCAATCCCTTCCAGTTAAATTGTAAGCTCTTATGCACAGGGCCATCTTCACCTTTTGTATTGATTACTGGTCACAATACAGTATTTTCTTTATTCTTTCCTATTATAAAACATCAACCCATTAATTTCTCTACACAATACAAACAGGGGTTAAAATATACAAAGGGATATGATTACAGTATCTCTCACCCTTTTGTTATTTTCCCAGGCTTTTAAAAAAGTGTAATGTATAAAGGCTGGAGTGAGTGGATGTCTAACATAATAGCCAGAACACTACTTCCTGCTTTTCAGCTCTGTAACTCTGAGTTAGTCAGTGACTTTAAGGGGGGGGGGCACCTAGGACATAACTGTTCAGGGAGTTTGCTTTTGATCCTCAGCATGCATTTGCCCCCCCCTCAAGTCACTGGTTGGTTACTGCCTGGTAACCAATCAGTGGAAACCAAGAGAGCTGCAAAGCAGGAAGTAGTGTTCTGTCTATTATCCAGTCACTCCAGCCTTTATACATATTTCTGCCTAATTAAATATATTGAAATCATTTTTATTTTGCATAGCCTATCCATTTACTACTACTACTGTTTTTATTTTTATACTGAACAATTTTGTTAAGTAAAATTTTTTGGTCACAACTTGATATGTAAGTTATGCTGGGTTCTATGCAAGTTTCCTAAGATTCTAGTAAAGGCAATTTTTACAGGAAATTTTGCTGTGTACTTTATACATAAGTTTCAAAATGCTCCTAGGCCCCCTTTAGATGAATAGTTAGGAGGGCCTAGGACAACAGTCCCCTCTCCCCCCAGTATTGGCCCTGATTGCAGTGAACAATAGCAACTGCCCAGTAAGCCCACATTTGATGTTTAAAATTTGATCCCTTCCCCCTCAGCATTTTGTCAACCATAATGCCAGGATCCATAGCAGAGTCCATCAGAGGAAAAGCCTCTCTTGCTGCTCCCAATAAGAACTCATGGTATAGACAGGAAGCTCAGTTACACAAAAGCAGAGGTGTTGGCAAAGCAAAGAACTTCTGGAATGGATAATTCAGAATCTTCCAGGCTTAGTCAGGACAGTAGTCATCTAATGGCTAGAGGGATGAAAGATTTAAATTATGAGGGTAGACTGTCAAGGTTGTGGTTGATTTCTCTGGAAAAAAGGAGCTTGCAAGGGGACATGATTACACTTTATAAGTACATTAGAGGACATTATAGACAAATATCAGGGGACCTTTTTACCCATAAAAAGGATCACCACACCAGAGGCCTCCCCTTCAGACTAGAAGAAAAGGACTTTCATTTGAAGCAGCGTAAGTCGTTCATCACAGTGAGGACAGTGAGGTTGTGGAATGCACTGCCGGGTGATGTGATGACTGATTCTGTTGATGCTTTTAAGAGAGGCTTAGACAATTTCTTGAACAGACATAATATCAAAGGATATGGCGATACTAAACTCTACAGTTAGTATAGATATAGGCATATACTGTATAATTTATGTGAGGGTATGGAGAGGTGTGTATGGATGCTGGGTTTCATTTGGAGGGGTTGAACTTGAAGTACTTTGGTTTTTTCTCAAACCGATTTAACTATGTAATTATGTAAAATATGTTTCTGGTTGTGACCATGGACTTTCTTGACAACAACCAGGATCAGATGTCAGTGAGAAGTTGTAGTAAGAGACCACTTCTAGTTGAGTATAGGCTCACACACACCTTGTTCTAAAATAAGAGCACATCGATACAACCCTATGCATGTTGGTGTTGATGGACAAGTGGTCATGCACTGATGATCAAGTAATGATCACAGGACCGTAGTTCCAAAAATATCTAGGGCACAAAATAATCACCCTCCTCAAATCCTCCTCTGAATAACTTTTCAGTAGTATCTTGCAGGAATATTGGTATTCTTCCCAATTCTCACTCAAACTGACCTTCTAGCCAAAGCCCCCCCAGCAAATTTTGTGGTTCCTCCAAGCAGGGATGGCACAACAGTTTAGGAGTCATTGCCATATAGTCAGAGGTACTTGCGGTTCCTTGGCATAAACACCTTTAGACTTTTGGCTTTGAGAAGTCAGGGAGTTATCTGGAAAAAAAAATTGTAATGCCAATACCAGGCACTACAAAACTCAAATCTCAGTCCTGGGGCCCAACTAAAGAAGTGCAAAACTGAAACAGCATGTTGATTTATACTTGTGGAAGCCATTTTACTTAGTTTTTAAGTACATTGAATGCTTACAAATACATACAATACATTTGTATTGGTTTATATACATGTGGTTGCTCATTATTTATTGTTTTACATTTATATAGAGCTACACTTGATAGCATTAGTAGTCACAGTTCCCCTTTATCAATATTGTATCAATATAATGTAGCCAATGTACAAAGGTTGTACAAGTATTGCGCTAATCAAAGCAATATCATCATAAATAGCAACGTTATGATGCATTCAACACAATCTGAGGAACAGAGGTTCAACCAAAGTTTTTTATTGCTGGTTTTAGCAGGGGATTTCCAGGCAATGCTGACATATTCAAGCACAATGATGATCAGGTATTCCCCTATCAGCGAGATTATCTGCTCAGACTGTAAACACAGATACACCCAACCAAAATCTCACTTTAGGGTACAAAACAAAAGCTGTGGTAACGTGTTAGCCAGTAGCAAAAATAACAAATAAAAAAAAAATAAAAAATGAGAAAAGTATTGTACAATTGATACCTATATTGGCTATATTTATTGTATATTGTATATAGGTATCAATTGCACAATACTTTTTGTAATTTTTTTTTTATATGCTATTTTTACTTTAGGGTAAAAACCATCTTATAATAGGAAGGAATTTCAAGGAGAGAAAATTGTTTCAGCAGAGCATGCACCGTGCAGTTATTGTGCACTGCCATTTTAAGACTTATGTACAGTATCTATTCCATTTTTAATTGTACTTGCACTGTACTTGCAGAAAGCTCTGATTTAAATGTGATTCTGTCAATGTGGATATTATACAGTCCAAACTTTGTAGCTTCAATGTAGCAGCAATTTGGAACACTGTAGGCAAATGGTAGTGTAAATTAAAGGAGTTGGAAATACCCCTTCAGATCATGACTACAGAATGTAGTGTTTAAAATAGTAAAAATAAGCTTTTTTATTATTGGTGAGTGGCCTTTTCCAACATAGTGGATGTTTGTAGCATATACATGTGCAGGATCTATAAGAAAATTGTAAAGATGGAAACTACCCTGTAAAAATGTAGAAATCACATGCTTGCCCTTGCATGTGATACCCACAGAGAATGTGGTCTACCACCCTGAAACATAATAGAAAATGGCTATATCTACAGCTTTTATGGGCATGCAGAATAGCACCATAAACTGCATATATATGTGTGTGTGTGCATTTTCCAGTCTAAAGCAATTACCTGCCCATTTTAATTGCATTGTTCTAGTATTAACAAAAACAACAAAGCCACAAGTGTATTGCTGTATTCAAGTATACTATAGGTTACAAAGACCACACTGACTGACTGCTACTGTATGTATAACTATAATAAAATAATACAGATATGTCCAAAAGCCCCCAAATATGTCAGAGAAAAAAGGCGTACATGAGGGCTAGTTAAAGCAGGAAACACTGATAGGGGTAAAGGACCACAAAAAGCCTGTGTAAGTGGCCAGAGTGTTTTTTTTTTTTTATATTTTTTAGTTATCACAAGATTATGTTTGAATAAAGCCATCAATGAAATTCATTATTATTAAATATAGATAATTAATCATTTTTAGATAATACATTTTATTGTCTACTTGTTAAATATTTTAAGGACAAATTGCTTGAGCTACATCCACATGATTGTGTATATACAGATATTCTACAAAACTGTGATTTTTCTACTCCTGCCTGATTATTTTATGTATTTCCAGGGGTGTTTTTGAGATAAACACGATCCAATTGTAAGGCTGGCAAAGGAGGCCAACTTTTGAGATTTTCCTTCTTGCGGAATAAACTTTTTTATTTGTATCACTTTTTGGAATGAAGTCCATTTTATTGTGCCAGCCTTACAATTGAATTGTGATTGTATGACATTACCGCCCTAAGCTGAAGGTCTGGGGCTTGAGCACCTTTACCCCCAGTCAGTATTGGTAAGTGTACCTTACCGCTCACCTGCTTACAACACTGAATACATCCCCCTTCCCTTTGTTACCCCATTACTTTATGTTTTTGAGATAGTCAGGCTGGCAGAGAGCATAGCAAGATTTTATTATGTGTTGAATTTCCTAAACAGACTACACCTGCACAACTAGATCCACAAATACATTAAAGGGCAAGAAAGGCAAAGAAATAAAATCCCATTTTTACTCTCTTTAATGAAAAAGAAATCTATCTCCAATATATTTTAATAAAAAAATGTGTACCATTTTTATAAGAAAACGGTTTCAGTGAAATTCTCCCTTCATTTACTGCTGTGGATAGGAATAGTCAGACGGTCCCTAACTTCTGGCAGGGAAACAATCATACTTATGAACAGCAGGGGGAGCCCCTGCCTTACTTACCAGCCATGCAGAACTCAAGCAGCTTTGTTTTTTGATCATTTATGATGATCCCTAAGAAGCGCAGACCACACTGAGCATGTGTATGTAGTCTAGTCTTACAAAGATGTATAACAAAGTTACAAGATGACAGCCCCCTGTGGCCAACTTTGAAAGCATAAATCATTTGTTTGATTAGGCTTGTGGTGCAGTAAGTTCATGTTTATGTTTAGTATACAAAATACAGCATTTCTAGCCTTATTCTATTTTACACTTTCCTTGCCATTATTAGTAACAAAATAGAGGCTCCCTTTCATTGTTAGTAGCACTCTCCATTGATTTATAGGTATATATATGTGTAATATTTATGTAAACTGAGTAAATACTACATAAAAAGCAGTGCTATCTTGTAATTCAGTAGTTGTCATAATATTATTCTATGGCGTTTACATGTCCTCTATGTCCCTGCATATTCAGGATGGCTAAATTGTCTATACGGGTAGAACTCCACGGGCGACTTGAACGCGATTGTGCCAAAACCGACACGATGCGCCAAAATGCAGCAGTCCATCCAGATCCGATGGAAAACAAGGTTAGTAATACAAAGGTTGGATGGTGTTGCAGCGCTCATCTGACACATCTCGACTGTCGGATGCAGACACTGAAAGCTTCGTCTGCATCTGACAGTCGTGTCATCTCGGATTAACCATCCGACTTGTATTTGTTACCTTGTTTCCTGTCGCTTCCGACTTGACGTCTGCATTTTGGCGCATCTGGCACAATTACGTTCAAGTCACCCATGGAGTTCTACCTGTATAGACAATTTAGGCATAAATACATTTACATAAATACATTTACATAAATATTACACATATATACCTATAATGCAATGGAGAGTGCTACTAATGACTTTCCTCCATAATGATATGGATCACTGTGCGGTGTACTAAACTTGTACATTGCTGCACCCACTTGGCCACAGCTGTGGATAACAATGAAAATCTTCTTTCATTCTTTTCATTCTTTTCACTGTAAGTATATCATGGCCTCACCCATTTCTGGGAAGTATGGTGTTTGTGAACAATAACTTGGTAAATAGAAGATGTACAGATATTTAGGGGTATTTACTACTAGTTTCATAGCTTACGAGAGAGATTTATAGCTAGAGGCTACTGGAGACACACTTGGATTGTGCATATTCAAAAGCCTTAAAATCACATCTGTCCCCAGTTAGGACTTGGTCGGAAGAACCTGACCCTAAGGAGACAACACCGGTACAGGTTACCACGAAAAATCTCCAAGACAATAAGTCAGTTTATTTCATTACTTAAAAAATATCCTGAGTATTCTGAGAGCAGATACAGTCCTTAGCACTATTTTAGATAGGGGGTATAAAATAGTGTCTCGAGGTACACCTAAATTGGCTAAATGTACAGGGCATGTATAAATGTGGAGCAAGAACATGTCTGACTTGTGACTATGTTAAGATAACTAAAACCTTTACATCTAACACCACAGATAGGGTGCACTCCATAAAAAGTTATATCAATGGTAACACTGGGTTGCTAATATACCTCTTGGAATGTAATACGTGTCACATACAATATGTGGGACAAACTTCCCGTCCCCTTAAAAATCAGGTTAGAGAACATGTCCTGGACATTAAAAAAGGAAATTTGGCCTCAAATATAGCAAAACATTTTAGAGAATGCAACGGTGGGGACAGTAATGCTTTGAGAATTATAGGCATTGATAAGATTACGAGTGGTAAACAAGGTGTGGATATCATTCCTAGACTTTTTTGCTCTGAAACCAGCTGGATTTTTTACTTACAGACTAGGAAGCCATTTGGCCTTAATAGTGACTTTGATGTCACATGCTTTTTCCAAAGAAGGTTATATTCTCATATATAGTTGTTGCTTGGACCTTTTTGGGTGGATATATAGGAAACATTACACAACAAGAAAAATAATTGTTCATATGTGCATTTTATTTTAAAATGTGATTGCCTCCTATTGTTCTCCCTCTTTAGATCTATGATTATCTGGTGTTTTTTTCGCCATGCTTGGATGTAACCTCTTTAAAGATTTTCTTGAGAAATATTCAATAGCCTATGAGTAAGTGCCCCAACAGGCACAAAACGCATCAGGCCATTTTTTTTTTTTTTTTTTTTTTTTTTTGTAAATGTATTGAATTTTTAACTGTTTTTGGACATTATTTACTTTGGAGGAGATATTCACAATTTTTGGTTTTGCTAAATTTTGCACCCATGGACAGGGGTGAACTGTGAGTATATCCTCTGATTTTCTACTTGGATTCCCTTATATTCATTCAGTGACTATATAGTATTACTATTTTGGGAATTATGCTTCATCCTCTATAGATATATTTGTTTATTTACTAAACTCTGAATGTAAAAATCATGAAAAATATGTGTTTTTGTTTTTTGTTTTTTTTTATAAAATTGGACTTCTGAAAAATCATGAATTGTTGGGAATTTATCAAACCCTAAGGAAGAAAAAGCCCCAATTTGAAAATCAGGCATCTCAGACTTGTTGAGGTTGCATATAAGTCAATGGGAGAAGTCCCAATGATTTTTTGATGTGCGCTGGGTTTTGTGCAATACTATTCTGAGTATTACTATTACTATTACAATACTATTACTATTACAATACTACAGTACAATAAGTATTCCAAGTGAAAATTACGAAACAATCTGGAAAATCGGATGAAAAAATGTCAGAAAACATTGTGTAAATCTAATTTTTTCCGGAAAAAGCAAATGGGGAAAATGTAATAATAAATGTGTTAACAACCCGAGTGGATTTGATCGGAGTTTGTAGCAGAAAATATTGAGATAAATTCGGACTTTTGATAAACAACCCCCTAAGTATATTATAAAATGGGCAGTTCTTTGCATCTTTTTAGTTGGTCTTTATTATTTTTTTTATATAGTTATTTTTAATTATTTGCCTTCTTCACACTCTTTCCAGCTTTCAAATGGGGGTCACTGACCCCATCTAAAAACAAAAGTTCTGTAAGGCTACAAATGTATTGTTATTGTATTATTCATATTCCAGTCTCTTATGCAAACAGTGCATGGTTGCTAAGGTAATATGGCCCCTAACAACCAGATTGCTGAAACTGCAAAATGAAGAGCTGCTGAATAAAAAGCTAAATGGCAATAAAAAATTCCAGCAGCACTCTGATATAGTGAAAGATGAATTATTTGTACATGTGAAGCAATGTTTCAGAACAAGCTTGATAAAAGACTGGATATGTACGAATCATTGCTTCCCATGAACAAATAAATCTTCTTTCACTTTATCTGAGAGCTGCTGGAGTTTTTTATTGGAATTGGAATTGGACCTGGGCAGACAGAGTCACAGTCGGCACCCGACGCTGCAAAAAGCGGTGAGATCGATTGTGTAGCACTACTTTCTATGTTTGTAAAAAACGAAATGGCGAAACTCTGCTGTGTAATTGTCTTATAGACATTTTAGCCTTCAGTCTTAAAAAATTGAAATTGGTTGGGTGGGGTGGGCCCGGGTGGGCCTGTGTCTTTACAGATCGTTAGTTCAATTTTCTCTCTCTCCCTGAATGCAGTCCCACGCTGGGATTCTAAGGGAACCTTTTTTTAAGGCAAAGATGGCTCTTTTTACAATTTAGGGAAAGCTAATAACGTAGACCACAGCTGGGGTTACCCTGTCTTTCTCAATCTTTGTGGTGTCCCAGGATTGGTAATATCATAGGCAGAATATATCGGGATATCCTCTTTCTAATTCCTACTATTTTCATTTTGAACTGAGCCATTTTAATTAATTTATCCTAAAATTGGATCATGGTCACAATGAATTTCATTATTTATTAATCATTATCAATTTGGAGTATAAATATTTATTGGCACTGCACTTTATTAATTCATTACTAAAGAATCAATGGAATAATTAGAAAATTCATGAATTTATTTATTAGCACTGCAATTGATTGGTTAAATTATTGGACTATGTATAATCTATTGCATCAGCACTTTAATGTATATTCTCTTGAGCTAGTATTCATTGTACACCACTTTGTAATTATATATAGTTTAATTGCACTGTAACCCAAATTTGTATTATCCGTGTAAACAAGTGAAATTGTGAAGTGAGCAATTTCCCTATCAAATGTGTGGGTAGTACCTTAGGAGTTGTCAGTATAAACTGTATTGTGAGACTTTAACATTGTTGGAAAAGGGGGTCCTTTTCTTTTTCTAATTAAAAAGCTAAAAAACTCAAAATCCACAAATAATAAAAAATAAAAAAAGCAAATTTGTTTCAGAATATAACTTCCTACATCATACTAAAAATGAACTCAAAAGAGAATGACCTTTTTAGCTGATAGCTTAGTATGGATTCCTACAAATGGAGGAGGGGTGAATACACACATTGTGCAAATATTAGGGGGCAGATATATTTAAAAAAAAAATATACAAATATATAATTATCAATTCACACATTTAAAAATAGAGCTTTAAGTAATTTGCCCAGCATTTGTGCTGTGCATTTTACTTTTGTCTGCTGCATGGTATATCTAGATATTGGAGTATATTATAAGTTTATATTATATATACTAGACATTAAGCCCGTTAAATTAACGGGCGCTAGAACATATGTAGTCAAACATTTATAAAAACAGAATTGTTCTAGGCGAATTTTCACCTGCGCTACGCAAATTCACTAACGTGCGAATTTACACTCTGGTCGGCGAACAGTAACATATTTACGTTTTTCAGACTATCACCCACAATGGTAAAACACGCCACAGCATAAGGGTGTGCGAAGTTACGCATCTATCTACTTCACTAGCGTAAATTCGCCAGAGACGGTCCGCGCGGCACAGTAGCGCAATTCCACGCACACAGGGACTGGACGCAGAGACACTTGAACTTTAAATTAAGCCCGTTAAATTAACGGGCGCTAGAACATATGTAGTCAAACATTTATAAAAACAGGATTTTTCTAGGCGAATTTTCACCTGCGCTATGCAAATTCACTAACGTGCGAATTTACGCTCTGGTGGGTGAATGGTAACGTATTTACGTTTTTCAGACTATCACCCACAATGGTAAAACACGCCACAGCGTAAGGGTGAAAAGTTGCGCGTCTATCTACTTCGCTAGCGTAAATTCGCCAGCATAAATTCACCAGAGACGGTCCGTGCTGCACATGCGCAGTAGCACAATTCCACGGACACAGGGACTGGACGCAGAGACACTTGAACTTTATTATATAGGATTATAAGTTTTTTTTATAAGAATTTAATTGTTTAGCTAACAGTTCGGCCACAATGTAGATTAACCAGTAGAAGTCATGTAAAAGGTGTCCCTTAACATTGGTGTTTACCATACAATTAATCAGATATTGTGGATTTAATCTAAGATATAATTAATCATTTTAGAAGCAAAACGAGCCTATTGGGTTTCTGTAATTTTACATTACATAACAAACGCTCAAAAAATAATTTAAAACCGTGAAAATCTCAGATTGAAAACATATTGCCAAGTCAACTGCCATTGACTTCGACATGAGCTTGCAAGCCTTTAGATGCCAAAGTTTTACATTTGAATTTTTTGCAATTAAAAAAATTAGTTTCTGAAACTATATTTTGAATTTGTGAGTTTTACCATTTGAATTGTGGCAATAATTAGAATATGAATAATGATAGATCAGCTCCATATAGTGTATGGGATCACTCATAATCCATGTACATGCATAAAATGTCTATACCCACATGAAATATGACACTACATGAAGACTTCTTTATGTCTGTATCATCCTATATATGTACTCGATACACAACAACAAGTGGATAAAATCACCAGCATGCTGAGCCAACATACGTAGCTTCCTTTAAATTGCAGTCTTACAACTTATCTAAAATATTACAATGTATATCGCTCTTTTTCATTATTAACCAGCAGGGGGTATATCACCTAAACAACAGAAATAATCCCACACACATAGGAAAATATCAACCCCGCCATTTTACCGGTACATGCAAGCACAGAGTTGTAGCAAACTTACCGATATGTTGAGTCACGGCACTTGATTTTATTTTCTCTTTGACTCTACTGATGAAGCTACACTTGAAGCTACACTAAACTTCATTTAATCACTCAGCGCCACGCCTCTAGGCAGCGTCTTGCATAACTCACCAATTGGCTTACAATTTGGTAAATGTTATTCTCAGCCTAGAAAATCCCCTACTGTTACCATTTCTAATTAAATAAGCCGTTGACAACCACAGACTAAAGCAAATTGGGATAATGCCAATTGTACGATTTAGAGCTTTCTCCGAAACCAACACAGTAAAGAGAAACTGAAAATGGAATTCCCTTCTGTGGATGATTGTTGTGCAACAATTGCAGCGTACAGTACTGGTTGTATCAAATTCTCCCATGGATCTATTCGATTTCAAACATCCTACAATTGAATGTGCATAGGCTGAAAACAGACATAGATAAAAATAAGGAAAATGCCAACCAAAATATGACTATATTTAATAACTGATATGGAGCTGGATCATTCTTTACCTTTACTATCAGTTCAGTGTGTCAATAAGTCCTGTTTATAGTGCGCTAGTGGGCCATCAAGGGAAAAACAATGATTGTTTGAGATACGAAAAACTGGAAATCCCCATCACATGCACAGAAACACCTAAAATTTCTCACATTGTGACTGGCTGAATGAAAAAGATCAAACAACGTGGATTTTGATTGAACCTATCCCCCACTGTCAGGCCAATTACTTTACTGGTTACCTTCCTTTATCTGACAGGTAGGGTTTGATCCTTTTCGCCAAAAAATTTGCCACCGGCAATAATTCCCCGTAATGAATTAAAGTCTGTTGCAAATTTTTTTTTTCTGACATGCTGCAAATTTTTTTTTTCTGACATGCTGCAAATTTTTTTGGACATTTGACATTTTTTCTCCCATTGGTGTCAAAGGGCGTCATTTCCGCGGCGAAAAAATGTGCTCATTCCTACTGACAAGCTAAAGGAAGAACTGAACTGCAGCCTTCTGATGTAGTCACGAAACGTGTAGAAAAAGGGGGGTTGTGGATGCACTCCTAGGGCTAAGTAAAGTATACAAGTATAATGGAAGTGCTACTGACTTGGCCATTTAATCAGTGCAAATTCTCTGATTCCCTGTCTGAGTAATTCAGTCTGGGTAGGGTAGGGAAATTTGAATTATATATAAGCTGATTGATGCATGTGTTGCCAGCTTTAGAGTATATCATTAATCATATATCATTAATTAAATAGAAGCCATTTAAAAGTACACATATCATCATATTAATCACATATATATATAATTATTTAAACAGCTAAAGCCAGATTCCATAGTTCTAGTGTTAGAAAATGTGTGTACCATGGTGCCATCTTGTGGTGCAGAGGCTGAAATGTCTGTAAACGCTTAATTGTTTGTATTGCTTTTATTTATTTTACTAGCAACAGCCTTTTTCTTTTATGGACAAATCATAAAGCTTCAGGGGCAAATTCATTAACATGTGAGATAAGAGCTCACAACAGAAATACCCACTATTTATTCATTTTATGGGATTTTAAGAAACATATTTATCAGTAGGTGAAAGTTAGACTTCATCACTTGATAAATACACTTTTTTCCCTTCCTTTTTCTGTGAGCTTTACTTTTTTTATAGACTTGGGGTCTCCATTATAAATGCATGCAAAATTTATTCTCTAAGAATTTGCAAACTGAGAAGAGGGACCCTGAATAGTGACCCCAGTGTAGGACTGGGACATCAGGGGCCCACCCAAAAACCTCACACTAGGGGCCCACCAAAAATTTTTAGACCAGGGGCCCCACTCTCAGTACTATTATTCTTCCTCTACTCATTCAAACTCTATTCTCCTAGTGTATTTTCTTTATATACTATAATCTATTATTGCATCTATTTAGCCTCTAGAAATAGGGAATGGCCATGAACTTGGCCAAATTAGCAGCATTAGGGCCCACTAATACCTGGGCCCACCGGGACTTTTCCTGGTATCCTGGTGGGCCAGTCCGACACTGAGTGACCCTGTTGCTGTGACAATGAGAGTGCGCTGCCAGGATAAGCTACCCCCTGGGGTATGTTAAAGGACCAGTAACATCAAAAAATGAAATTATTTTAAAGTAATAAAAATATAATGCATTGTTGCCCTGCACTGGTAAAACTGATGTGTTTGCTTCAGAAACACTACTATTGTTTATATAAATAAGCTGTTGTGTAGCCATGGGGGCAGCCATTCAAAGGAGAAAAGGCTTAAGTTACACAGCAGATAGCAGATAAGCTCTGTAGAACATAATGTTATCTGTTATCCATTACTTATCCTGTGCCATATAGCCTTTTTTCAATTTCCGAAGCAAACAGATCAGTTTTAACAGGGCAGGGCAACACTATATGATATTTTCTTTACTTTAAAACACTTTCATTTTTAGGTGTTACTGTTCCTTTAAACTGATGAAGAGAGTTTGGCAAGAGGAGGTTGTTGCCTATGTGAAGGTCAAAAAGATTCCACCTTGGGGCATGCAGAGAAGTCCCATGCTGGTGCTGAACTGAAGAGAATAAGAAACCTGAAAAAAAGTTGGAGGAGTTAAAAGTTCAACTGTCTAAGAGACCCCAACTAAGACTAAGAAAGTTGCTAACTGCTCCTCTGTGCCCACTAGGTGGAGACACTGCGCTATAAATCCCATTTCCCAGAGAATTCAGGGCCCTGGGTTGCAAAGGGTTCATCACTATTTAGCAGAGAGAGTAACAAAATAGGGTTATATTTGAAGGCACTGCTGTCCATCCTGTGAGAGCGATTAACCGCTTGCAATCCAGGGCCCTGAATTCTCTTTGCGTATGAAAGATACTGGGATTTACCGTGCAGTGCCTCCACCTAGTGGACACTGAGGAGCACCCTCTGGGGGAATTCCTCTAGGAAAACAAAAGACACAGTTTGCAGTAAAACTAACTATGATTTTATATAGCAAAGAAATAAATGTTAATGCAAGCAGCAACAATATAAACACTGCCCTGGGGAACCTGTCTGGACTACCCAACCCCTGGCACAGTCTTTCAATGCCTCAGTCTTGCACTCCACTGGAAAATGCACAATTTAGTCCTTGGCAATTTGTCACCATCCCCAAGAGCTTGTATGTCCCCAGGAAGCTCTACCTTCCCCAAAGTACCGATCCCTTTGGACTTCCCTCCCATGAGCCATGGTTATGTTTCAGCTTCTATGGTGGCTGATGAAATGTTTCCTGTTTCATGTCAGATTCTGGACAGAACAAAGAGATGATACTTCATACCCAAGTACTTACAAAGTTCTCCAACATCTAAAGACCTGCAGCAAGCCATGAGCTTTTCTGAAAGAATAACAGAATGTAGCATTTCTAAAAATGATCACAGACTAAATTCTGAACGTGTACAGCCACATGATATAAAGGATAACGTTGTAGTGAAAGGGAACACTAAAAGCATTAAAAGCAACCCATAACCAGAATTCCACTCCTAGCTTGTTTGGGTTGAACATGCCTGATGAATCTACTTCACAAGATCTATCAAATGATTGTGGTACTAGTGTTGATTTAATGCTCCCTGCTATTTTTCTTAAAATACAGGAAAAGTCTTGGAAATAAAATGTTTTATTAGTATTACACTACAATTTTACAAGGTCATTTTTTTTCGGTTGGGGGGAGGTATGAGTGTTGAGTTTTGCAAGTTTCTGTGATTATTCCATTCTCTCAATTAAGGTGCCAGCCGAAGGAATAGAGTTCATTCGGCAATCTATAACATTACCCAAACCAAAGCTTCAACCAATTGCTGTTCAAAGCCAGAAAAAAATAATGTGATTTTGAAAAAGGTGTGTGATTATTTGTATATAATACACAAAAGCCGTGAATGCACTGAATCCAGGATTCTGCCTTTTTCAGCAGGATTCGGATTCAGCCAAATCCTTCTGCCTGGCCGAACCAAATCCAAATCTTAATCTTGTAAATAGGGATGCACAGAATCCAGGATTCGGTTAGGGATTAGACTAGGATTCGGCCTTTTCCAGCAGGATTCGGATTCGGCCAAATCCTTCTGTCTGGCCGAACCGAATCCTAATTTGCATATGCAAATTATGGCCAGGGAGGGAAATAACATGACTTTTTGGCACAAAACAAGGAAGTAAAAAATGTTTTCCCCTTCCCACCCATGATTTCCATACGCAAATTAGGGTTCGGATTCGGTTCGGTATTCGGCCAAATCTTTCGGAAGGATTTGGTGTATCCCTACTTGTAAATGATATCCTTATAAACAGTGAGTAGTGATGTCATCAGTTCTGAACAGTGAGTAGTGATGTCATTTTTGCCACATGACTAAAACATGTGTATATAAAAAATAAAGTACCCCATGTTGCAAAAATATGAGGTTATTAGAAGTCACCTCGGAGTTCCATGACCTGTATAAACCATCTTGTGTTTGTATATGGTCATGAAACTCCTTGGTAACTTATTATATCCTTATATTTTACAAGAGGGGTTACTTTATTCACTATATATTTAGTTACCTTTTAAAAATGTATATTAGTGTATTTGTAAGGTGCATGCAATAACATTATGATGCATGTTCTAAGGCTGCAGGATTTGCCCTGGTATCATTGCATTCATCCTTAATGTTTTGCACATGGCGGTTTATCATCGGTTCTTTTGTACTTCCCTCCTACTTGGCACCAATTTTCTCTTTTGCCCATGTTTACTCTGCTCAGCTGAATTCTGATACATTAGATCCTGTTCTAGTATGATTCTTGCTGCCTGTCCCCAACTACTTTTGCCTTATTATTATCTGTACCATTTTTTCTTGGTTGCCCTATGAAGTAAGTAGGTTCCCTTATGGCACCTCCACAAAGGCAAGGGCTCTCCTGCTTCATAGAATAGAGGTCTACTACAAACAGTTGTTACAGTTATTACTCAGTACATAGTGTGTGATGTCATTACCTAAAGAAAAATGTAATGAACAGTGTTAGTCCTATACCAATACACAGCAGATATTTAGGACAGATTTTAATTTCTTGAAAACTCAAAAACAAATAATAATAAAATAAGCACACGCTCTTAGGCAACTTCTAAGGTGTTGTTGGGGACCGTTGCATTAAAACAATAGTATACTGTTGGTTAGGAAAAAGGTAGAATAAAATAGTTTAGCAGGTAATTCGAATGAATGCTTTTGTTTTAATAGGAGACCTTTTAATAAGGAATCTTTAATATTGACGGACTATTTCTCTTGCTCTTCATACAGTTTCTTATAAAAAAATATACTCTTCATTTTTGGACTTACAGCATGAGAAAGACAAAGGCTGAAATTTCCGATACTGATGTTGTAGCGTAGCATTTTTTTAAAAAAAGTTTCAGCTCCTCAACTCTTCTCTTTCTACTCTTTTAATGTGTTGTTTTGCTGCCTCTTTCTGAACACTCAATGCAGATTTAATGCGTCTTAGTGTTAAAAAAAAGTGGTACTAAACTTTAGTTAATCTTCTTTTTGCAGAATAATAGAGGAAAAAAGGTATAATTGATTTAACTGAAGATGAAGAGAAAGATTGCACAGAAGGTAATGACACATACTTGTTTCTTCTTACCACTATCTAAAAAGATACAGTATAATCCACTAATTAATAGAATCAAGTAACTAATTTATTTTTATTGCCTTTAAAGGGAAGGTTTTCTGACTGCGCAGTCCTCCAAGTTGGAGCTGTTACTTAATCAGGTCCCATTTAAACCTTAAGCTCCCCATAGACGCAAAGATCTTTCTCTGCAGAACGACCAATCTTAAGGTGGCCATTAGTGATGGGCGAATTTAGGGCGAATTCCCGCGATTCGCCGCTGGCAAATAAATTCGCGAAACGGCAGAGAAAATTCGCTAAAAAACGAGTTGCGCGTTGTTTTTGATACGACGCAACGAAAACTACGTGACGCGCTGTGAAAACGATGCGACGCGTCAAAGTTGACGCGACGCGAGTCATAAACGTGCCGTGACTCATTTCTCTAATTTTTTCGCCAATTCGCGAATTTCACTGGAAATTCGTGAATTTTTGGGCGAAGTGAAACTGGGTAGATTGGC
>CM044448.1:84475705-84492298 GCA_024363595.1 Xenopus borealis | reverse complement strand
ATATATATATATATACTTCATGCAGGCAGCACTCCACCTCTGGAACACGACTCGGGTGCACGGTAAATAGTTTAAGATAACAAATAACTGACCATAAACTCTCAACCAGCTCTTGACTCTTCGACCGGTCCCGGTGTGAACCGAAACGTCACATGTTTTTCACAATATAATTTGAATCTTCACAAGATATCTCGGAGTTGCTGGTCATTTATGCTTTATACATATATATATATATATATATATATATAAAAATATACTGCTCTGCTTTAACACAAGGGCATTTACTATCAGATGGTTTGGATTTAACTGGTGTTATGGCACATGCTATTGCAGATGCAGCCAACTTGCAAAGCATTATGGGAATTGTAGTTTAGTAAAAACTGCCTTAAATTATGTTTACTTGCATATTATAGCAATGTTTTGCTATTTAATCAATCTATACAAAACATTCTCTGCTATTTTCTATGTCACATTCTTCTGAAGTGCACAGAAAAGTAATTTCCTTTATGAGTCCTCTTAGCAAGTTTCCAAGATTTTTGGTGAAGTAATTCTTCTTCCAACAGCTTGTTGGGAGGATACAGATGGCAAACAGCCTGTCTCTTGGAGCAAGCCTCAGAACTCCAAACTCACATAAACACACTTGGAAGAAAGTCTTTATCATGTGCTTATGAACTGAACATATAAACGCTGCTTCGACTAACAAATAAAACCTGCTCATGGAACTTAGTATATCTAGTTCAGCCAGTTATTGTTTTTTTTTAATTTCACATGACTCATACTGAGAAAGATCTCGTACACTTCTCATTAATATATACAGTATATGTGGTTACTGCCAAACTAGCATGCTACCTCACGTATACACTGTCCAGAAACTGTTCAGAAACACTACTATAGTTCATATAAACAAGCTGCTGTGTAGCAATGGCAGAAATTGAAAAATGGCTATATGGCACAGGATAAGTAATGGATAACAGATAACATTATGTTCTACAGAGCTTATCTGCTATCTGTTGTGTAACTTGAGCCTTTTCTCCTTTCAATGGCTGCCCCCATGGCTACACAGCAGATTATTTATATAAATAATAGTGGTGCTTTTGAAGCAACCACTGCAGTTTTACCAGTGCAGGACAACACTGCATTATATTTTTATTACTTTAAAACAATTTCATTTTTTGATGTTACTGGTCCTTTTTAATAAACTACCTGCATGAAAACCTCTCCCCTTCACTCTTTGTTTTGACTGATTTGTTAACAGCAGTCCATTATGCAGGGTTATCTGTAAACTGGTAATCTATAGAACATCTAAATTGCAAGGTTTCATTGTTTATCCTGTTTATCTTCAGAAATAACAAAAGCCATAGATATTTCGTGATTAAAATAATAGGCAAAAAGTATGTTCAGCTCAAGCTGCCCTACACGCATTTGGCCACTTCGGTGTAGTTTATCTGTCCATGTATGGGCCCTCCACAACTGCCATCCTGATAAACATCTGGCAGAAAGTTGTACAGATATCTATTCGGCAGGTTTAAAAACCTCTCTGAGAGGGACCACGTTGACGTGTTTGTGTGGTTCTCTCCTGATGTGCCTAATTGTTGGCTCAGTGGTCAACATGGGTCAGTATGATTTAGGTGGCCAAATCACTGACCTTGCCAAAGTGTATGGTCAGCTTTAAGACTGGTCAGACTTTGCTGAAAGTGCTAAAAACATGCCATGTAAAACTGAGGAGAATTCCCCTTGAGAAGAACCCAGCAGTAGGACTCCTCTCTATGCTACCTGGCCCTAATCATTTATATAAAAACTCACTAGAGGGGTTCTGTCTGGGGGCAGCAAGGTCTGTCATCCCAAGGCACTGGAAATCAACTGAAACAGTGGGTCACAGAGATGGGCTGCATTAAGCGGATGGAAGAATTGGTCTCATTTCTACATGACAAGCAAACAGCATAAGTCTCAACATGGGCACCCTGGGTAACACTAATGGACTTTGACTTTATCAAAAACTTGTAACCGGATGGGAGCACTTACCCAACAACTATATGGATAATTGGCAAGTCTACAGATTCACGCTCTTTACAATTAGCAATTAAAGCAGTTGCGGATACCCTTTTCCTTAGTTACACTCCCCCTCTCCCCATCCTACTTTCTTCCCTTCCTTTGGGTTATAAATATCAATATATTAATTCTGTCTTCTATGAATCCGAGATTGTGGGGCAGGCTCTGTGTAAAAATGACAGGTTGCCATATAAGGAAATTGAGGATTGACTCTGCACAGAGAATGCTATCTTTCTCCTGATTCATTTGCATATTTTTGATCTGATTGGTTGAATCTTGCCAGCCAATGGAATTGAAAAAATGCAATGAAGCAGGAGAGAGATAGCAGAGTCAATCCTCAACTTCCTTATATGGCAACCTGTTTTTTTTTTCCACAGAGTGTTGGTGAACCCAAGACACAGAAAAGAACTGAGAGAGATTTGGCAGAGGTGATCCATAGCTTCTATGGTGTATATCTCTGAAAGCAAACATTTTAGGTAATAAAGATAAATGACAAAAATGTTTTTTTATGACATGAGCTTTTAAACTAGCTTTATTGTGCCAAAGTTGAACAAACCCTATAAACTGCTTAGCTCTTATGTCAGGATAATATTTGCATCTTGTTCAAACATATGATCATATGCATGTACTATGTTCTGCCTCAGTTTCTTGTCTGCAAGATTTCCTTGCTGTTCACACTTAAACACAAAATAAAGAATATATATAATAAATAAAAAAAAACACGCCATGTATTCAAATATTAAGTTAGACTGTGCTTAGCTTTTAAGATTGCAGATTGCAAACAAATATCTTTAACACCTGACTCTCAAACTTTTCCTTTGAACAGGCTTAAAGACCAGTTTTCTCAGACTGGGAGGTTTTCTTGGAAATTTGCTGAGGCCCAAATGGAATGTTGCTCTTCATACATGACTTCAAATGCTGTTCTCTCTTCATGGGTCCAAAACATATATTCAATTACAGTTCTGATTTTTCTCTGTCGACTGGTGGAATAAATGAAAATGTGTTTCCTGTAGTGATGGGCGAATCTATCCCGTTTCGCCGAAAAATTCGCGATTCAGTTCCCACTTTTAAATTTGTCACCCCATTATAGTTACGGTTGTAGAACATGCAGAATTTTGCAATTATACCTCTGCTGATAATAATATATAATAATATATAATATCTATATAAAACAGAAGAATAGCACTGAGTTTACTAACACGTTTGTCTTTGTTCAAATTCAATTCTTTTGGAAAAAAGCCAACCACTATGTTTGTAGAGTTTAAAGATTATGCATTTGAAATAGGTCAACCTGACCTTCAAAGGAACACCTAGGATTACATTTCTCACTTTGATATATGTTTTTATTTAAAGCCAGCAAGCAGGATTAGAACTGGGAGCGACTGTACAAGGAAATGAAATACTGAAAGTAAAATCTGACTCACAGAAATGCACGATTGCATTCATGAGGGCAGATACTTTTGCTGCACTTGTGAAGCTGAGAGACTTTTAGGGGGTTATTTATTAAAGTCTGAATGCCCAAAGCACAAATCTTTAGTGAAAAAAAAACTAATTTTTTTGTGATGTATTATATCCAGAGGATAAAAAAGTAAAAAGAATAAAATGCTTTTCCATTTTTCGGTTCCTAAATCTGCACCTGCGTTTCACATTAAGCTATACTCACACCAAATGAATTCTAATTAGTTGCCAAGTGTCTCACAATAAATGAAATGAAAAACACTATAGTCTTCATAGTTATTCAATATTGCCCAGTAGACCAGGGCCCACCAGAAAACCTTAGACCAGGGGCCCACCAGAAAACCTTAGACCAGGTGCCCAACTTTCCAAACTATTATTCCTTCTCTCCTCACTTAACCTCTTTATTCTCCTAATCTTTTAGATCTACTTACTATACTCTATTCTTCCATTATTAAGCCTCTTTTCCACATAAAGAAATAGGGAATGAATAGGAAATAGACCAAATTGTTAGAAGCAAGAGGCTCACTGACACCTGGCCCCACCGGGAGTTTTCCTGGTATCCCTGTACTCCAGTCCAACACTGATATTGCCTAAATAAATTCATAGCAACTGACAATAATGTGACAGGAGCAATTAACAGTTCTCAGATCTTTCATTCTGGCTCTATCAGGAATTGGAGCTTTTAATAGTAGAAGAACAAATAGCAACAGGGAAAGCCTATTGTTTAATGTTTACAATATTAGCACCAATTTAGATTACCGGTTCTGCTTAATACTTGGAAATATTAAAGAAGGGGATGGTTTACGCTTAAAACTCTGAGTTCTAGTTTATCCGCCAACTGCTCCAATTGCAAGGACATTTTCCCCCCTCTGTGGCAAAAAGGAAAACATTCAGATAGAGTTTTTGCTTTCCTCTGGCTCAACTATCAGTTACTGCAGGAAATGACAGCACTCCAAGTGAAAACAACAAATCAATAATTCAAATGAATGTGGAGAGTTATTGGTGATCCAACGTTTTGGCTCCACACAGGAGCTCCTTGAAAAAGGGCGAAACGTTGGATCACCAATAAATCTCCACATTCATTTCAATTATTGATTTGTTGTTTTCACTTGGAGTGCTGTCATTTCCTGCAGTGTATATTTCTTTCAGACTAGCACGCAGACTTTTGCAACCCCTTTTGGTTGTGCATTCCACTCCGGCATATATATATATATATATATACAAAAAAGATGTCACTTATGTCATTTTTTTAAACTAACATAGGAATTGGATGCATTTACAAACTATTATTCAATTAAATTTTTGACAAATCTGAAATGTTTTTAGACTTCAGTCAGCACATGCTGTGGGCAATTCTTCTTCACTGCTACACTTGCCATGATGTTCAAAGTACATAAGGCCCCTTCTTCTGGCTCACTATTGGTTGTTATAAAGTTTATCAACAAAAACATGGCAAATGCATGTGCCACAGTAGATTAAATACCGGAGGCAGACAAATAAATTCTTTTAATTCTATATTATAATTCTACTTTAGAGTCTCCAGCTATGGCATAACAGAGCTACACTGCGGAATCACCTCTACTATGAGACAAGGCCACGTTAAAAAAAAAATGGAGCAAGTACAAGGAGTGTAGAGTTCTTTTTGTAGCTGTGCTTTGCAATCCCACCCTTTTGGGAGGTACAACCACAAAATAGCATTATGTGTAAACTGGAGAGCCTGACTGAATTTGCACAAGTTCCTTATTGTCCTTTAGCAAATTGTGTCCACAGGCCAGGGAGTGTTATTATATTCTCAGTTCTAGAAAATTTATTCACAAAGCATGGTATGGGCAGATCAAAGTTATTTTAACTTTAATGTGTTTATTAAAGGGGCAATGATTTACATTAAGTTAACAGGGCAAACAAGGAAATTTAAGGTATTCCAAATGTGGTCCCTGGAGGTAGATAATTAGATTATTGGTATACAGGTATGGGATCCGGAAACTCATTATCCAGAAAGCTCAGAATTGTGGAAAGGCCGTCTCCCATAGACTCCATTATAATGAAATAATCAAATTTTTTTTAAAATGATTTCCTTTTTCTATGTAATAATAAACCAGTACCTTGCACTTGATCCAAACTAAAATATAATTAATCATTATTGGAAGCAAAACCAGCCCATTGGGTTTATTTAATGTTTACATGATTTCCTAATATGACTTATGGTATGAAGATCCAAATTACAGAAATATCTGTTATCTGCAAAACCCCAGGTCCCATTATGGGTCCCATACCTGTACAATCCCGTTCCTTCACTTGTTGTGACTGTTTTGTAAGCAGAAGATCATTATGCAGGGAGATTATATGTGCACTGGGAATCTAATTATCTACCAAATAACCAATGATGAAGTAGCTTCAGTTTCCCCATTTGCCCTGTTTAACTCAAGGTGTAATAAAAATATATTTTGGGAGTAAAACAATAGGTAAAACCTACGTCCAGCACAAGCCCTGTTCATTGCAGTCATGTTGAACAAGATTTCCTTTTCTCTGTGCCACAAACACATAACAGCATGGTACTTGCATGATCAGTTAAATAACATAATTATTTCATTTTACATTAGAATTGGCTTAACCTGTTGGAGCTTAAGAGAGAAATTTAGCTGGCATAGAGTCATCTCTATGCCAGCTCTCTGGCATCACTTATTTTTATCACATTTTTTACATAATTCCATAAAGATAATGAAGTTATTTACACAGGACTTTTTTCATTTGTCTGCACAATCTCATTGTACCAGTACCAGTTCTCCTAGATACATCTAGATACATGAATGGTCAGTAAGGGTGAGATTGAGTGAAAATGCATTTGCTATCCTAGATATTTCTATTGACCAAAATACAGATTTTCTATATCTTTAGTCATTTTATGAGCTATGGAGGGTCCTGACCAAAGACTGGAACTTCAGTGGGGGCCCTAGCCAACAACTGAACTTCAAGTGGGACTTCAACTGCTTGACAGCCACTGATCTAGGCACCAGCCCCTTGAGATAATAATGTATCCACTATTGTAAAATATTAAGGATATTTAATATGTTAGTGAGGAGCAGTGGCGTAACTACCAGGGGTGCAGAGGGTGCAATTGCACCAGGCCCCCCACCCCCTTGGGGCCCATCGGAGCCACGATAATGGTTATGGCAGGCAGTTATCTTGGGGGAAATTTTACAGCACACATGCTATCAACACTCCAGCATGGGATTTATAGAGGTAGGGGCCCAACAGGGGGGCTCAGGTGCACATCCTGTACCGGGGCCCACCAGGGAGTAGTTACACCACTGGTGAGGAGTTCCATGACCATGACATCACTAGGCACTGTATATAGGGATACATTTACAGGATTTTCATGGCTCTCAAGTGTTATATGGTTATTATCTCCTGGAGAGAAGAAGAGGTAACAAATAGCTGCCATGGGGATTCAGTTAAGGGTCTCCAGCATACAACCAAAGCTGCCCTAAGACTCTAGCATATCATATCTTAAATGCATCTTCATGTTATTCTGGGGGCAAGTTCTTGGGCATCTTTAGTATTAGATCCAGCATCAAATTGAAACCACTTAACCTCTAGACTGATTGGTTCTCTTAGAAAGTCACCTGACACGTATTCCAATGGGTCTCTAATCAAACCACATGATATGACATCACCTATTAGGGATGCAACTCCCATGTTTTTCTTTTATCCACAATGCAGTATTTGTTCACTTAATTCTAACATCACTGGAGTCACCAGGGGAAGTTGTGCTTGATTCACTTGTGGCTGATGCTTCAAAATTGGCACAACTGCACTTGAGTTTTGACACTTTGGCATTTTGGTGCTCACCTTCAATTGTACATCTAGTGCACCTGTTGATGCAGCCCACACTAGGAACCCTGGAACTACCACCACCTCCGCTCCAGGGATCCCCAGCGTAAATAGATGCACTTGCACTTAATTCTGAACAGGATGAAGATATCAGTGCCAAGCATTACTATATGGAAGTGCCTTTTCAAGCAATACGTTTCGGAATATATTTTGTGCAGCTTGCAGCTTTAGGTACCCCATAATTGCACTTGCGGTCATAAACGCTATAAGCTCTAGCTATTCTTTAATGGGTGTAAACAAGACTATATGGCATTGGAATGGCTAATTCACTAATTGCCTACAAACCCTTGGCACAAGTAAAGATTAAGTAGAGCATTTTTCTCCACACTCAAAACTTGGCATCAAAACAAATTTAAAGCTATTTCTGCCTGTGAGAACGAGGTCAATCTTGTGAGCTGATATTAGGAGGCTATTTGGCAGCGTGAAAACCTCTATGAATGACATGACTCAACTGACCAGATCTACACAGTAACGCTTCTGCTTGGCCAGTAATTCTGCTTGTTAGAAGTCTATTAAAAAAGAGAGAATTGTAGGCCACAGTGCATTATATGCAAAGCAGTAAAGCTTGACTGGCTAAGCCCAGTCTCATATGGATGGCCACTGTGCTCTTTCACCATGTTCTACTAAATACATTCTTAACACATTGCTTATACTGTATGTGAAAGATACCAAAACGCTTGTTGAACAGAAGCTTCAGTGTCCATTTATACTGGCACATACATCAGCTACAGACGAATGTAAGCTAGCAATGAAACATTTGCTCTGCAAGGTTGGTCAGCCAGCTTCTTTCACGGCCAAATCTTGGGAGGTCAATTAATTTAGGTTTTCTAGTCAATTTAAACAGCAAATGAAAGTAAAATACGGCATGAGGCTACAAAGTTGGACACGCTGAAAAGCCTTTGGCACAGCTTTACTGAGAAAATTGTGGGTTTCCATCAGCTAATATTCTTATTGCTGTGTTTTCTACTCTGCTCACATTGTGTTTTAGCCATTTGTCTATCATCTGCTCTAATGATCTGGAAAGAGCAGCTCTCTCAAAAATCGGTTTGAAAGAATTTGGCAATAAATATAATGCAAATCTTGTTAACGAAGAACTAAACCTTAGCAAAGTAGTGTAGAAATGCTCATTATGTTTTGGGGTTTTGTACTAGATCTGTGCCAGGGCAACCATGGCCTTTTAGCAATGAAGATTTGTGCCTCTGCATGTGCCTCTTGTATCTCCCCATCTTCTGCTCTTTACTGCTGTCAGTAACTGAGCTTAGGGACCAATTGTAATGTATATTACTGTGAGATATATATATATATATATTTTTTTTTTTATTATTTATTTATTTATTTATAGATACATATTATACAGTACAGTATATATGTCCCAATACAAGACTTTTACTTAAATGGCAGCTCTAAAAGTACAATTAGCATCAGAATTTAATAATCAATAATGATATCTCTGTAGAAAAATTGTTAAAAAGAAACTATAATTTAGGCAGGTGCATTTCATTCAATACAGTTGTATGTATGATAAGCTTAGACTTCTAATTTTGAACATTTTAATCTAAAGATCAAGGCAATACAATAGGGCAGTGATCCCCAACCAGTAGCTCGCGAGCAACATGTTGCTGCCCAGCCCCTTGAATGTTGCTCTCTGTGTCCTCAAAGCAGGTGTTTATTTTTGAATTCCATGCTTGGAGGCAAGTTTTGATTGCATAAAAACCAGGTGTACTGACAAACAGAGCCTCCTGTAGGCTGCCAGTCCACATAGGGGCCACCAAATAGCCAATTACAGCACTTATTTGGCAGCCCATGAAGTTTTTGTATGCCTGTGTTGCTCCCCAACTCTTTTTATTTTTGTATGTGGCTCATGGGTAAAAAGGTTGGGGACCCTGCAATAGGGCAAACATATGAAATTGAAAAGTTGAAAGTTTGAAAGTCACTGGCAACACTTGCTTAGTTACACCTCTTAAACACACAGACCATAGAATAGGGTAACATTCATTTTTGTTGCCTAATGTGGCATTATATGATGCAGTTAGGAACAAGCTGGAGCTAGCATGAAACAAAACAAACATATGGCTAGCCTGGGGTGTGGGCTCTTAGTTTTCAGTGGTGAGGAGGTAAAATAAATAAATACACAGAAAGCAAACAAATAAATGGTTCAGTGAAGCAATGCAGAATATTTGGCTGCTCCACCCACTAAAACATCTGCCTGGGCTGGTATTATATTTTTTAAAAGGATACTGTCATGGGAAAACATGTTTTTTTCAAAACGCATCAGTTAATAGTAAGATCACTCCAACTTGCAGTACAGCATTAAAGAGTGATTGAAGTTTATCAGAGCACAAGTCACATGACTTGGGGCAGCTGGGAAATTGACAATATGTCTAGCCCCATGTCAGATTTCAAAATGAAGTATAAAAAAATCTGTTTGCCCTTTTGAGAAATGGATTTCAATGCAGAATTCTACTGGAACAGCACTATTAACTGATGCATTTTGAAAAAAAAAATTTTTTTTCCCATAACAGAATCCCTTTAAATATTGGCAACTTAGATGGGGTTGTAAGGACTTGCATTTCAAATGAGACTCCTTGAGAACCATATATCTGTGAACATCAGGAGACATCATCCATGTAAGCAGCCTTTTCCATAATGTAGTTTATTTGTAGTCTTTAGAGTACCAAATCAAAGTTAATTAAGTCCTTTCATGGGAATTAGCTTTTGGTATTAAAAAGCTAGACAATCAAACTGGAACCTGGAAGGAAGACGGATAGAAGAGGGCCAGAGCAGAAAGTTAAAGGACAAGGAAAGGCAAAAAAATAAAATCCCATTTTTACTTTCTTTAATGAAAAAGAAATCTATCTCCAATGTACTTTAATTAACTGACTGTAGTCAGTGAAATTCTCCCTTCATTTTCTGGCTTTTATTGGAATTGTCAGACAGTCCCTAACTGCTGTGCAAGGAAACAATCACACTTACAAACAGCAAGGGGCGCCCCAGCCTTACTTCCCGGCCCTGCAGAACGCCAGCAGCTTGCAATCGGCGACTATGTAGAGATGTGTTTTGGATTTTATTTTTGGCTTCACATCCCCTTTAAATGTTTCTAACTCCAGCTGCAGATCATGGAGCCAGATTTAAACAGATAAACTGGGATTCTATTTGGAGGATTATTTTGCTGCAGCCACTGGTTCTGCAGAGTTGGAGAAAGTTTGTACTAAACAATACAAAAACTATAAAATCCACATTAGATTACATGACAACACAGGACCCAGTGCAGTCTGTATATTCTGATTAATCAGTCTTGCTGTATCGGCTTCTAGCAGATATTATTTGACTTGTTGTTTTGATCATTTATGACGATCCCTAAGCAGCCCAGATCACACTGAGCATGTGCACAGTCTTGTTCTTGCAAGATGACAGCCCCCTGTGCCCAACTTTGTAAGCATAAATCATTTGTTTGATTGGGCTTTGTGGTGCACTAAGTTCATATTTATGTTTAGTTTACAAGATACAGCATTTCTAGCCTTATTCTATTTTAGACTTTCCTTGTCCTTTATGGTGCCATATTCTGGGCCGGATTTACATAGCTGGCGCCCCTAGGCCCACTGCCGTTTGTCACCCCCATACTCTGTCCTTTATTTGAAAATTTTCATCATCAGGACCGGATCAATGGGGATTGGCTCATGGGAAATTTAAAAAACTATAGTATCTCCTACATATCACCAGTGTTTCTGAACCAATGTGGGTATGGCTGAGCAGCATGCCGCCCCTAAAATCCTGTCACCCTAGGCCTGGGCCTAGGTGGTCTTTCCACAAATCCGGGCCTGGCCATAATTTCAGTCTTATATACCATTAACTGGCATAGTCAGCAAGATTACCATTGTTATTTCTGCAGGGATACCTGCAAGGTAGAAATCTCTTGAACAGCAAAACACTCCATTCTCCACACTTGTAAAGCATGTTTGAATCTGTGCTTTTGCAAAAATAAAAAAAAACATCTGCCTCTTAGTTTTGTCACAGATTGTACATGAAGTTGATGTATGGTTGCTCTAAAAAAGGCAGAAAAAATGAAATGCCACTTAGGAATGCTTATTATATTCAACAACTTACTTCATTCAATTTCCCCCAAGTATTTCTCAAAGCAAAATTCAAAAAAGTCAGATGCAGATATTTTAGAGTCATCCAAGCACAAGCATTGTCAATCCAACATAAAAACATACAAACAGATCTTTCGTTTGGAAGGCAAAACACCAATTCTCTGTGACAGCTTAGAACATGTTATTTTCTTCACATTGCGTATTTACCTAGTATGTCTGTTGACATTTGCTAACAGCACAGTTGATAAGATTTTATTCATCTGATATCATGCCAGTTCTGGAGTCACTAATAAAGCAATAAAATCAGTCATTTATGGAAATCCTCCTTATCAGTTACTGGGGAGATGTGTTTTCTAAGTAAAACATTGCATTCCCGTGTCTGGGCCATATCCATATTCTCCTGGTTCAGTGCTAGGTGCAAAAATGAGAATACATTCTTGTCTGTAAAACACTATAGAAAACCTTCATGCCATGTCACTGTGTCATGCCTAGAGTGTATATGTCTTCAAGTATAGTATTTGTGACTGAGGCACAAGGTGCAGTATGCTGTATTAAGGGTACAAAGGAACCCTTTACTTTATACCTCCATGTCTATTGGGTTCACTTTGTGCTTTATAAGGCATATTTACTAATACAGGTGGAAGTGCAAAGTGCTTGTGCACACTTGAACTCTATTCACACATCAATTTTTAAATACTCCATAAATTTCCTGTAAATAGTATCCTTATAAATAGTGCTTAGTGATGTTAGCAGCTATAATCAGTGCTTAATGATGATTCGGAAAAGGTTCTCTTTCCTCCAGCTAACACCAGTAACATCCCTGAAGTATCCATTACAGTTAACAATTCCACTATCACCCCGTTTCCCCAGGCCCGGCGCCTGGGGTTATCCTAGATTCTCCCCTGTCATTCACTCCTCACATCCAGTTACTTGTTAAATCAGTCACTTCCACCTAAAGAACATATCCAAAATATGATCATTTATCACCCAAGATGCTGCCAAAATTCTTATTCAGTCTCTCGTCATACCGCGTCTAGATTATTGTAACTCTCTTTTAATTGGCCTTCCCCACCATAGACTGTCATCTCTCCAGTCCATAATGAACGCTGCCGCTAGACTTATACACCTCAGCAACTGCTCCTCCTCTGCCATGCCATTCTGCCAATCCCTGCACTCTGGCTTCCACTGCCCTTCACAATGAAATTCAAACTGATGACCCTGACATTCAAAGCACTTCATAACTCTGCCCCTCCCTACAAAGTAGTAGTAAGTTAGGCTGAAAAAAGACACACGTCTATCAAGTTCAACTTTTTGACTTTTTTTTTTTTAACCTGCGTAACTACTAGTTGATCCAGAGGAAGGCAAAAAAAAAAACCCATCTGAAGCCTCTCCAATTTGCCTCAGAGGGGGAAAAAATTCCTTCCTGACTCCAAAATGGCAACCGGACTCGTCCCTCGATCAACTTGTACTATGAGCTTCTTCCATAACCCTGAATGCCCTCATTTGCTGAAAAGCCATCCAACCCCTTCTTAAAGCTAACTAATGTATCAGTCTGTACAACCGATTCAGGAGAGAATTCCACATCTTCACTGCTCTCACTGTAAAAAAACCCCTTCCGAATATTTAGGAGGAATCTCTTTTCTTCTAATCGGAATGGGTAACCTTGTATCAGCTGGAAAGACCTACTGGTGAATAAAGCATTAGAGAGATTATTATATGATCCCCTTATATATTTATACATAGCTATCATATTACCCCTGAAGTGCATCTTCTCCAGTGAGAACATCCCCTATTTGGACAGTCTTTCCTCATAGCTAAGGTTTTCCATACCTTTTACCAGCTTAGTTGCCCTTCTCTGTAACCTCTCTAATACAATAATGTCCTGTTTGAGTGAGGGAGACCAAAACTGTACGGCATATTCTAGATGTGGCCTTACAAGTGCTCTATAAAGTGGAAGAATGATCCCCTCCTCCTGTGACTCTATGCCTTTCTATATATATGTGACTCTATAAAATTCAGCTCAAGACCTTATTGGTACTTGATGCTGCTGACTGGCATTGCTTGCTACAGCTACGTTTATCATCTACAAAGACTCCAAGGTCCTTTTCCTTAATGGATTTGCCTAGTGAAGTCCCATTAAGGGTATAAGTGGCTTGAATATTTGTACATTCCAGGTGCATTACATCTCTGAACTCATCTCTATATACATCCCAGGTGCATGATATCTCTGAACTCATCTCTATATACAGTACTCACCCAACCGCTTACTACGCTCCTCTACTGACCTACTACTCAACTCTTCTCTCGTTACCTCCTCATATGTTCACATTCAAGACTTTGCAAGAGCTGTACTCCTCCATTGGAATTCTCTCCCACGGTCTGTCCGACTTTCTCCCAACCTTTCTGCTTTCAAGAAATCTCTTAAAACGGTACCACATCTCTCACCCACTTAACTCTGATCTTGCCCACTACCACACCTTGTGTATCATTCAATCAGGTTACAAAAGTAGAGATTGTATTTAATTTTAAATAACTACTTTTGTGTTGAAAAACAGTGTTGCCAATTGAAAGTGGCAATCAGGGAACCATATTCACCTCCATTTACAGTATGTAATTTTTTTAAGGTAATCTGGAAATACCAGTTTAAACAACAACCATTGCACCTGGGGGTGGGCTGTTAACATAGCCAATTAATGACCACACTAGAAAATGGTTTAGTCGAGTTTACTAATAATTACAAATATGGTCCTTAGCCATGGATATAGAAATGGATTTAAATTGATGCATAAGAAATAATTCTTAAAATAAATGAGATATGCAAAGAGAGCCCTGCAATTAGCATGTGCCTTGATGGAGCTCCCTTGTGTGTTGTGTTCACATAAGTGATGGATCTAATTAGTTGCATGCTAAAGCTGATTGCTGTTTTTGCTGAGTGCATTTTGTAACATAACTGAGCGAATTGTGAACACTATTTACATGTGGATGCAAACTGGAGTCTGTATTGGAAAATCATGTGTAAGTTATGGTGTATGCTATTTTGGGGGCTTCTGCCATTATCTTGGAATTATGGAGAACAAAGCTACATTTTCGGTATCTGAATCTGATTTAATATTTTGTAATAAGTCTCTGTATATATATACAGTGTATATATACAGTATATATATATGGATAAAGAAGACCACTGGTTTGAAAGAGGTGTGAAAGAGGAGATTCATGTTAAGGTGGAGAAACCATCCCTGAACAGAGCCGGGGCATTCAATGCCACCTGTCTTATACATACAATGCTGTTCTCACATCTGTTCCCCGGTGGTTTCAGAACTCTTCACACATCCGTTCATGCAACTCTCACAAGTAACACCTGTTTCTAGGAGTTGCATGACACATTGGTAATCCTATCACTGTAACTGCACAGAATCAACACCACTGTAAATTTCAGATGTCACCTCTCTGAAGAGTTACAATGTGCTGTTGTGATTGGATTGTTGGAAGAGTCTATATGCCGAGAACTCCCCTACACCAGTCAGTTGAACTGAAGAAGCTGCTTGGACGAGCAGTGAAACATCTTCATTAAAATTTCTCAGCAAGTCCAGTTTCTTTGATTTACGTTTGATAAATACAGGGCTACAACAAATTGCTACTATAATAGTTTTTACTCTTCTGGGAATCCTATCCATTACATTTAGAAAATTGTTCCATACAGCCATAAGAACAGGGGTCCCCAACCTTTTTTGCTCGTGAGCCACATTTAAATTTAAAAAACAGTTGGAGAGCAACACAAGCATGAAAAAGTCCATGGGGATGTCAAATAAGAGCTGATTGGCTTTTTTGGTAACCCCTATATGGACTGGCAGCCTACAGGAGAGAATGTTTGGCAGGACATCTGTTTTTTATGCAACCAAAACTTGCCTCTAAGTCAGTAATTCAAAAATAAGCACCTGCTTTGAGGCCACTGGGAGCAACATCCAAGGGGTTGGAGAGCAACATGTTGCTTGCGAGCTACTGGTTGGGTATCACTGCACAAGAACATAAGTGCAAGCTGATTCTGAGCCCTCAGACCTGGCTCGCAATCATCATTCCAGTCCATAACAAGTTAAGGTCAGTTTATACAGGCCACTGAAGGTCTTCCACTCTCACCTCAGCAAACAAATCAACTGCATATGTACCTAGTTTTGTACAAGTGGACATTATTGAGCTAAAACAAAACACAGGCAGAGGAAAATTGAGGATCCACTGTGTGCTCTTGCCTTAATGGGATACCTATACTACAGGCTTTGTTAGATAATAAGGAAGGCTTTGGACATTCAGCTTGGGAACAATGAAAGCTTAACTGACTGAAACAGCAATGTAAGCCAGGAATATCCAAACAGAGTCTACTTATATTTATGTAAGATTAGTAGTTATAAATTCATCTTTCATCATCAACAAAAGTAAAGTATGACAGAATTACTACTCTTGTATCTAGCTCAAATGATTTTTCTACCTTGCCCCATAGTTGTCTGTTGAAACCATATGTATACTTTCAGTTCTTTCTTGTAGTTATTGAATGATAATCTTGTTCTAATTATATTCTGCAACATCAATTTCATGTAATTTTAACAGCAAAAAGTAAATAAAAAGACCAAGTGCAATTTGTTTCCCAGTATCAAGGTATGCATCATACAAAAATAAATATCCCTTTTAAAGGGGTCCTTACATCCAGACATAAAAAAGGTGTTCACATTTTTCAAATGAAACATGAAACCCCAAATAATTTTTGTTATTAAAACATCTATACCTGTTAAAATTCCAGCTGTCAATAATTTATTGTTTCTCCCTCCTCTATGCCTTAGGTTTGGAGGTGGGGCAGGCAATTATTTTTACTTTCCATTCTGCACTTCCTAGATGTCTGCATTCCCCACATTCCCCATCCCTCCTCACTATCTAATTGTGTAACCAGAGCATGGGCATGGACATCAAGTCCCCCATTCTGGCACAAAAGATTTGCAAAGCTTGCCTTAATAATACTATAATATCGTAGTATTTGGAATTATTTCTGTCATGGGAATTTCTTTTTTCAAAGTACATCAGTTAATAGTGCCGCTCCAGTAGAATTCTGCACTGAAAT
>CM044448.1:84430618-84441560 GCA_024363595.1 Xenopus borealis | reverse complement strand
TTTGAGAAATGGATTTCAATGCAGAATTCTTCTGGAACAGCACTATTAGCTGATGTATTTTGGTAAAAAAATTTTTCCCATGACAGTTTCCCTTTAAAATTAGGAAGGGGAGAGGGGGGGTCTGGCCTGGCGGGGGCCCATGAGGGTCGGGCCCATCAGGTTTTTTTCCCGGTTTCCCGCCGGGCCAGTTCGACACTGAATATATAATATATAGACAGTGCATAGTGACCCCATGTTACAAAAGTAGCAGAGAGTGCGAGTG
This sequence comes from Xenopus borealis, assembly GCA_024363595.1. NCBI lineage: Eukaryota > Metazoa > Chordata > Amphibia > Anura > Pipidae > Xenopus > Xenopus borealis. The sequence continues at coordinate 84,441,298 of CM044448.1, read as the reverse complement.
GGCCAGGGTCCGCACCCCGTAAGGGCCCCCAGGCATCTCACGCGCCACTGAAATGCGGACCAAAAATTGTGTACGTTCCGCACCAAGGCCCGCCCCCTCTAGTTACGTTGCTGTTTACAAAGCCTTGTGATGATGGTGAGAGATCTGCAAAGCAGAAAACAGAAAAAAATTGCAATTTAAGAGCCTAATGTTTTATTAAGTATATTGGATACTTTTAGTGAAAGTCTTCGTACTGTACATCATGTTCTTAAAATTGTGGGCCAAGGGAAATAAACTGTAAGAGTCAGCACTGGCAATAATATACCGTATATCGGCCTGATAAATAATTCTCTGGACATTTCAAAGTGAGACAAGAAGCATACACATATCCTCCTGGGCAATTAACTGTTCTTTCTGAATAATCTAGTCAGCATTGCCATTTCTATTTACATATTTTAAATCAATTAAGCAATAAAAGAACGACTTGTACATTGAGTCACTTCAATCACTATATGTATTTTCTACTACAAAAATAAACTTTATATGACCCTATAATAATGTATGTATTCAGGTGTTAGCAAACACACAGTAAGCACAACCACAGCAGAGCACCTTTCTCAAAGTTCACATAAATAATGCCAGTAGGATTAATAAATGAAAAAAAAATGTCCTTAAAGGGGTACATGCACAGAAATCAATGGAGTCATTTCACAGATAACTCAAAAAAGGCCATATCTTCAATCTCTATGGAGAAAATGAATGGAGTAGGATTGGAGCAATTGCCCAGAGTACAGTAATATATTGTTTGGCTATACAGATATTGAATCAATTATCCGGAAAGCTTAGAATTAGAGACTCCATTTTATGCAAATAATCCAAATTTAAAAAAACGATTCCCCCTTTCTCTGTAGTAATAAAACAGTAGCTTGGATTTGATCCCAACTAAGATATAATTAGTCCTTATTGGAAACATAACCAGCCTATTGGGTTTATTTAATGTTTACATGATTTTCTAGTAGTGACTAAGGTTTATCAATCCAAATTACTGAAAGATCCGTTCTGTGGATAACAGATAAAAATAAGTTGTCTGCACTGGGGGTGTGCAGAGGTCATTTTGTACATACATATATAAATATATATATACATATACAGTATATAAATAAGATGCTGTATAGCTATGAGGGCAGCTGTTCAATTTGAAAAGTGCAATACAGGTATGGGGTCTGTTATTCAAAATGTTGGGGACCTGGGGTTTTCCTGATAATGGATCTTTCTGTAATTTGGATCTTCATACCTTATATATATATATATATCCCAAGGCTACTGCACACGCTTACCATTAAGATATATACCAAGGTGCTCCCAGAGATTCAAAAATATAAGTAAGTAGATGCCGGTGCACACGGGGAATTTCTTCAATTATTTATTAAATTGACGTTTCGGTCCTCAATTAGTCCCTACTTATATATGTAGATATATATATATATATATATACATCAAACAGTGCTTTAAAATCAAGCATTACCAATAATTGCTTTTAGGAGGATGTTTTTGCAATGTGAGTTTCAACATTCATTGAATCAAATCAGATTAAAAAAATCTGAAGGAGAACGTATCCACTAATTCTATGACACACCCCTCAAACGAAACTGCTCACCCTCAGTTGAACTTTGATTTAAAGCCATTAAAATTTGGCAATGCTAAGGGTTTAAAAACAAAGTCTGCTTCCTAACTGAACTGCTTCCTTGCAGTACAGTGATATATACATGTTATAACAGATTATCCGTTAAATACAGAAACTGAGATAATCACATTTGTACTTACAGCTTAACATTGTAAATTATCACAATACTGGAAAAAAAAACATTATTCTGAAGAAAAATGAATTTACACTGTATATTTACATATGATTGGGCAAATGCCAAAGTTCAAGAAATCTTTGAGATTCAGAAGGATTTAGCAGATAAGCAGAAAGTAGTAGTGAATTTGTCAGGTTGTTTGGTTACTAACTTGTTTTGCAAAAAAAGGATAAACATATAATAAATATATTTATATATATATATATGTGTGTGTGTGTGTATATACTGTACTACCATGTGTAAAACAAATTTGTCTTTTTTTAAAGACATGTTTTTTTGCATCAAAAGCGGTATGCAGGCTGCAGGTTAATTTCGATTAATTCACATTATGATGACCCTCCCATGAAGTTTGTGATATCCTTGTTGGAATTTATTCTAAATAAAACTTTTTTTAAATACAAGTTTTTCCAATGCCCCGGGACTACCGTGTCATATCAGTGTTTCCATGGCAGTATTTAAGCATATTTATGGGAACTGACTTTTTATCATATATTGCAATGACTCTGACATGGTTGCCATCTTGATATACTAAAATGCAATGACAAAAGTCGGAGTTAGAAAATGCATTTTTATAACTGAATAACTGGATTTATTATAAGGCTGGTTTACTCATCAGAGTGTTTGGAAATTGTGTTTGATTCACCATTTACAGTAGGTTCCCAAAACCTGTTTATAGATAGAGTAAAAGACTGCGCTAAATCACATACAGTATATGGCATATGAATTGTGTACTGTATATATAAACACACACATACAAATTCATACTGTATATCAATAATCAGCTGTATGTTTTCTTTCTTTTTTTATTCTTTATTTCTGTACAACATCACCTTTTTTAAAATATACAGACTCTTTATCCTGGAAACAGTGTTTGTGACATGAACCCAAAATCATCCAGATTTTGCAGGGACTCTTGTACCCCAACTAAAGTGCCAAATGTATATTGCTAATCATTGCCACAAATGTGTGGAACATTTCCTATTATATTAATCTGTTGTCTTTCCTGATACATTATCACTGTATAGTATCAATAATAATGTAGCATAGACTTACGTTAGAAGAACCAACAACAAGAATAGTCAATTTTAAGAAACTTTTCAGCCGGTCTTTATTATTTTTAGTTTTTTAAAAATAATTTGCTGTTTTCTTTTGACTCTTTCCAGCTTTCAACTGGCGGTCACTGAACCCATCTAAAAACAAAAGTTCTGTAAAGCTACAAATGTATTGTTATTTCTACTTTTTATTATTGATCTTTCTCTTCAGGTTTAGCGAATTCCCACGATTTGCCGCCGGTGAATTAATTTGCGAAATGCCGGCGAAAAATTCACCTGGCGAAAATTTGCTCACGTTAAAGAAAATGAGGAGCGTATCGAAAAAACGTGGCGCGCCGAAAATTACGCAAATGCAACGTGTCAAAAAACGAGACACGACTCGTTTCACGAATTTTTCACCAATTCGCGAATTTCGCTAATTTTTCGGCAAAGCGAAATGGGATAGATTCGCCCATCACTATTCAGGTCCTCTACTATTCATATTCCAGTCTCTTATCCAAATCTTGCATTATTGCAAGGGATATTTGGCCCTAGCAACCAGATTTCTGAAATAGCAATCTAGAGAGCTTTAAGAAATAACCACAAATAATAAAAAAAGACAGACCAATTGCAACTTGTCTCTGAATATCGCTCTCTACATCATGCTAAAAGTTAACTCAAAGGCCAACAACCCCTTTCAGGTTGACCAATGGTTTAATATTTAGTGAACCAAATAAAGTACGAATCCATCTTATTTTTTTAAAGTTAATATCACATAAATCATATTCAGACATTTTTTTCTATTAACAGTTTCGAAAATGTTACACACTTAAAAAAGTTTGCCATTTAAAAAAAAAAAAATAATTACAGTAAAATCCTGTATCTCATGCAATCCTATTTTGTGTCTTATAAAAGGTTAATCTAATTAGAAGAGTTCATGGATATAATTTTCCAAAAGATCATTATTCAAAATTACATGCCCTTTGCAGCAGTCCTTTTTTAAAGGGCATCTAAGAGAAGAGATAATAAGATAAGATATTGAGATTGATAGGGTTGGCATGCTGAGGAAAACTGTAACAAACTAAATACATATAATATCTGATGAATTTCAGAGTCTAAAAAAGATTTAAGTGAGTTTATGGAGGGGTCAGTATGAATGGGGGTATGTATGTATGTGTCCTGGGTTTCATTCGGAGGAATTGAACTTGATGTACTTTGGTCTTTTTTCAAGCCAATTTAACTATGTAATTATGTTTAGCGTAACTTAATCAGTAGCTCCACTACACATGCTGTCTTCCAAGTGATGTCTCAGTAACTATGAATGTTCCAGTAATTGTCTATGAATGAGTGGAGTCTACAGCAAACAGACATTGTGATTTTTCTTGAAAACATTTCACCACTCATCTCAGTTGCCTTTTGCAGTTCACCAACATCCAATAACAGCGAACTTATACAGATCTGACAAGCAGTGTCTATTTTGGGATAGTTGTTGCAGTTTGGCATAAATGGCCTCCTTCACACCACCTTCACAACACCTGTCTTATCTGTCCAAAGGTGTGTCCCTTTTCCTTTAGATGTATATAGAATCTTATATAGTATCCAATGTTAATGTCCTGAGGAATTTGCCCTCCTATGTTGGGACATTCACTTACTGAGTGGTGGTTTAAACTCCCTACATATGGAATGACTGTTGTTTTTCCTACTATGTGCTTCCCCAAACAAGATATGTATTGTAATTTCCAATTTACTAGGTTTTGTCACAGAATGAATCTGAACAGTTAGTTCAAAGGAAAAGGAAAAAAATATTTTCAACCTAAGCCAAAGTGGTGGTGTCCTAACAGTCCCTGCCAGACGCAATGTAGGAAAGGGATAGCCAATCACAGCCCTGTAGTCATACAAGCAAATATAGGCTTCCTATCAGGTCAGCCTCACTGCTATTGATGGGCAAACAAATTCGTCAAGCACTAATTTGCGGCTAATTTCTGCTCTTTGCCGCCAGTGAATAAATTTGCTAAACTGTGGCAAAAATTCTGCACAAAGTCACAGATTGATTCCTATCCTCAGTGAGCTGAGTTCCGCCAGCTCCCCTGTACAGTCAGGGAGAGGAGGCAGATTGAAGTGGAAGAGATGGATGGGACTAGTAGGGTTTTTGCAGAGATTTTTTTTTTTTTTTTATAAATCAGTCCAAAACATTACTTAAGCACATGCTTGCTATATATATATATATATATATATGAGTGATATAAGAGTATAATGTGCTAGTACGTTCTTATTCGTTTTACATCAGGGGTGTCCAAACTTTTGGCTTTGAGTGCCACATTGGAAGAGGAAAAACTGTCTGGGGGCCACACATGAAATACAAAAACACTTTTGATTTGTAAAAAAAAAAAACTACAATACCAGCTGGATGACCAGATGGAGCTATACCTGGAATAAGGGACACCTGGATATTAAATAGACTTATTATTATATTATTACTACTAACAGGGCAATGGGCAGAGTCCCCCTTCCCCTATATCCTTTGCAACATGTTTTACATGATATGTCTTCTTTAATGTTCCTGTCTCAGGTGTTTCAGTCTGGCAGCTCAGTAATCCCGGGGACAGATTCTGAACTGTTACAATTGGTTACATTAGTTGATACATTTCTCAGCAGCATCTCTGGAACATTAGCAACTATTGTATCAATTCTAACAGTTGCCTTTAAGGAAACTCAAGGATTCTACTCAGCAGGGACAAACATAAGAAATATATATATATATATATATATATATATATATATTATATATAAACAGCTACAGAGTCAACAAGCCCCCCTCCCGGCACTATTTAAGAAAGAAATAAGCAGGTAAAAAATAAATTTTAAATATTTTAACAGTCACAAATAGAAAATGGAATTTAATTGAAAACAGTCTTTATTTCTAGTGGACAATCTGAAAACAACTGAACTGAAAAAGGTGCTGAATAGGAAGTGCTTTATTAGCAGTAGAGCAAAACAAATAGCTGAACGCATGTCTGGGAATAGACGATTACATTGATTGCTAACAAAAAACTTAATTCAGTTCATTCAGAGTACACTGCCATATAAAGCATAACATCTGCTGCAATTATTAGATATAAAAAATTATATTTCCTCTATGATTACAGAAAGGTAGAATATGTGCTTCATCATCACTTAGTTATATATGACCAGAAAATGATGCAGCTGGTTACAATTACATTTTCATGAACCAGAGTTACAGAATGAAGCAAAGATTTAAGGGTTCTGTTCACAAAGCTGACAATCTAAAAGTTTTACATACACCTACACTTCTTTGGTAACAAATATACCATTTTTAAACATCTATGTTTTTCACAAAAGGTTCTAGATGCTCTCCAGAAAACCCACATAACTAGAATGACGTTGGCAAGAAATCTTTTGCAGGGACAACCAGTAAACAATTTCCAGACTACGGCCAACAACAAAGATGACATTGTGGAGTTTAGTAAGCAAACGAAAAACAAACATTAAAATGACTGATAACATTTGCTGAAAAAACACATTTCTCTGAAGATGCCATGCCTACTCACTAAGAAATCTCTTTGTTGTAAATAAATAACAGTGTAGCATGCACTGCAGAACTTTTTCTTCTTTTTGCAGAGTGAAAACTATTTAGAGTTAATAACCAAGTGTTCTTTGATGCCCAGTAGAGTAGAAAGTTATACTCAGAGCCTTTGGAAGATGGTTGCATATGTTATTGCAAAGGTTTTGTAAACTATTTAGCAGTGTGTAAAATAGTATTGTTACTATATTTCAAAAGATAAGTATAATTGCAAGAATAAAATAAAGTAGGTGTTGGTCAGTTAAACATGAGTATCTTATTAAGATGGTTCTCTTTCCCAAACTACTATATCCACTTCAGCTCCCATACTACATAACACCAATCGACTTAAAAAGAATAAACCAAACATTTAGGGGGAGATTCATCAAAGAGTGAAGTTCCGCCACTACAGGGAAATTCCGCAGCTCTCAGTTCATTTCTATGGGATTTTCAAAGGCGTATTTATCAATGGGTGAAGTGAAATTTCACCCTTTGATAAATATGCCTTTCAAAATCCCATAGAAATGAATGGAGAGCTGCGGGATTTCCCTCTAGTGGCGGAACTTCACTCTTGACTTCACTCTTTGATTAATCTACCCCTTAGAACCTTTATCTGGAATAAAAAATGTCCAAGGATAAGTCTTTTTAAATAGCAACAACCTAAACATTTAGGCGGAACGAATCTTCTCAACAATAAAGAAGATAACGAAGCAGCAGTTCTCCGCTATGCAGGAGACTAAATTCTTGATAGAAATCTATCTACAACAATATCCTTATATCAATATGCAAATGAAAACTACTCTCTGAACTAAATATTACATTCACCAATAAACAAAATTCCACCACAAATGCGACAGAACCCCATAATCATGGAAACCTATAAGGCATTCAATTAGAAAGAAGAGAAAACTCTCACAAACCAACTCCCCATTCCCAATAGGCAAACAGAATCCCACTCTCTTACAATGGAGTAAAAACGGATTACAAAACTTATATGACATACTAGGCAATACAAATACACTATACTCTCTAGAAAAACTGAAAGGAAAATTCCCATTCACGGCACAACATACATTTTTAACTCTCCAACTTCTTCACTTTGCAACAAATGTAATAAAGCAACTGCCAGAAAATGATAAAATCGACCTATTTAACCAAATCTGGAAGAAGCAAAAATAGAAACCAGACAACTTCACAAATATACCAAACAATCAGAACACTAATAGATATAGATGATGAACAAAGGCCGGGCTTTACATGGACTACGAATATCCCAAACATACGAGTATTGTGAGGCTGCTTCCAGTTAGTAGACATCAGGAAATGGCTTTAAAAATTCTTCACAACTCTTACCAAACTCCAATAAGGAGATACAAAATGTGAAATCTGCCCTCAGATAGATGTCAATCCCCCAAAACAGATGTAATACATAATCCATGGTCCTGTCCTTCTTTAAAAAACATTTAAAGAGATGTAGTTGAATTTGGTGCTCAGATGACAAATTGCTGACACTGCAAACTAGAGAGCTGCTGAATTAAAAGATAAATAACTATAAAACCACAAACAATACAAAATGAAAACCAATAGCAAATTGTCTTAGAATATCAGTCTCTACATTATACTGAAAGGTAACTCAAAGGTGAACATCCCCTTTAATGCAATAAAAACGGATACCTGTGTTTATTTCATTTAAAGGAAAACTATACCCCGAAAATGAATTTTTGAGCAACAGATAGTTTAAATCAAATCAAGGGACATATTAAAGAATCTTACCTACCTGGTATATATATTTAAGTAAATATTGCCATTTTACATCTCTTGCCTTGAACCACCATTTCATGATGGTCTGTGTGCTGCCTCAGAGATCACCTGACCAGAAATATTTCAACTCTAACTGTAACAGGAAGAAGTGTGGAAGCAAAATTGGCTCATGTGACCTAACTTTATAGTTTGTTTGTATGTTTGTGTGAATCATATGATCCCAGGAGGCTGTCCTTATTTTTTAAATTGGCAATTTTCTATTTATGGTTACCCAATGTCACATGCTACTAAAAAAGTATATTATTATGAAAATGGTTTATTTACATGAAGCAGGGTTTTATACATGAGTTGTTTTATGCGATATCTGTTTATAGAGACCTACACTGTTCGGGGGGTATAGTTTTTCTTTAAGTACTTGCATGAAATGCTTAATTAGCACTAGCTTTATATTTTCCTAGACTGTCTTTCTGCTTTCCTTAAATAATATGTAAAATGTGGGTTCTATTCAGTGGTGTAACTAGATGTTACTGGGCCCCACAGCAAATTAATTTTAAGGCCACCAACGTATCCTAAGGTTGATCTGTTTTACCAATATATGTTAAAATTGCCCTTTCTTTGGGCCTCATGAGACGGGGTCTGCTTCCTCTGTTGTTAAACCCCTGATTCTGTTGATGTCTTAACCATTTTTCAGAGAATATGAATGATAACACAAAAAACTTTTCTTTCACTCATGGTTAGTGGTTGGCTGAAGCCATTTATTGTCAAACAACTGTGTTTACTCTTTTTAAATCATAATCGCTACACAAACTACCCAAATGACCCTGATAAAAGTTTACATACCCGGGATAGTTTGTGTAGTGATTATGATTTAAAAAGAGTAAACACAGTTGTGTGACAGTAAACCATGAGAGAAAGAAAAGTTTTTCTGTTATCATTCATAATTTCTGAAAAATGGTTAAGAAATCATAAATTTTGCCAGAGTATGTAAACTTATGAGCATAACTGTATATATGTATATAAATACATATTTTACAGCAATATAATGATTTTTCTTTTCTTTAATACTGTATTTGTCTAAAAGTGTGAATGAATAGAAATTCTTCTTTTCTTTTACTTTTTTTTGTCTGTGTAGATAGGACCACCTAAAATGGTCCTCATCCCCAACTGATTATACTGGCCTTGGATTTTCCAGTCTGCCCAAATTATATGTTTATATACACACAAATCAGCTGCTGATCAAAACATCCAGTCATCGTCTCATGTGTGGATACTGTAGGAAATTGGGTCCCATCACACAAAATTTGCCCCAACCAACCAAAAATCAGTGTCCAGAACATTGTGGCAGGGAGTGTCCAAAATTTGAGAAACCATAGCCAAGAATGCCAGGAAAGATCATGACATATGTAGTGCTATATTTTGTCTTGTTTGGAAATGAGGGCTGCGCGGAATCCATATTTTTTTGGTTTTGGACCAAATACTGAATCCTGCACAAAAGATTCAGCAGTATAACAGAATCCAAATCTCAATTGTGTATTCAAATATAAGCAAAATATGTCACCTTCAGCTGCTCAGCCTTTGGCTGAACCCAAATTATGCTAAAAGTGTTGGAACTCAGCCAGATATTTGAATCATATCCTCAGTTTGGCACAACCCTCATGATAGGCAGGTTGTGCACTCTTTACTGCCAATACTGTCGTTTTTTATATTACTTAGGTATGTTTCTGGTTGCTCCTGACTGATTTTCTGCCTCATGTGGCCCTTGCCTAATGTCTTCTCTGGTTCTGAATTGGCTGCTGTATGAATGGAAAACAACGGCCAACAGTTCCAAACCAGGTTAGAAGTGGACCAAAAATAAATACCCCAGTCTCCTAATTTTAAGTGCTGGAAAGACAGATTAAAAATATTTTTAACACAACCCTTGTAAATACATTTTTCAATTTATAAAACTTATTGCTCTTGTTTCAATGTTATATTTGATATTTTTCCATGGAGATACTGTATGTATTCTTGCATTATACAAATACATTGAGGACAATACTCCCACCAGAGTATATTTTATGGGGTGAATATCAGGGATTAGCAATTCATTACTGGCAGTTTGTAATTTCTGTCACCCAAGACTGATGTATAATCTCAGTGTTTTTTTTAGAACTGGTAAATACAAATCAGCTCAGACTTCAATAAGGTTATTCACAAATAATTAGCACAATTATTAATAACATTTACTTTGCGTGAAAACAAGAAGTGGAAAGTAGTGAAAAGTATCTCTAAAGTTTCTGTCTGGGGGAATGCAGAGAGATATAATGGTTTCCCACAATGAGGTAGAAGTGGCAAGAAACATAGGGGAGAAAAACTGGCAGTTGGTAAAGTCATAGGGGCAAATTCACTAAGATGCGCAAATTTGCTAGTGTTAGCTTCGCTAGTGTTTGCCGCACTTCGCCAGGCGAATTTTTGCCAGTGCTACACAAAT
>CM044448.1:84415440-84425710 GCA_024363595.1 Xenopus borealis | reverse complement strand
GTAACTTTTTTGAGCACTGATGTCTGTGTGGTGTTTGAACTGTGGTGTTTGAACTGTGGTGTTTGAACTGTGATGTTTGAACTGTGGTGTGGAGTGGGCAGCACCTGGGGGTGGGCGGGGCCCCGTGATTTCTAATGGTGGCCCTAGTTTTAAGTATCTTTCAAAGCCAATATTATAATAGATGTTAAAAAAAAGCATTTAATTTCTGTTATCTCTTTAAGTTTTACTTATGAACTGAATGTTTATAGTTACAACAATAATTATCCAGCACTGACTGACACCAGCAACTAGCACTGGAGCTGCAACTATTATGGCTTCATCACATTTTATATACATACATATATATATATATAATTCACAAAGTGGACCAGCACTCCAATTATTTCAAATCAAGGTGAATTTATTCCAATGTCACTCACGTGTCCAACGTTTCGCCCCTCATTGGAGCCTTTATCAAGGATAAGCGTAAGTGGGTGTGCAGCCATTTTTATACAAACTAAAAAAGGGGAGTGTACAGATGACATCATTCATTGTCAATTATTACAATGAACGTGATTTACATATTTCAACTGTGCATATATATCATTATACAATATATATATATATATATACAGGGCCCTAAATGTACAGTAGCTGTAGAGAGACTTACACTGTATGATAGTGGCTCACCCTAAACTATTAAAAAAAAAAAGTAGTGACTGATTTGGAATAAAGGTGGCCATACACTGACAGACATCACCAAACGAGCGGATCTCTCTCTGATATGCCCACCTTGAGGTGGGCGATGTTGGGCCGATCCTATCGTGGGTCCTAGGGCCCAACGATCGGATCAGAATGACGCGGATACGGGTGGTCGGATTGCGGGACCGCATCAACGCACAGATGTGGCCGCGATCCGACGGGATCTTTAATCCTGCCCGATCGACATCTGGTCGACTTTCGGAGGGCCCCACTCACGGGCCCATAAATTGCCGATTCTGTCTGTCGTCAGCTTTTATCGGCCCGTGTATGGCCACCTTAAGACTCGAGCAATTAATACTTTATGTTGCCTTTCTTCCACCATAAATAGATTATTGTGCCATTCTTATCCCAATGGGGACTGCTTTAAAGATACAGTATATGCTTATAGATTACCAGATATTGAATGTCACCTGCATTCATTGTGTTTCCCTTGATTTTCAGTCTTGTTCTATAGTCTTGGCATATTGCAATTGCAATCAATGTGGCACTTTGCTAGTCATTCTCCTCACTTACTACAAACATACCCTGTGGAGTAAGGGTGTGCCTCGAGCAGACACGTCGCCATGCGATGAAACACATACATTTATTTGACTGTTGGATGAAACCGCTGCACATCACGTCGTAATCCAACAGTAAGATAAATGTAGTTCTTACCTGTGATTTCTCATTCACTTCCTGTTTCTTCAGGACATCTGTCACGTCGTATTCGTTTCATCGCATGGCAAGAACCGGCTTGAGGCGCACCATGGAATTCTAACCTTAGGGCAGGACTACATGGACGATTTTGGTCTGTTTTCTGAGTTTCTGACGCTGGGAGTAAAAACAACGGAGGAAAATGCTGCAAGCTGCGTCTTCATCCGACATTCATGTCGCGTCGGATCAACCCTGCGACATTGTCCAACTTCCTATTACTTTACCTTGTTTCTGTCAGATCCAACTTGATGCCCAGCATCGGATCCGACAGAAACGCACAGAAGTCTGCCGTGTAGTTCTGCCCTTAATCAAATTGTCAACACAGGAAGATACTTTTTAGACCTTCACGAAAGCTTCTGTAAGATGATCTTTTTTGCACACACATTGGGATATTGTACACTCTCCTATCCCCCTCTCCACCATATTCCTGAAACACTGCAGCATCTACATTCATTGTCACTCACGAATATACTGTATGTACTGAAGTTGTTGCATTCTGGTTTATTATCTGTGTCATTTGGTTTATTTGATTATATCTGCACAAGAAGCACTCTCTTGTTTGAACAACGAGCACTATCCTTTCTTAATAAACCAAGACCTGAAGTTCTGGGAGAAGGAGAAACGCCCCATGCCTTATCTGATTTCCTGCAGAAGAATCTGCACATGAGTCTTATAAACATTACTGAGTTATCATGTGTTTAAAAAATGTATAATGCATAAATAAGAAAAATCATACTTCAAATAAAAGATACATAACCTAATTTTGTCCCAGCTGAAATATATTTCAAAAAGTCTGTACAGTCTGTACTATTTATCTATTCAAACAAGCATATCGGAAACAAAGCTCATCAATACACAGAAGAAAATATATTTGTCTATAATGTCCTCTAATGTACTTGCAAAGTGTAAAGTGTAATCGTGTCCCCTCGCAATCGCCTTTTTTCCAGAAAAAACAACCCCAACCTGGACAGTCTCATAATTTAAGTCTTCCATCCCTCTAACCAGTTTAGTTGCACTTAGTCTCTGCACTCTCTCCAGCTCATTTACATCCCTCCTAAGGACTGGAGTCCAAAACTGCACTGCATACTCCAGATGAGGTCTTACTAGAGATCTATAAAGAGGTATAATTATGTTTTCATCCCTTGAGTTTATGCCCTTTTTATGCAGGACAGAACTTTATTTGATTTAGTAGCTACAGAATGACACTGCTCAGAATTAGACAACTTGTTATCTATAAAAATCCCAAGATCCTTCTCATTTAAGGAAACACCCAACACACTGCCATTTAGTGCATAACTTGCATTTATATTAATTTTGCCAAAGTGCATAACCTTGCATTTATCAACATTGAACCTCATTTTCCAGTTTGCTGCCCAGTTTCCCAACTTAGACAAATCACTCTGCAGAGTGGCAGCATCAGGCATGGAACCTATAGCTCTGCACAATATAGTATTGTCTGCAAAAATAGAAACATTAGAATTCCTTAATTTAACCAGTAACCTTCTGTGTGGCACTGTATCGAATGCTTTAGCAAAGTCTAAGTAAATCACATCCATTGGCATCCCTTCCTTCGAAAAGCTTTCCTACCACTGACGTTAGACTAACTGGCCTATAGTTTTGAGGCTGAGAATGGGATCCCTTTTTGAATAACGGCACTACATTAGCAATTTACCAGTCTCTTGGCATCATGTAACTGAAGGAATCTCAGTGGGCACAAGAGCAGAAGTCACATGACTTGGGACAGCTGAGGAATTGACAATATGCCTAGCCCCATTCTGCTGCTACTCTAATTATTTACTATGTAAAAGATTCTGCAATACAGTGCACTACCGTGTCAATAGGTATGCCCCTACAAATCCTATATAAGACATTAGAGATCTGGGGATTTCCCCTGTGGTGAACTCTACTTTCATATATATATATATAGCGTTACACCTGACCAATGGAAGGCTCACCATGTCCACATACCGGAAGGATACTGATCGAAATACACTTTTATCTCACTCTTCGTGCCATCCACCACACGTACTGAAGAGTGTCCCTTATTCACAAATGATTCGACTGGTTAGAAATAACTCTCAAATGGATGAACTCCTGGAGAGATTACAACTAAGAGGCTATCATACACATGAACTTATCACTCTAAGGGACAAAGCTCTCCAATTTTTCCAAGATGACGTACTTTCCTCAACTCGTGCTAAACCTGTATGCGAAAATAATCCATTGACCTTTGTGACTACCTATTCCCCTGATAAGAAGGTGATCACGGATGCCATACACAACCATTGGTTCGTTCATGAAAGAGACAAGATGCTTCCTCCGATCTTTAGACAAAGACCCCGCATCACATACAAACGAGGAAAAAACCTCAGAGATCTACTTGTTAAAACGGACCCAAAACATTGTTATGCCACACCGACTAAGACTTGGCTCAACCAACAGAAGAACGGTTGTTACAAATGCCCATCATGCATTAACTGCCGCTCATTAATTTCGGGTCCCGTTTTTAATCACCCACATACCGGAAAAAACATCAATATTACACACAGACTCAGTTGTACAAACAAATATGTCATTTATTTCATTAAGTGCCCTTGCGGACTGTACTATGTGGGAAAAACCATTACCACATTCCGGGATAGAATGGCTAACCACCGTTCTTCCATTAGATCAGCTCTAGACACAGGAAGAGCTGATGCACCGGTGGCGGCACATTTTCTTGCCTTTAAACACACATTGGCTAACCTCAGATGTATGGTGATAGATCATGTACCACCTCCCACCAGGGGGGGAAATCGTGAGAAACTTCTGCTACAGTTGGAACTACGATGGATTTATAGACTTAACACAATAAGTCCATGTGGCCTTAACGAGATGATCTCCTATACACCTCTTATGTAAATATTTATGTACCACACCTAGGAGCCGCTTGTTCCAGAGACACGCTGAGGTAATTATCTACACAACACTCAGCGTTTTAACCCTACCACTTAGGTCGGGGTTATAACCCCATAATAACAGTACTAACATTATCATCCTCCTTCCTCGTAACACAAAATATGTTAGTTTCTCTGCCAGTATACTTTGCCGCATTGCGAACGCTTCCCTTTGCTAACCGGTGTGATATGGACAATGTTGCCATACGTGTCCTTTTATATATGTCTTTCACCCCGCGATGTAGCCATAATGAGGAACTGTTCCCGCATCCTATAACTGGATACTATGTTTCCTTCATAGTTTGATTATGATTTAACGGAAAGGATCTTCCGGATAAAAACAGAACCCGGCTTTGATTACAAACAGCTATTTGCTGTATCGATATGTTATTTTGTGATCACTTAATGTAATATGTTTTTCACGATATCTATAATAATTTTCTCCCGACTTTAGTCATATTTTGCAGTTAATTTTTGTGTTGTATCAATTTATTTATTTCCACAAACAAAGAAGAAACACCCCGTTCTATTTCGAATAATTCCTTAAAAACATATATATACCCTCCCAGGATCGTTTCTTAAAATTGTATCAAAGACCACCACGATGATGCCAAGGTTAAGAGGAGAAGGAAAACTTGGAATCAACGCAGGTTAATTGCTCATTAAAGTGCCATGTGCTCAAATAAATATCTGAATAAATATAATAACGTGTAATGAATTATAAAAAACAATTTTGTTATTTGAAATAGAACGGGGTGTTTCTTCTTTGTTTGTGGAAATCAATAATTACAATTGTTACTTTACCTCGTTCTATACTCTATTAGATTAAAATACTGTGTGGTATACATAAACTAAATAATTGTATCAATTTATTGTTCACCACACTGTTTATTTTGAATATTCTGTCTTTATTGGTCAAACACCTCACACTCTGATGTCATCACTTTGCCTCTTTCTGCCTTTCCCGCCACTGTGTGTTCAAATAACCGGTGATTCCGTTGTTTGGGTCACTTTGAGAAAGGTTGGTGTACCAGCCGAAACGTTAGTCTTGCCTTAATAAAAACCTTTTTTATTTTTATAAGACCTGTGAGTGCGCTCTGTTCTGAACTCTATTGTCTATCACCATTCTAAGGATTGCACCCAGGCATCTTTATTGACTGTTTTTTCGAGAGTGCCAATACCTGTTTTTTCTACATTATATATATATATATATAAGGAGATTGATATCATGCAACAATAAAAGATAATATTTCACACAAGGGAGTGCTGGTCTGGAAACGATTGATGTATACTTAATTACCGTGCACCCCTCCCTTCATTGAAGTGGATTTGCCTTGGAGTGCGGATTTCCCATTGAAAGATATATATATATATATATATATATATATACCAGTTTGGTAAGATTCTTTAATATGTCACTTAGTTTGATATAAACTATCATATATATTGCTGAAGTATTCATTTTGGGGGTATAGTTTTCCTTTAAGCACATCTTTTACTTATTTTAGTGGACTGAATTAACGCCCCATCCAGTTGGTAGAAACCTGCACACCGTGAACATGCATTTCAAGCACATAAAGCTAACTGTGTGTGTTCAGTAACATCACATTAGAGCTGGCAGTGGGGGGATGCCACCATTAAAAACAGCGTTTTTCAGAATTTGACAGCTAAAAAATAACATGTCACTGCTCCTTTACCACAATGGAACATCACTGGGGAGGAAGGCCCAAGCAATACCACCCTGTGACTCTCTATGGCTTGAATGGCCCATACTGTAAAAGCAGCAAAAATAGATTTGTATCCACCACATACTGTTAAGCAACTGCTCAGAGCAATAAAGTGTTATCTGCCTTATATGCTCGAATGTATGAGGTAATGTGTGTTTTGGGCAAAAACTAATTCACAATTTATAGCTTTTTTAAGTCACGAAGCAAGTGTGTAACTACATATGCCTTAACCAACTGTATAACTAATGAAAAGGTTTGTCTGTTTAAATGCCCACTAACCATTTGGCTGCTGGCAGAAAATGAATGTCTAAAAAGTTGTATACATTTCTTTATACAGGCATGTACAACAGAAACATGTGTCTTCTCTGGATTTATATGTGTAGAGCTACACTAGACATATTTAAAAAGCTCATGCTATCTGGGAGATGGGGGTCCCAGGTATCTAAATTTAATCCCACGCTGAGAGACAAATTTATTCAATGTAAGCTCCTCAACGCGGTGTAAATAACACCCCCAAATATATACCAAATTGGGAAAAGGGAAAATGACACTTGACACAGATGCAATCCAACCCCTGCTAATTGGCTACATCTGTAGTGGGAATGCCCCCAAATAAAAAAATACTGTAGGAAAATAGCAAGATATATGGTAAATGACCTGGGACTACCATTGACAGCAGAACAGAAACAGGTACTTTTGGATGCTTTAGAAGATCTCCCAAACACAAGCAGGGCCACTCATACCTTGATTAAAAAAAAATTGCACCATTATGGTAGAAAAACAATCCTCATGCACTGGATGGGAAGAGAAAAACACACTATGAAAAAATGGAGGAGGCTAATAAACACTGTCCTACCATTATATAATGAGAAAAGCGGAAATACGTCCAAATGCAAGAAAATTTGGGAGCCATGGTTAACACAAGAAGGATTAGACTTAGGGGTAGATTCATCAAAGAGTGAAGTTAAGAGTGAAGTTCCGCCACTAGAGGGAAATTCCACAGCTCTCAATTCATTTCTATGGGATTTTTAAAGGCGTATTCATCAAAGGGTGAACTTTCACTTCACCCATTGATGAATACGCCTTGCAAAATCCCATAGAAATGAATTGAGAGCTGTGGAATTTCCCTCTAGTGGCGGAACTTCACTCTTTGATGAATCTGCCCCATAGACTAGACTGACTACGTGGTGCTAGGTAGAGTAATAGGATAAATGGCACCACTCCCCCTGGTTTTATGTGTTGTGTTAACACTGAACTGTAACTTAAAATACAATACTGCTGTTTTTTGTAAGTGATATGTTTGTATGAAAACAATAAAAATTATCTTTAAAAAAAAAAAATTACTACCATGCTTTTCTGATTAAAAATACCTCAGACATCTGCTAAACTGAAAGGGGTTGTTCACCTTCCAAACACTTTTTCAGTTTAGTTTTCAGATTGTTCTCCAGAAATAAAGACTTCTTTCAATTACTTACTTTCCATTATTTATTTTTTACTGTTTTTTCCCCCCAAAATCTAAGTTTAAAATTGAATGTCATCTCTGGTGTTTGAGTCTGGCAGCTCAGTAATTCAGTTGCAGACTCTAAACTGTTACAATTTTGCAACATTTAGTTGATACATTTCACGGCAGCATCTCTGGATTATAAGTAACTATTGTATCAAAACAGCTGCCTGTAATGAAACTCAGGGATTCTGCAAGGACATATATAAGAAATGTATCAATTTAGAACAGTTTACAGGGTCAGCGACCCCCCCCCTCCCAGAGCTGATTTAGAAGGTGAAAAATGACACTTTACTCTTTAATATTAGAAAAACGGTCACACATAGAAAATAGAATGTAATTGGAAAAGTCGTTATTTCTGGTGATCTATCTGAAAACAACTAGTTGTTTGAAAGTGAACAACCCCTTCAAAAGAATACATAAAACAATTGAAGGCTCAATCTGGCACTACAAATGACTTGTTAACTCAAAGCAGGTTAGAAAGGAAGGGATGGTAAAGATCATGGATAGAACACTTATGAAATGCAGTTTGTTGTAACATTATTGAAATGGCTTTAATATTTATAGTATTGTCCATTAAAAATTGTATTTTTGCACAATGAAACAGAAGTAAAAGTGCCATATGATGATTTACCTATACCTTACAAAGCATTACGTGGCCAGTATTGTATTGTGTATGGTACAGTTTATAAATACATTTCCATTGGATAGCAGATATGCAATATAGCAGGTAGATTTTAGAAGCACTATTTTATATTTATCTTACTGGGTTCCAAATGGCACATTTATAACCCATATATTGTACTGTAAGTATTATTGATGTGCATTAATATAGCCATTACTGCTGTATTTTCCAGTGTAGTGGTCTCAGCCAATGACTTGTAAATAATGTGTTGCTCATCACCACCCTTATTGTTGTCCCCACCTCAAAGTGGTCATTTTTAAGTTTCTGGTGTATAGACAGTTTTACAGGCATAAAGACACAGGTTTACTTCTGCAGGCTGAATGTCCACTGGGGCTACTAAATCACAGAGCTTATACTGTATGAGAATCTACAGGTATTTTTCTCTTTGGGGGGGGGGGCTCAAATTCTAATAGAGTTTACAGTTCTTTAACATATAGCCTAGAGAATGGAGAAAAGTAAAACGCCAAATGCCGCGGTTAAGATAAACACATTCAGTGCTGGTTCTAAGTACATGTAAGGAATTGACCTTCTAGCCTGATACTGACTAATAAGAAACACTGAGTATAGTTACATATTAATGAACGTGTAAGACTTGTTCTACCGGTGTGTTTACCAGGGAACAGGTTGCTGTGGTTCTAAAGAATCAACATTAATTTCTGAAGAATCTACTTTAATACTACAGAAGAAATTTGCATTCAGCCAGTTCAAACACATTCCGACAAGAACTGGACTAGCAGCCGTACCTTATGTTTTTACTTGTACCATCCCAGAGGTGCAGCATGCCACAGCATTGATTGAAGAGCCCTACCTCCAAACATGTGCCCAATAGTTTCCCTGCTCTGGCTGCTGTCAGTCACCTGAGCTTAGAAATGGACTGACAATATAAACTGAGCAGAATGTGAGATTACAGCTATTACATGTAAATTTTACTGAAAAGGTCAGCATCTGTGCCAAAATATAAAGAGGTCTCTTCTTGCAGCCCATCAGTTTAAATGGAAGTTAGCCTTAACCATGAAGTTTTTGAATTATTTGGCTTCAGGGGTGTTTCAAGGGCTGCTGCCGCCCCCTCCGCCCGCTCTGCACTTCTAACTTCTAGCGTCGGAGCGGGTGGAGGAGGGGCTGCATCGATATTGCGCTCCCTGCACTAGAAGAGCTGAATTTCTGTTTTAAGAAACGGAAATTCGGCTCTTAAAGTTACCAGAGGCGGCTTTTTGCCGCCCCTGGTAACAGGCCGCTCCGTGCCGCCTGAGGCAAGGGTCTCACCTTACCTCATGGCCGGAGCGGCCCTGTTTGGCTTCTTCTTTTGACTCTTTGCAGCTTTTAAACAGGGGTCACTGACCCTGGCAGTCAAATTTTTTTTTTCTGTGAGGTTACAATTCTGTTGCTATTGTTTTTATAGATCTATTTCCTATCTTTCAATTAAGTCCCTCTCCTGTTCGTAGTCCAGTTTCTCATTCACACCACTTCCTAGTCACTAGGGTAATTTGGACCCTAGGAACTAGTGAACGAAACTGGAGACCAGGTAAACGAAAAGCTAAATAGTTGAAGACCAACTGCCAGTGGCGTAACTACCGGGGGAGCAGGGGGTGCAAGTGTACCAGGGCCCGCACCCCCGCAGGGCCCCCACCGGCAGATTTCGCATGGAGGGGGGTGGGGTGGCTGCGTGGCTCGCCCCCGGGCCCGCTGCGTGGCTGCGTGGCTCGCCCCAGGGTCGCTAGCACATTTTCGCTGCTTAGTGAATTTGCCCCTAGAACTCAAGGTGCACACAAACAAACCAAACACACCATAAACGTTCCCCATTTCTTCCGTTACAGTAAGAGTGTGGGGGGTATAGTTTTCCTTTAAGAAAGATAGCCTTAAGCTGGTGGAGGTACAGGGAACATTTTGGTATATAACAGTGTAATACATATGAAACTGAAAGCATTTGAGAATTAGTTGGTAGTTGATTTTCTGCCATAAATGAAGATTTCACTACACTTAAAGGAAA
>CM044448.1:84401851-84412453 GCA_024363595.1 Xenopus borealis | reverse complement strand
TTTAGATAACACAGTTTCTTCAATTAGCACTGAGTCACGACGCATTTAACTCACAAATCCCAGTGACTGTATCTGTACACTGATTTTTGTACAGTAATCCGATTAATTTGGGTGATAATCTGGAAAAACTGGAGTTTCGGGCATGAAATCCAAAAAAAATCACATAATTTGTATTTTTTTTTCAGAATTTTATCAATTCTTTTCCCACACCAGTACATGTATTGAGTAAAAATGTGCATAGGAGTGGTTTTAAGAAAATAATGAGACATTTTTCGGATTTTCGTAAATAACCCCCCAAATGTTCCCCTCATTCTGACAGCATAGCTCTGCAGCTGAAACTCCAGATGTTCCAGTTCTAGGCTTCCAGTGAAGCAGACTCCATTAACTCGATTTTCATTGTCAAACAGGAAAAATAACCTCACTGGTCATCTCTCCTAGAAAATGCGCCAGGATCCACTGAGTCATGAACTTGGAGTAATGCTGCTCATCCAGCAGCTCTTCTTCTCACTCCCCAGCCAACTATTTTATTGTAGAAGTGTAAGTAGCAGCTGAAGAAATGATGCTTTTGTCATTCTGTCCAGAAGTGAAACACATTTACTAGTGTTACATATGGGAAACTGTAGTAAAGCCGGAGAATAGACATGGAAAATGCATCTATGCAGGATTTTCATAAGATTGTGTTACCGGCGAGTAACAGCTTCTAAATTATTGGCGGTGCTTCTTTGGCATAGGTTATTGGTATGAATCACACAATACAAATCTAGCCTTAAAAAATGGTTTTCAGCTAAAACAATAATGTTCCCTGTGCGTTTCAACTTATTCAGAATATATCAAAGGTACATTATCAAAATACAGGGTCACTAACGGGCAAATTTACTATTATTCCCCAAAAATCCTACGAATGTATCTATTTATTTATAATCAAATGCTTATCGAATAGTTTTAGGCTATCATTTTGCTCGATATTCGATTTCTCAATGAATGCGTACAATCGGATACTTTTTCGTACTTTTTCCTTCGAGCCTCCAAAAAATTTGGACGATTTGAACGATTGAACGCTTCGATCATACAAATGGTATTCGAGCAGAACTTAGCCAAAGAAGCCTATGGGGGGTTCCCATAGGCTTCTATTGCAATTCGGTAGGTTCAATCTGGCGAAGTAGGCAGTCGAAGAATTTAAAAATTTTGATTCCTTCGATCATCGAATGATCGAATGATCGAATATCCGATCATTCGATCTATTTGATAATTCGGTATTCGATGATCGAAGAGGCCAAATTAGAATATTCGAATATCGATTAAATTGTACGATCGGAATTCGATCATACTGTATTCAATCGAACTTCGATCTATTCACGTGAATTTTGTAAATCTGTCCCTAAGAGTTAAAGGGTGTACAGGTATGGGATCTGTTATCCAGAAACCCATCATCCAGAAAGCTCTGAATTATTGAAAGGCTGTCTCCCATGGACTCAGTTTATCTAAATAATCCACATTTACTTTTTATCTGTAATAATAAAAAAGTAGCTTGTACTTAATCCAAACTGCGATATATAAATTAATTCTTATTGAAAGCAAAATAATTCTATTGGGTTTATTTAGGGGCAGATTTATCAATGGTTGAATTTTGAATTGAAAAAAATGTGAAATTCGACCATGTGATCGGTTCGAACGATTTTTTTCAATCGATCAAATTTTTTAATTCGATCAAAAATGAGGAAACCCAATTCTGTAGCTTGGATCTGGCAAACTAGGTAGTCGAATAAAAATTGAAAGGGGAAGTACGTCGACAGTTGAATGGTTGAATATTCTAATGAAACTTTATTCTAATCATTCGATTCGATCGAATTTACAAAATTAGAAAATTTGTATTCTAATGTTTTTGAAAATTCGTTTAAACTTCGAATTCTTCATGTGAATTTTGAAAATCTGCCCCTGTATGTTTACATGATTTTCTTGTAGCGTTAAGGATGAAGATCCAAATTACAGAAAGATCAGTTTTCTGGAAAACCCCGGGTCCTGAGCATTCTGAGTAATTGAACCCATGCCTGTAGTAATAAATGCACTGTGTGCTGCTCTCTAGCACCCTACTCAAGTTATTTTAATGTGTTCAGGGTTCAGACAGTACCCACAGGACATGCTCTAATTACATTGTTTTTTATTGATGCCCTGTTCAATCCTTCTTTATTATTTCTCAAACAAATTTCTGTTCAATGAATATAGAAATCAGCAATTTTAATGCCATTCTGGGAAATTTCACAACAAAAAAATGAATATATAAAAATGCAGACCAAACTGCAAATTATGGCATGTCACTGGCTAAATCATACTGAAAGTTAATATTGGGACCTGTTATCCAGGATGCTCGGGACCTGGGGCTGTCCATATAATAGCTCTTTCCATAATTTTGATTTTGATACCTTTAGCGCGAAGCATCTAACGTTAGCGCTAATTGGCCAGCGTGACGTCAATTCGCAACTTCGTAAATTCACTAACACAGACACTGGTGAATTTTCGCTAGTGAAGTAGATAGACTTGCGCAACTTCGCACCCTTACGCCAAGCGAAGTTGCGCATCGACGAAGGTATGTAACTACGCTAATTCACTAAGGTAAAAATGTTTGTGAACGTTACCTCTTACGCTAGACGTTACTTCAATACAATAGATAGGAGTTTGAAAAAAAAACTTGAAATTTTTTTCTAAGTCCCAAAAAACGCTGGCGTCTTTTCCCTTTCGTAGGATGATAGTCTGAAAGAGAGCAACATTTTTTTTGGGGGTTACCTCCATCCCCCTACATTTCCTAACATATGGCAACACAACTATACAGGGGGCACATGTAGGGCAATAGGACAACTTTATTTTATTTATTAAAGGTTTCCTGGGCTTGTGTAATGGAATGTAGTGGCTGTAACATATACTTCTAAGTTTGCGCTGCATGCAAATTAGGCATCGCTAGCGTAAATGCGCTTTGCCTGGCGAACTAACGTTTGCATTCGCTAACGTTTGCCGCCCTGAGCGCAAATTCGCATCTTAGGGAATTTGCGTAGTGCGGGCGAAAATTTGCTTGGCGAAGTGCTCCGAACGTTAACAAAGCCAACGCCAGCGAATTTTCGTCGCTTAGTGAATTTCCCCCATAGTCTACTAGAAAATCATGTAAACATTAAATAAACCCAATAGGTTTTGCTTCCAATAAGGACTAAGCATATCTCAGTTAGGAAAGGATATTATATTACAGAGGAAAAATGAAATCATTTTTAAAAATTTGGATTTTTTTGGATAAAATGCAGTCTATGGCATACAGCCTTTCCATAATTCAGAGCTTTCTAGATGACAGGTTTCCAGATAATGGATCCCGTACCTACATAACTAAACATTGAAAGGTAAATAGAGGTATAGCATCTATTATCCAGAAAGCTTGGGACCTGGGTTGCTTTGGATGAGGGATCTTTTCATAATTTGGATCACCATACCTTAAAAAATTATTCAATAAACCCAATAGACTTGTTTTGTCACCAAAATGAATTTATACATGTATGCAGCTTAGTTGGGATCAAGTATAATGTACTATATTATTATTACAAAGAAAAAAATTTGAATTATTTGCTTAAAATGAAGTCTATGGGAGATGGCCTTCTCATAATTCAGAGCTTTCTGGATAAATGATTTCCAGATAACACATCCAATACCTGCAAGTTAAACAAGGTCTATGTTCCCTGGAATGTTTTGTCACCAATATGAATGTATGCAGCTTAGTTGGGATCAAGTATCAGCTACTCTTTTATTATTACAAAGAAATAAATGTGAATTTTTGCTTAAAATGAAGTCTATGAAGGGCCTCCCCATAATTTTGAACTTTCTGGATAACTGATTTCCAGATAACACATTCTATACCTGCAAGTTAAATAAGGTCTGTTGTCCCTGGAATGGCCATTAATGATGCCACCACTCAAAGGCTAAACATTAAATAAATGCCAATATGAGTTGCAAAACACAAGAACTAATTTTAAAATTGTTGCATTGTTGGTAAAAAGTATGGCAAATTGTGCGGAATATTTTTGCATTTTTTATTAATTTCTGCTCTCATGCCGAGGAATGAGCAGCTACAATAATGGCGTTACCTAGCAAGACAGTGTGGAGAATTTGGAAATATAGTGGCAAAGATGGATAATAAATAGGTCAATGATAACAAGCCAAGTTAAGTTAATGTTGCTTATTTCATAGGGCAGGAGACAGACATAAGCTCAATGTTCAACAGCATTCTTAAGGCATATTAAAGAAATCCAGGATTCGGTTCGGGATTCGGCCTTTTTCAGCAGGATTCAGATTCAGCCGAATCCTTCTGCCTGTTTGAACCAAATCGTAATCCTAATTTGCATATGCAAATTATGGCCAGGGAGGGAAAGCACGTGATTTTTTGGCACAAAACAAGGAAGTAAAAATGTTTCCCCTTCCCACCCATAATTTGCATATGCAAATTAGGGTTCGGATTCGGTTCGGTATTGGGCCGAATCTTTCAGGAAGGATTCGGGGGTTCGGCCGAATCTAAAATAGTGGATTTGGTGCATCCCTAGCACAAACTAATGTTAATATGGAAATTAGGAACATCTAATGCCGTCATGCACCATAGGATCTCACACCTTCTTGAGTCCAATGACTATTGCTGATTTAATATCTCAGCTGATGAAACAGTAATAACTTACATTTTCCATTTCCAGAAACATAACTGGCTACCGTACCAGACACTCTGAGAAAGAATTCTGTTCCACTCCATGAACTGATTTCCATAACCTAAACTGCATTCACATGACTCTAAAGTAAGAAATATTTAAAGATGCACTGATAGCCAGAACCAACATCTCAATTTCCCCTTTAGAAATCCTATGAGGCTGCCCACCAGGTCATACTGTTGGCAATCTCAGCCATATAGGAAAGAAATTTTATTAAAACCAGAAAAGTTACCGAAGGCCAAACCTCATGAGTAATGTGGTTAAGAAGAATGTTTTTCCAACTCTTGCTCTTTCATTTTTTTACAATGAGTAAACACTGGTCTTCAGGCGAACCAAGAGGTAGTTTTGCCTGCAGCAGGAGCTGACTCAGCTTCTGAATATGAAAAGTAAATATTGAATAGATGAGAGGAAGGCTACTGGAGAGGTGTGTCATTTTTAAATTAAAGAGACAGTAAATATGTTAGCAGTTATTTTCTATTTTTTAATAAGGGACAATCTCAATATTTCCCTTATAAATAATAATACTGATTATTAATTATAAATATTATTTATTTCTGTAATTTATCCTTGCAAAATGTTGGCCCCTGGACATCAGTGAAATCAGACCTCTAACCGTTCTTAATACTACTCTCTAAAGCAAGGGATCTGGGTGGGACAGTTGATGGGTGCCCAGCTTTAAAGGGGAGGTTCACTCCACTCAATGTTTGGATCAGGCACCGATTGAAGCGGGACATTATTTTCTGGTTCACCTTCAAGTTAACTTTTAGTATATTGTAGAAGGAGGGCCAATTCTTCATTATTTATTTTTCATAGTTTTTTAATGATTTGCAATTTTCTTCAATTTCTTTGCAGCTTTCAAATGGGGGTCACTGACACCATCTAAAAACAAATGCTCTGTAAGGCTACAAATGTATTGTTATTGCCACTTTTTATTACTTATTCTATTCAGTCCATCTCCTATTCATATTGCATTCTTATTCAAATCAATGCAGGGTTGCTAGATTTGTACCCTAGAAACCAAATTGCTGACACTGCAAACTAGAGAGCTGCTGAATAAAAAGCTAAATAACTATAAAACCCCAAACAATAAAAAATGAAAACCAATTGCAAATTGTCTCAGAATATCACTCTCTACATTATACTAAAAGTTAACTCAAAGGTGAACAGCCCCTTTAAGGCCAGGTAGATTTGTGAGTGAATGTTCATTTAGGGGCACGTTTACTAAGGGTCGAATTTTGAGAATTTTTGAACCCTTAGAATTCGGCCTTCAAATTTAGGTCGAATTAAAACCCCTCGAATTCGAATTTTAACGCAATTCGAGTTTTAGAACGATCAAATATAAAAAAAATTTGATTGATCGATAAAATTGTTCGAATAGATCAATAAAATCGTTTGATTCGATCGATTCGAACGATTTTAAGTAATTGATTTAATTTTTTTATATGATCAAAAAAATTAGAAGAATCCTATGGGAGCTTCCCATATCATTCTATAGCAATTCGGTAGGTTCAATCTGGCGAGTTTGTAGATCTAATTTTTCTTAATTGGACAGTACTTTTGATCAATTCGAATCAAATTTTGGGCTATTCGATAGTCGAATAAGCCCGAAATTAATTCCAAATTCGAATTTTTTTGAATTTGATTTGAATTTTCACTTTGAATCCATTTGACCCTTAGTAAATGTGCCCCTTAATGTCTTCAGGTCTCCTGAAACTACAAGCGGGTTTTTTGCATAATCATAGTAAGACCTTACAAGGGGCCAGAAAAATGTGTGACCACAAAGCAAAGAATAAATATAAAATATCCAAAGACTTCTGCTCCAGATAAGAAAATATTGCAAAGATCCGGTCTGAAATAGTCTTGCAGTAATTGACTGATTAATGAATGTTACATGTTTTACTATGACTTGTGTTAGGTACAGTCATGTTTTTAATGATAACCTCTTTACTTCACTTTTCTTTATGTAAGGTGATTATGGTATAATGGGAAATGTAGTCCTTGCCTTGATTGAACAGGAAAAAATGCATAAAAAAAACCCAACACCAAAACCCTTTTCACAGATGGAAGACATTAAATTCTTAAAGGGGTTGTTCACCTATAAATTAACTCAGGTACAACTTAGGAATTGATTAAATTTTTATGTTGTATATATACATATATATAAATACATATATATATATATATATATATACATATATATATATATAAGCAGTCTTTGGAGGAGTCGGCACTCACGTCACTAGGTTGAGGTTGCCTGGGTGCAGTGTCCAAATTTTAAAGATACATATCTGGTAAAGAAGGTCCGCACTCTCAGGACTTAAAAAATAAATAATATTTATTAACACAAAAGCCTTTCTCAAGAAATATATAGGAAGATGAATAGGAGTGGGACTGAATAGCTACAATAAAGAATACTTTACTTTTGTAAATCTGCCCCTAAGTGTTTTCCAGTTGATCCAGAATTGGCATTAGGAGGCCTTGTATTTTATTATATTAATAATGCCCCAGCAGAAAGAAATAAACAGGAACAAAGTAAACAGGGTCATTTTTGATTTGCTATAAATGGTGCCCATCTAATGTATAGCTAACTCTATACATAAAATCAATGCAAAGCTGGTTAAGCTCTTTAATAAGTTCTCCTTGTCTCTTGCTCTTGCCTTCACTCTAGTGCTACATTTTCAATATAGGGCATGTGCCTAGTGTGGTATATGTAGCGGGTGGCCATTGGATGTCTATATAGAAAATAATGTTAAAAAATAATTCCCACCAACACACATTGCGCTTAAATGCCGAGGGGGCAGATGGCTGGAAGCTCTGATTCACTTTATCATTTTTCTGTTACTCCAGCAAACCATTTTGACCTCAAAACATAGCAAAGTTGACATGACACAGATTAAAACACTTTTTTTTTTTATAAATCTTTTCTGGTTGAATATTTGAAGTTCTTTCACAGGGGAGGAGTATACCACTGAGATTCTCTGCCTGGGTAACCTTTTCTTACTCATCTCTAGTAAAAAAGATTCATCCACTTATTGGCCTATACTGTATGTAGTGCCAAGGGAGCAGGGACTCTCCAGGAACAATGACAACATATTAATGATTCACTGCTGGTTCTTCTGCCACCTTTAAATTTCTCTCTGTTTGACTAATTCTCCTGGAATCTGTCAGTGAACTGACGTCTCAACTCTGACTCACTTTCATAATATAAAGTTTATATAACAGTATAATGTTAAATAATGGAGTTTTATTAAGTACTGGCAATTCTATGCCCAGACAAAAAAAACCAGTATGGGCTTCAATATGCCAGCACAGAAAATGCCTTGTGCGCACTATAAATCAATATGGATATGCAGCACTGAACAATCTTACAGTGTACAAAAGGACAAGCATTATAATATAAGTAGGAATATACAGAAATGAAGTGCCATGTTGTAGCAGAGTAGGAAGGAGGTTGTTGCACCGTAGAGCTTACAGTCTAAATAAATCAAACATAACTCATACTCATATGAGGGAAAGCCAGGAAAAAAAAGCCTTCAAATTTCTCATCCACGATTTCTAACGACAGCCCTATGAAATGAATGAAAAAGTCTTAAGATTATGAATGCTTCCTTTTACAAGCTTGCACAATTATTATCAAGCATTATCTCTATCATTAGGAACTGTAGGAACCATTGCTTAAATCAGGTGCAGGTGTCACCATATGAATCAGAAAAAGGAAACACACTGTGAGCACAGACTAAAATAAATCTTTTCTTTTGTAAAGCAAATTCAGTTCTAAAACCTCCTCTCTGGTAATAATTTGTCATAACATCTCTTTTGTAATCTCTTTATCTCTTCTTAGGTCAGGGTCGTAAAAGCTTTAAGATACTTGTAGCTTTAGCTAATTTCTCATAATGGGCAGACTGAATTCCATACTTAAGTTTCTAAAAATGACCTTAAATGATACTTATTACGCTTCTTCTGAACCAGAACTAATTGTCAATGATCATCATCATGGGAGGCAGATTTAAGCAGGATTTTATAGAGGCACGCCTAAGCTAATAGTGAAATCATGTCTGGACACATGTAAAAGCTGCACTCCGGCTGAGGTGTAGGAGGCACCTACAAAGGAGAACTTTACCCACACGTTAATATTTATAACAGGAACCCACAAAACGTACTTCTAAACATGGAATACACATTTGAGAATAGCCTGAAAGAAGATAGCATCATTTAGGAAGGATTAAGAAATTAGAAGGGTGTTAAACAAACCCAAACACTATATCCATTGGTAAAAACCCTTTGAATGATTCACTTCCAAGTGTTTGTAAGCATATGATTTAAGGTTGTTACAGCTAAATGTCACACTTGAGAGTGGAAGATTATATATAATATATATATATATATATATATATATATATATATAGTGACTGTTTGTGTGTACCTACATATAATATGGATAAATAATTTCAGGCAGTTGTATTGTGATAGATACAAAACCACGATCTGTTGAATTCTATGTCAAAATCTGATGATTTTACACTCTAACTGTGATCACATGTGGCTGTGGTTGCCTTGGGCTGGTACAAAAGCACAAAAAATGTACAACATTTCTAGCTACTTCTTTAGTTTAACTTTCCTTGTCCTTTAAATGAACCGAGTTATTGTTTAAGTCATGATAATCTCATGTAAGATTGAAGGAGATGTATTGTTTTCATAAGAAAATGCAAATTCAGTATTATGCACTATTAAATCAAAAATAAGTGCAATTCACATGCATTATTTGTTTCCATAGTTGTTAAATGTTTGAATCTTTTCATTCCCCTGCTGTATTCTAACACGGTGTCCTCACCAACTGCACTCCCAGTACAACCCCACCTCCATTCAATGATTTGAAACAGACTGCTCAGTTATGCAGGTGTATAAATTATAAGAAAACCACTTTTCCAGATATAAACCAGAAGGTACATAAAATCCTCATATTGCATTTAGCAATAAGTTAGATTTGAACTGCAGGCTGCACTAGATTTTATGTACCTAAAGCAAGTGACGATTTGCCTTAATGCATTGGAATTTCACTTGTCTAGATTTAAAGGGACCAATTCCAGTTAGGGAAGAAGCACACCATTCAATCCGGCAATGCCTTTAGCATATTTATTTGCAGCAGTATAAGAGCATTGAAGCACAAGCTTTCGGGGACCAACCCCTTCCTCAGGTGCAACACACATTAGTGAACATAACACATTATAAAGGTTACAATACCCATGTGATCATACCATGTGATTCATTAACCTCTTCGCCACCTTGTAGTTAAATGTGATCTCCCACGAATCTAAAGTAAGTCCATAATAAATAACGAACAACACGAATTCAAAGTAGTCCTCATAAGTCCTTATCTGAAAAAATGCAACAATAAATACTTTGTTTAAAATCATTGTTACTATGTATTATACAGACATACATTCCATCTATAAAAAGCATTTTAAGCTGAAACTTTCGTTCAGACCATGGGGGAAAAGAGAGTCGATTTTTTTAATCCATATTGCCTCTCTCTTTAGTAGTTGCTGGCAGATATTACCTCCTCTAAAAGTTTTAACCTGTTCCAATATAGTCCATCTTAATTGTGATACCATATGTTGGTATGATAAAAATGTTTTGCAACCGACAATTCTGCTTTGTATTTCTTTGTGTCCTCTTTCTCTTTTTTCTTATCAGGATTATAATTACGTATGTTACTTTTATGTTAATTTAAGCGGGTTTTAATACTTCTTGATGTTTGGCCTATAAATTACGCCCGAACTTTCACAAGTGAAGTGTCCCTTAATTGGTATTGGAGTACCCTTATTAGGATGGGCTATAGTTTCACCAGGTATAATACCCGTGCAGTGTGCACAAT
>CM044448.1:84362741-84376926 GCA_024363595.1 Xenopus borealis | reverse complement strand
AGATAAGGTTTATTTGCGTGGGGAATGACTCTCACTAATGATGTTCGAATTTGTCACATTTTGCCAAAAATTTCGTGAATTTACCACGAAATTTACTTAACAAAAATCAGTACGGGACAACTCAACGTTTTTGGTGCCTGCAACAATTGACTGCACTTCAGTGCGCAGAAAAATTGTCACTGGCGTCAAAATGGTCGCTAGCATCAAATTTTGCAAAATTATTCACCGGCCGCGTAAAGTGGAAATTCGCCGCAAATTTATGGTTGCCGAATAAATTCGCCCATCACTAACACTCTAACGTATGACACAAGTTGTACATAAGCATTCCAAAAACAGTCCCCCACTGTTGATCCAAGTTCTGACCAGAGGTTAAAGTCCTTGTTAACTATAGTCTGTGTTCTTTGATGAAATCTCCAGGCCGTCTAGTCTCAGATGATAATTTTGGAACATTTTGGGGGACTAAGACATATGTGATGTTGATAATGATGATAACATCTCAGCACGTACATTACAAGCCCATTGTACAACCTAATTGTACAATCCTTATGATGTAAACAACTACACTGTCATTCTGTTAAACATAATTCAAACTATACCCTAAGAGTTAATCAACCTCATTCTTATACACATGTAAAATTAATATGGCATAACTTAGCCTCACAGATGGGGACCTTCCTTGCTTCTTATATAAAAGAGGTAGGTATATAATTATGAATGTGTAGCAGGTTCAGGGAGGGGAAATATATGGAATTTCCAACTGGGTATTTATATGACATTTTAAACAAGGTGGTCATTAAAGAAGTCTGACATTTTCAAACGCAAAAGATACATAAACAGATAGACTGGTTGCCTATAAACGAGCCAATGAAATAAGCAACACCTGACATGTGAATAAGGGGAATGAATCCCTGAGGGGTTAATTATCCTTTACTCAGAGGGTTTGTCTGGATCCACACAGTGGATTCTGTTATGTGTTTAGTATTCAAAGAATATACAGTGTTCTCACATCCATAACCATTGTTATTGAATAAAAAGCACATACATAGAAATAAATGTCACTCATAGCCAGGTTTATAGAGTAAATCAGGTTGCATCAGTGCATGTGACTAAACGATATACTGCGTGCGCTTCCTCTGTACTCTGCTATTATTTTTATAGTTTCACAAATGATGGAGGGGGATACATTCTTTCTGTCAAATCTGTATAGAGTTATAGAGGAAAAATGAAGCCTACTTCCTTCAATCCTTTTTATATAATTTTTTTTATGTAAATGTTTTTTAATATACATTTTATATATATTTTTATGTATATGGATAGTCATATGTATTTGCTACATATGGGCTTCTTATGTTTCAATTTTCTACTAATATTTGTTCATCCACCCTGGACTGTATATTATCCTACTGGTACATTTCCCTGTTGAGCCTCTAGAAGCTTTAGGAGTTCTGTCCCATTAATAATACTAACAAGTATCTAGTAACCTTGCTTTCACCACTTCCTGCCTTTTTAAGGCCAGATGCAGTGATTCCATTGCCCATGGTCCATTTATGCCAGACTGTTCTTCACTGCTGGATCTTTCAAATGCTTCTCAGTGGTCTAGCGTCGTATAATCTGATATTAGCCAGCCTTATTTCTTCTTCTCTGCTCTTCTGGTTTTGACCCTTGGTATTGCATACCAACTGCCCTGACATATACAGACCAAGGGGCAGATTTACTAAGGGCCAAATTGTCGAGGGCTTTTATAAATAAATATTTGCCAAAATCGAAGAAAATATTTGCTGGTTTTTAGCGCGTTTTAGACTATTCACCAGAATCGTACGACAGAACGATTCTACTAAAAGTCGCAGAAAAAAGTTTGAATGTTCACCAAAATCATACGAATCGAACGGTTGAGGCGTTCGATTGTACGATTAAAATTCGGCAAAAGACTTAGTAAAAAAGCCTATGGGGGAATAAAAATTCAAAGGGCCAGTTCTTCGACTGGAGAACAGTCGAACGATTGTATATATATTGATTCTATCTATTCGATGCGAATATTCGGATCCTTCACACGAATTTAATAAATCTGCCCCTTACATTTTTATAACTTGCTCATTCAACTATTCATAAAGTGAATTATCCATGGTTCTGGTTTTCATCAAGCACCTTCACAGTTTACACAAGGTTATTCATTCTAGCCAATTCTACACCCAGGTTAGTCTTGACAGACAGATTTAATAACAATTTAGGGTTAGCATTGAGTCGATCCATGTAAAAAAAAATGCAAGTTCTCTATCATATTTTTTGCATCAAATCCTTTTTTTCGAAAACCTGGAAAGCTTTTTATTTTTCTTAACACACAATTGTCAAAAAAATTGAAGATGGAGAACTGATCACTAAACAGAATAACCTGACCCCAGTTAAAGGGATACTGTCATGGGAAAAATTTTTTTTTTCAAAATGCATTAGTTAACAGTCTGCAGAATTCTGCACGCCGAGGGGGGGTCAGCTTCTTATTCGGTGTGCCTTGTTAATTGCGGGCTAGGCTCAGTAGCCCAGTTCAGGACTGTCCATGGCCCGGCTCTGGGCCGCGGCCTGGAGGTTGGGGACCCCTGATTTAGAGAAATGGCATTCTAGTAGAGCCTTAATCAATCAAATTAACTAATAGATGTATGGCGGGTCAAGCACCCTATAGTTCTATCAGTAAACTGTAGAATTGATTATCATGATTACTCTACACCACACTATACAATGCAAGCATTCACCATGTTTTTATGGCCAGACTACATGCAACTACAGAATTACAAATAAGGATCAACCCATGTTCACCTGAGGAGGGAGCATTGAAGCTTATCATAAAATATGTCACACATACAAAAGCTAATACACTGATTAATTCAAATTGAATGTAGACTGCAGCTTGTCCCATAACCATTTTGGAAGCTCATGAGGAAGTCATTTAACTTCTATGTCATTCATTACAGGACAGAAAGGGGCATGGTGTCATTCTGTCTGCCAAAACTAAAACCTTTCAATATGGAAGTTAATTTACTGTTTTAATTCTAGTGGCGGCATTCTGAAGGCAACCATGGAAATGTTTGTTAAGGAAAAGAAATGTCCAATGCCTCCACTGAATCTGAACTCATAAAGGGAACTGTAACATATGGGATATCTAAAGTTAGCCATACAGTACATGGCAGGTTTAAACTGGTGATTCGGGTCCTTAAGATTCAGAAGCTTATCTGCCTGTGAATGGGGCCCAGGGCCGGAACTAGGGGTAGGCAGAAGAGGCATCTGCCTAGGGTGCAACCAAAGGGGGCACTGGGCAGATTCCCATCTTCTGCCTACCCCATGTTCACTGATCTCCCCTTCCTCCCCTCCTGGCAACTCTTTCCCTTTGACCCTCCCGCCTGCGCTCTCTCCCCTTGACCCCCCTGCCGGTGCTCTCTCCCCTCCGTCACTCACTCACCCTCCCTTCCGACGATCTGCGCATGAATGTGCACATGGTGCTCCAGGAACATGCGCGCACAGAGCACGCATGGAGGGGGGGGCAGGGGGGTTGCACGGTGGTTGGTCGGGTCGCCAAGGGCGCCTGGTCTGCTTGGTCAGGCACTGATGGGCCTCCTTGATATCTGGTCAAAAATTGATCCGTCAATCAGGTTTGATTTTCCCCTGTTCCAGTCACTGCAATCTGATCGTTTGGCCCTTGGGCTGAATGATCAGATTAGAATGATATCACCCGCCTTCGGTGGCCACATAGGGGGAATGATCCGCTCATTTGGCAACAAGAAGATCATAATAACCCTTTGCAGCTACTCTCTACCTAGATTTGATAAGATCTGAAACAAATGGGATATTGTATTACCTTAAACGTTTCATCTCAACTCTAAAGTTTTAATTACACAAAAGGTTTGGCTCTAGTGGTCAGTTCTCAGTCTTTCTGCATATGTTTCTTTTTTCAAATACTTCTGGTTGATGCATTCATGAGAATATAGAGAACTATGATGGATGTCATGATGAATCTTTGCAACAACGCCAACCAAACCTAAGCATAGCCAATAACAAGATTATTATGTACAGAATTTGTTACCCTCTCACTTTTCTCTCACAACAGCAGTCCACAGGTTTACACCTTCCACATATTTCTGGCTAAGTATTCAATCAGTGAAGGAAATACTGCCCTCTGGTGTGTAGATCAATAGTAAAACAGACTGTGCTGGAACATGTTTTCCTAACAGTCCATTGCAATGTGGAATTCTAATGTCAATGTGGAATTCTTTTGTTTTAAGCTATTTTTTATTAAGGTATTTAAAAGGGCAATCCAATAAACAGAGCAAAGGTTTGGGGGTGGTTGAAGTTTGGGGAGTATGCTACCAATAAAGCTTTAGAAAGGGCGATGAAGGTCCAGGTATAGGGGTGCTAGAAACTTGATAGTAATACAACTATTATAGTAAACTAAATAAATGCATACCAATCAATTGGCTTTACTAGTGTGGTCTAAGGGTTTATGTATTAGGTATGAACAATACTGGCAGTACAAGTTTATGCTTTATATCACAGGTGTGGAATCCCTGAAAAACTCTGAAAACCCATTGTCCATAAAACTCGACGAATAACGTAAAGGCCATCACTCATAGTACCATGATTTCCTTTTTGCTCTGGAGTAATAAACCAGTACAGGTATGGGACCTGTTATCCAGAATGCTTGGGACCTGGGGTATTTTGGACGAACAAATCTTTCCATAATTTAGATCTTGATACCTTAAGTCTACTAGAATATTATTAAACCATTACATAAACCCAATAGGCTGGTTTTGCTCCCAATAAGGATTAATTAGATCTTAGTTTAGATCACATACAAGGTACTGTTTTACTATTACAGAGAAAAAGGAAATTATTTTTAAAAGTTTGGATTATTTTGATAAAATGGAGTCTTTTGGATTTGGCTTTCCGTAATTTGCTGCTTTCTGCATAATGGGCTTCCAAGATAACGGATCCCATACCTATACCAAGTATTTGGTATCCCACCTAAGATATACTTAATTAATCATTACAGTAGGGAAAACAATCCAGTTGGGTTTAAATAATGTTTAAAGGGGTGGTTCACCTTCAAGTTAACTTTTAGTATATTGCAGAAGGGCCAATTCTAATAAACTTTTCAATTGGTCTTCATTATTTATTTTTCATAATTTTTTAATTATTTGCAATTTTCTTCTGTTTCTTTGCAGCTTTCAAATGGGGGTCACTGACACCTTCTAAAGACAAATGCTCTGTAAGGCTACAAATGTATTGTTATTGACACTTTTTATTACTTATTATTCTATTCAGTCCCTCTCCTATTCATATTCCAGTCTCTTATTCAAATCAATGCAGGTTTGCTAGAAACCAAATTGCTGACACTGCAAATTAGAGAGCTGCATAATAAAAAGCTTCAGGACTTCAGTGTCGGCTCCTTTCGGGACTTCGGGTCTTTCCGCCTCTTCAGGGCTTTGCATATGTTCTGCACTTCCGCATTCTGCGCAGGACTTCAGAGCACACGCTTCTGCGCTCGTAAGGGGGTCCCGGGCCCCCCTTAAGCCCCGGGCCTGGGACACTTGTCCCCCCTGATGGAGGGCCTGCAGATAGGCTCCTGGGGAAAGTGATCCTAGTATCATGTGAATGTGATAGGGTCCTTATTAAGCTTCACTGCAACAGGGACTGATGTGAATGAGGTTTAATATACCACATCATAATAAAGTCTAACTGCCTTACTGTAACTGATTGTGTGTACTTCCTCCAACCTATGTACTGTACCTGTAAAAAAAAAGTAACCCTAAAAGATTTCTAGGTTATAAAAGAAATAAATAAAAAGCAAACAGTAATGAAGATAATATGCTGGGTGTGTACTGAAAGAAATGCTTTGAACATTAATTAATAGAATTCTGTATTTTAGCTGTGATCAAAACAATCATCACAGTTCTTGTAAAGAACATCACTGCCAAGTGCACATCTGGCGAGATATA
Source organism: Xenopus borealis (assembly GCA_024363595.1). Classification (NCBI taxonomy): domain Eukaryota; kingdom Metazoa; phylum Chordata; class Amphibia; order Anura; family Pipidae; genus Xenopus; species Xenopus borealis. Next base: position 84,370,945 of record CM044448.1, on the reverse strand, counting down.
ATTGGATTATTTCAATGTTAATTACACTTTCCAAATGTGTTTCTCTGTAGGAGATCATTCATGCTGAACCGTACATCATAGTTTTCATAACAAAGGACAATTTGCTGTCAAAGATATTGAATAAACATCTACAGGACAAAAAGATATTATTATATGCAAGAATGCATTTTACAGCCCCTTGGAACATTAAAACAGCCACTGTGGGGATAACAAATCAGCATACTCTTTATTATAGTATAAAGTATAAACTTTAGTAACCAACTTGGTAAACAAGCTTTTACCAAGTTTTGCATTTATACTACTCTTGGCCATATTTTGTAACAGTACAGGTATGGTATCCGTTATCCAGAAACTCATTATCCAGATAGTCCCAAATTACGGGACGGTCATCTCCTATAGACTTCTTTTTATCTAGATAATCAAAATGTAAGAAAAATGATTTCCCTTTTCTCTGTAATCATGAAACAGTAACCTGTACTTGATCCCAAATACGATATAATTAATCCTTATTGGAAGCAAAACTAGCCTCTCTTACAGAGAGATCCGTTATCCGGAATATCCCAGGTCCCCAGCATTCTGGAGAACAGGTCCCATGCCTGTTTAAGACAAATTTCTGATTTTTACATAATTACCTTAAGAGTAAACTGGCAGAAGAACGAACTGTACAGAGGGCCTATTGCATTTCTGACTACAGTTATATTTAAAGGACATATAAACCCTTCCCCCACAAAAAATGTAATCAGTGAACAGCCTCTTTGAAATCTTGTGACACCTGACACTCTGGTTGTTAAAAGGTTAACAGTAAGGCTGCAGCATCCCCTTAATCACTTAGAAATCCTTCTACTCCTCTAACACACTATGCCACTTTGACTGTTGGCTCATGAGCATGCTCAGTTATTCTCAGCTCAGATTACTAAATACACCCCCAATCTAACAGCCAATGAAGAGATAGCATTTCTGGTTCCCATAGAAACTCTGTTCTTTCTATTGTTACACCTAACCACCTCTCTTGAGCTAGTCATATGGAAGGAATTCATTTTAACCATTGCACACGATTATAAATGAAGGCTTCATCTGAGTCTGAGATCTCCAAAACAAAAGGAGCTAATAATACTTTCCGTTTTCATGAGACCTGATATGCATGCAATTAAAGTAATCCTTGACATGTTGAATCCTACTATAAAGTCAACAGGAGCTTTATATACTGCAGCCACAAACACTGAGCGAGCACCTCAAAGGACAAAGGAACTGACAACACATTTTAAGTTCTGATGAGATTTGATATGCATGTAATTAAAGATACACTTGACATGTTGAAGCCTACCATAATGTCAACAGGAACTTTATATACCTAAGAGTGAGCACTTGAGATAAGTTTGAAACCACAGATATGCAGTTAGTTCAATGAAGTTGTGCAGTCCTTGCAAAGTAAATAATTAGAAATCCAGTGCACAGATTATCCACCTGCAAAATGGACTTTTGTCACAACATAGTGCAAAGAGAGTGTATACTGGTAATCTAAGAAGGACCAGACATAAGATAGTTAGAATGTTTTATTAAAACAAAAGGGTTCAGCACAAGCCCTATTACTGAACTCATGCTGAACAAGGGGGTATACTGCTCATTTAAGCTTAAGCATGTAACCCCCAACTTACTTTCCAGGATACTGACTCAGCTCTCCTCCAATACAAGGGTTTAGTGTCCATTGTGCTTCCTTAATCCCATGGTGTGATGTTTTGATAAAACTGAACATTACTTTCTACCTGCAGCAAATTACTGGTAAACCCTCTGCCTACTGCAGAGAATTTCACTGTCAAGGGAAGATTTCTTAGGAATGTCCATTCACTTGAGCACGGTATTAGAATTTCATGCTACTCATATGGTAAATGCCCCTGTAAAGTAGCCAATTAAATTCAGCCATGACATATGATAGACTGACTTTCTCCTTACCTTTGTTAAGCATTTGCCATAGCAGTACAGAAGCAATATTAATAACCAGAGATGGGAAAACCTGACATGTTAGAACTATAAGAAAAGGAATTTATGATATGAAATTAAAGAAATGTTGATTTTCTTCTGTGTTCCTTCCAAGTCACAGGATCTATCCAGCCTTGAACAAAAAAAAAAAACAAAAGCAATGGCAATAGAAATAAAAAAATAACATACAGTTATAAAAAAAAGCAACACTAAACACAGACAGCGCTAACAGAATATATGAAGGATTTAAAAGGGACAGTTTATCAGCAAAAAAGCTTTATGGAGTGGAGGAGAAGATAGACAATCACAAATGTACCTGCAACCACATTGCAGGTAAATTAGAAATACCGGCCAGGCTCTAGGTGGTGATTTCCCAGCTAGGCCGGTCAAATACCAGCTGGTTGGTAACACCATTGGACACAGTAATCAAATGACAAAAAAGAGCTCAACTAATGAAACTGTCAACAATCAAAATAGCAAATAAATGGCAATGTCCTGTCTAAAAGACTGCCAAAACATTAAACTCAAGCTGTGGAAGACCTGCATCCAAAAACATGTAAAAATAAAGACACAGAATAGCAGCCACAAAAAGTGGGGAGGGAGATCCTACCTTCTGTCTAGTAGGACAAAAATTACTGCTAAGGGGAATTTGATAGGTCATGGATATTTCTGATTGTCACCTATACTACAGTATAGACCCTATCTCCTGGTCTGGTAGGGGCAATACTGCCCATCTTGCTGTTAAATTATTTCAAATTCAGCACAACATTGTAGAAGAATTTGCAAGTCTTACATTTTCATTGCAGTGAGTGAAAGCATGTGTCCATCAATGTAGGCAAAGAACAAAGAAATATGTAATGTTAAGTAGAAAAATTCCTATTTCCCCCTAATTAATTAATGATGATAATGGCAAAATAAATTGGTGCCTAGTATACCACAACCTATAGCATCTTCCTATGAAAACTAGCATCAGCTAAGGCCTGAAACTCTGTAGAATCTGATGAATTTGTGAATGGATGACCAATTAGCTGCCTTCTAAATTTAACATAGACCTGAACTAACTCTTAGCTTCTTGCCACAAACATAGGAAGTGTTGGGGTGTATCTTTATGCCACAATAAAGCATTCCTTTATTTGAGACTTTGACACCCATGCCAGTTAATTGTTTACCTTTGGAATGTACCAACTGTAGTGTCAGCTGGTACATTGTCTCCTGCTCAGCTTTGAATCTGTTTTGCTTCATTAAGAGCTGTCACTGTCACACTGGTAGAGACCAGTTGGCCAAGGGTGCCATGCTCTCCCCCAAGATTTCTCTTTTGGTTCCAGAAGTTGATGTGTGTGGGCTTGTAGGCAGCTGGAAAGGCAAGAAAAGCGAGGGACTGAATTTTGGTACACTAACCCTATAGATCTTCTGGGTTAAGATGGAATGCTCTTTACCAATCAACATACTGTGGCACAGAGGACTGATCAGTGTACAGATCACCCAGTCACAGGTGCCACTGTAGATTGTAGGCTGAGTCCAGAACCCTGTACAGCGAGTGTACTGCAACTCAGCTCCTCCCTCAGACACTACCATGTATGGTGATATTAAGTTCTGAGGCCAACCCATATGCGCAGCTTCATTGCAGATCACTTCAGAGGGTACAGTACAGTGTGTAGATCACCAAGTCCCAGGTGCCAAGGAAGATTTTAGGCAGAGAGGCCAGGGGTAAGTTTCATAACGTTTTCTCCCTTGAGCCCAGAAGCCCTGTACTGTGAGTATACCACAACTCAGCCCCTCCCTCAGAGAGTACCATGTGTGATGATATAAAATCTAAAGGTTGTTTGAAAAGGTCTTTTCTTTTAGAATCCTTTGGGGGAGAAGCCACCATCTGAGGGAGTCCTTGACCTCTTAACAATCTGCTTTCCTCCAGTTCCAACTGGTTATTCTTCAGGTTCAGAAGGATTACCCTCTGAAGTGGTCTGCAATGAAGCTACGCATATGGGATGGCCTTAGTTGGTACCCTCTATGCCTTCTGTTGGTCAGAGGCAAAAAGACACAGGCCAATGCCTTCTTCCTCTTGTTCTTCCCTCTCTCTCTAAGATGGTGGAACTATTTGCAATACAGCATGTATGTAGCATATTTGCTCACTCCTGGGGTGATTTGGCTTTCATCTTCAGCATTGCTTCTGAGACAGCGGGAGATGCCAGCAGAGACAGAAGCAGTCACTTGGGGAAGGTGGAAGGAGAATGATTGAATGCTTGTGGCGGTGTGGCTAAATATTACAGAATAATTTACAGGATTTTGGGGCCCAGACATACAGGTGAGAAGATCAATACAACATGGAGCTGTGAGGGAGAGCATCATAGGTAAGCTATGGACAGAGGTACATTCAGAGAATGCACACAAGGGCCCAGCTGAAGAACCCTGAAATATAGGAAATGGCTTGGATCATCTTAAACAATGGTCCACATATTCTCTAACTACATACTGGAGACTAAAGTAGCATGAGAGATGCAATTTTCATTCTGGAATTACAGGCCTCTTTTAATTGTGTCCATCAGTTTGTTTCCTGTAGAAGTACCAAGGTGCCAAGGATGGAGCACCAGTGAGACTTGCTGTGTGTTTTCAATGTACAGGTATTGGATCCCTTCTGCAGAAAGCTCTGAATTACAGAATGGCCATCTCCCATTGACTCCATTATAATGAAATAATACAAATGTTTAAAAATTATTTCCTTTTTCTATGTAATAATAAAACAGTAGCTAGGGGCTCTAGCATAAATGTGCGTAGGTGGGTGTAGGGCGGCATAAAAGAGAAATACTTTTTCCCTATGGAGAATCATGATGAAATCTAGTTTCACCCCATGTGCTTTAGCTCATCAGGCTTTATATACTTTATATATAAATAATACAATGCAAAACTGATTCTATAAAAAGAGTGTGTTCCACTCTTGGTTCTGTTAAAGATTACTGTTAGTACTATGTTCCTTTTGTTCCCAGTTGTCATTCTAGCTCGTTCCTTGCAGCTAGATGTTGTTCAGGATTGATTGCATCTGCTTGGGGCCACCGGGGCTATTGATTGTCATTGTTTTGGTGACTTCTCTCCATCAATGAAACCATGTAAGATTACTCTTCTAATTTTTTACATTTTGAATACTGAAGCGATAAGGGCTTTCAAAGCCACTGAGAAATCACTAAAGACAAAGCTTATGAACAGCTAAACAATCCAGACAGAATCTATGAATTGAATGATTAATTTGTGCTGACGAAGGCTTTATAATGGCTAATAGCAACAGGACAAAATATCTAATTAAGAAGGCTAATAACGGCAATACAAAAATGTCTTTTTATGAAAATTATTTCACTGATTCTTGCACAAAGGGTCAACATTAATTGCGTTATTGGGGATTTGAGTTAGGCCTTCTGCAGATGACCTGGTTTACCACAATGTCAATAAATCAAGGCTTTTCCACCTTATAGACGTTTTGGGTATTTTGTGGGCAGCCCAACACTGTGTGGGTATTCTTTTTGTAGCCCAACCCTAATGGGCAAAAAATAAATAACATTACACCTTCCCTAACTGTGCCACTCCTTTACTACATAGGGATATGACAAAGGTGATTGCATATCCCTAACTGACTTGGATGTTGCAATTAATTTATCCCTTTGACACCCGTCAGTTTAAACTTTGTGGTCCTAATCAGATAGGAAAATCATACCTGCCCAATTGATTTCTGGAAAATTTTTGGACAGATCTTGATTGGACATGCCTGTCAGTGGGCCCCATACATGGACCAATAAGCTGTTGGCTTTTGGCAGATTTTATTGACATGTGTATGGCCATCTTTATAGTCTGTACAGGGGTAGCTTTGAATGGCTGAGAACTGCCCAAATGTATTCAAGAAATAAGCTAGACCTTTTCTTAAAGGGGTGGTTCACCTTCAAGTTAACATTTAGTATATTGTAGAAGGGCAAATTCTAAGAAACTTTTCAATTGGTCTTCATTATTTATTTTTCATAGTTTTTTAATGATTTGCAATTTTCTTCCGTTTCTTTGCAGCTTTGAAATGGGGGTCACTGACACCATCTAAAAACAAATGCTCTGTAAGGCTACAAATGTATCGTTATTGCTACTTTACTTATCATTCTATTCAGTCCCTCTCCTATTCATATTCCAGTCTCTTATTCAAATCAATGCCAGGTTGCTAAGGTAATTTGAACCCTAGAAACCAAATTGCTGACACTGCAAAATAGAGAGCTGCTGAATAAAAAGCTAAATAACTATAAAACCACAAACAATAAAAAATGAAAACCAATTGCAAATTGTCTCAGAATATCACTCTCTACATTATACCAAAATTTAACTCAAAGGTGAACAACCCCTTTAAATACAAAACCACAGTTGTAATTGTTCACACTGATCAAAATGTTTAGTTTGCTCAATATATAAGCTTTTCCTTGTTCGCTTCTTTGATTTTACTGCATTGTGCTACCAGAAAACACGGAGAGGCAGAGATCAAAGATAGAAAGTTAAGTACTTAAAATCCAGAGCCATAGATTTTATGAGCTATAGAACAAAATCTTTTGTTGCAAAGAGACACTGTTTGACAAATAGAGTAAATCAAAACTGTATGGGGGCACCAACTCGTATAACTTACAAAATACATTTTTGTTGTCTAGTTTTTATAAATTTGAACAGATGGTTAGTGTTTCTCAGGTGAGCGTAAGGTGGGAATTTATGACTCTACACTGGGGATCCATGGGGGAACCTGAACTGTGGGGAAAGGTAGGGTAGTAGGGGTTAAAATATATTCAGCACTGAGCTGTAGTTTAGAGTATACCGTCACAACTGCTATATTTGTGAGTTCTGATGAACCATTCGGTATAACAAACTAATGGTGCAGCAGCACAGAAAGGAGTGGACACATTGTGAGGGTCGCTGAAGGTGTTTTCTACACTACATATATAAATATCCATGCATTTCACTCATGTGTGCATGTCATTGTGGGATCATACTACCAACAGGCATGAAAACATAATTGAAACTGTGAGTGAGCGAATACCTTTGTGGTAAAACGGTGTGTAATCATTTCATTTCATGCAGGTGGCTTTGTTTGATGTGGACATCTGTGGACTATCGATTCCAGGAATGATGAGCTTGGAAGGAGAACAGGTAAAACGATGCCTTCCAGAATCTCTCTGTTCAGAGATACTAGAGAATGAGTTACTAGGATTGTGATTTTACATCTAATTCTGGTTAGATCTGACTCAGATCATGTTTGCATTGTTCCTTTTCAGTCTACATATTGCACAATTTAGTGTTTGCTTGGACAGTCATGATGTTACTGCTATACTGAAGCACTGTTTGATCTAGCAGAGGTGTACATAAACTGTATGTTTGGCACAAGACACCGCTTGTTCTCAGACATATTTGATACTATTTCCCTTATCGGCCTACTGACCCATGTCACACAGCCAAGACTGTAGGGCTTAATCATGAACCAAAATATTGACACTAGTAACCTACACTGTAATATTTCCGTCTAATGAAGTGAGATGTTCTTGGGACTACTGCTTAATGATTGATACAGCAGTATCCATTAAATACACTATATCACATAGTTTTAAGAAATACACAAGAAATTGGCTGCAGTTGTATAATAAAAGACCTGTCATGGATGCCTTTCCAACAGTGCAGCATTATTTGTCGCTCTCTAGCTTAGCACTGCTGTAGGTCAACCAAAAGCAAGGTAGGAATTATATTACTCAAAATGAAAAAAAAATTTAATTATGCAACTTGATTTTAATAAACTGTTCCTTTGTTTGTCTTTTTATTGGTTCACCAGAGTGGCTTCGGATGGTCAGCAGTGGTAAGTATCAATGCCATAAAAGCAATACTGAAGCTGCCCTAGTATATCGCAAAAAAAGTTAAATGATTTATTTCTAAATAGCAGTGCCAGAGATTTCAATACTGTCGTGTCATGAATTTTCTTCTGTTTATTTGCTGCTCACTCAGTTCATGTTTAGTTTATCTAATTCATACCACAATAACATCGGGGGAACCCAGGGATAAGAGACTGACCTGTTTAAGTAACTTCTCGATTGGTCTTCATTATGTATTTTGTTTGCTTTACTTTTCTGCTTTTTCCAGCCTGCAACTGAAAAAGCTGTATGCTAGTTGCCAATCTAACACACAAAGGGGCAAATTCACTAACCTGTGAACTTGCGCTACCGTTACTTCGCCAG
>CM044448.1:84341689-84361084 GCA_024363595.1 Xenopus borealis | reverse complement strand
GTTTTAACTTTATCTGTAGATGTATCTGCAATCGAAAGCAGTGCCTGTGTTTCCCTTTCTGGTTTCTGGACTTTTAAAACAACAACATAAACATTCTGATCAACAGACCTGTGTTTGGTGGAGGAGAGATAACTTTAGCAGCACTGGGGCATGTTTCCTAATGTGCAAAATTTGTCAGCTTTCACCAAACATATGAATGCATAGTCACAATATCTGCAAATGTTTTTTTTTTTTGCCAAAAGTTATTTCAACAGGCCTAGGCTGACAAAGTAACATTATAAAGATACAGCAGAAACTTTAGCATCTCATTATCTGCCTCATCACTTTATGCCGTTACTTTGCCATTGTATTTTGCTGTATATTTGTGGGAAAGGCACTGATGGAGCGCTTACCCTGGCCAATTTTTTATTTTGCTCACAATGGCATAAATATGGTTACATCGATACACAATGTGCTGCGAAAATACACATGAAGGGGCAGATTTACTAAATTCACATCATTCACATGAATGATTCAAATAATTAGAATAAAAATCTATTCATATATTACTTCCCCTTTAAATTTTTACTCAACTGCCTAGTTCGCCAGTTTCAACCTACCTCAATTTTGAATGATAAAAATTCGATCCAATGGTTAAAATCGTTCGAATCGAAGGATTTGATTGTCCAATCCAATTTTTATCATTCGACCGTTCGACCAATCGAATTGCGGTAAAATCCTTCGAATTCGAAGGTTTTTAATTCCCTAACTATTCCCATGGACGAATTTCAAATGTTTTTCAATTCGAAATTCGACCAATAGTAAATCTGCCCCGAAGTATTGAAGCATATTTTTGCTAGAACTTTTTTTAATAAATAAACCTCTGTTTAAATAATAATCAGAACCAGTACAAAGTAGAGGAAATGCATTTATATTTGTTAGTTAGAATGACATTTTCATTTGGTCTTCAATTAATGGCAGTGGAAAGCAGTGCATTTTAGGGATGTTCTGTTCTATTCTGATCAAGCATTCTGGATTATTAATCCTATGAGTTTTTAGATTTTAGCATCCCTTTAAAGAAAGGAATGGTGCTATGATTAATAAATGACATTTCATGATAAGGCGGAGTTCTTTTAACTTTTGCTAGAAAATAGTTGCGATGTTAATCTTTTTGCTTTTTATTTTAATTTAGAAAATTTAGAATTCTGTTGATAAATTATCTTCATCTCAATATGCAGAATATCAGAATTACGCCGCTTTTCAGTTTTATTCTGATCTATGTTTCAAAGAACACACAGGTAGTTGTGTAGTTCTGCAGAATAATAGGTTTGTTTTCTTTCCCAATATAAATATTACCATGACAATTTCTGAATTAGTGGTATATCTAAATCAAAACAGATAGAACACAGGGAAAATGCAGTCCCACAAGCAGTTAGAATTTCAGCAAGGCTGAACTGTTTGTAGCCGTGTAGTCTAAAATTTGTAACACCGACAAACATCATTTTCTGGTTTTTGTTGCTTACTCACAGGAGGCGTCACTTCAGGATGTCCGAAATAAATTAACTTCTGACGCAAAGTGAAACTTCCCATTATACTGTAGGGGGCAGATTTACTATTGGTCGAACCCTCTAATTCGACCATCGAATTTTGGTCGAATTCTAACCCTTCAAATTTGAATAGCGAAATTCGATCGATCGAACAATTGAATAGGAAAAAATTCGATCAAACGATAAAATCAAATTTCGAATCATTCACAAGAATTTAGTAAATCTGCCCCTAGGTGTAGTTGAAAATATGAGTGGATTTATTTGTCCCAAGTGAAAGGTTAAGATACTGAAAAATATGTACATTTTTCTGGTCCATTTGATAATTTCGTGTGCTAGCCTCTTGGTCTATGGGGAGGCTATGGACATCAGCTATACCCCTGAATGAGATATTGTCCATAAATAGCTTTGCACCCATAACAATGAAAATTGCTACAGGTAAAATATCAATCAACCAATCACATTGGAAGGAAATTTTGTGCATTTACTCAGTAGTTATATTTTACCGGCTTAGATTTTCATTGTTCCGAATGCAAAGTTAGGTACAGGAAATTAGTCCCTCCCAAGTAGCTTTCTGTGTATTATGAGAGGAACAGTTCCAATCCATGGGGCGTGGAAAATGTTAGGGCACCTCCCACGGATAATAATAATTTACTCTTTACCCTAGGCCAGTGCTTATGTCAGCAGAAAACTGTACCGGCCCAGGGAACTTGCAAATGAGCAACCTTCTTCCTCTCTTCTTTCTTTGCTCTTCTTGAGCATATGCAGTAGAGTTAAAAGATATACTTAACTAACCAAAGAGCCAGTATTTTGCTCTGCTTGCATTGGCTGCATGATTTTGACTACATAAGAATTGCTTGCTCACAAGTACCTGGCGGGAGCAGTTTTCTGATACCTTGGCTTTCAGATGGGTAATTACAATCCTTGGGGTGTGCTAACATTTGGCACCCCCATGGATCAGACCTCTCCTTCTCCTTTAAATTCACTTAATTTTATAAATGTGCCGAATACCATATTTGCATAATTGCTCTTTTCTGAGACCCTATCATAATTGCATAATTTTAGTCTTGAGTAGGACATTTCTTACTTTTTTCAGCACAGGAACCTGTTAAATGCCATCTTAAACACTGGATGGAGCGTTTCACACTTTCATTTATTCTATATTAGTCTTTCATTTTTCTCCTGAAAATGGAAGGACTATATAAAAGTAAAGTCTTTTTATGAAAAATATATTTTGCTAATAATGTGTGACAATGGATTATCTCTCTTAATGGATATTAGCCACTACAGGCCATGCTGCAAGCCAGTGGGTTATATTATCAGCTAATGAATGGACAGTTTACACATACTATGGGGCAGATTTACTATTGGTCAAATTCGAGGGTTAAAAAACCCTAGAATTCGCCCATGGGAATAAATGGTGAATGAAAATCCTTCGAATTCGAATATCGAATTTGAAGGATTTTACCGCTATTCGATTGGTCGAACAATCGAATAGCAAAGATTCAATCGATCGAATCGATTCGAATGATTTTATAGATTGAATATTTGCTATTCGATCAAAAATAAGGAAACCCAATTCGGTAGCTTTGATCTGGCAAACTAGGCAGTCCAATTAAAATTTAAAGGGGAAGTACTTCGACAGTCGAATATTTGAATGAAATTTTATTCGAATCATTCGATTCAATCGAATTTTTAAAATTCACTGGTCGAAGTGGTCTTCAAAAACATTTGAAAATTCGAATTTGAATCTTTTTGAAAATTCGATCGAACTTCGAATCTTTCATGAGAATTTAGTAAATCTGCCCCTAAGTGTATGTGGAGCGAATGGGAAGGGATCCAAGAAGATTAGCAGCATATAGACCAGTAGCAAACAAAATTAAATTGTATCATCCCAATAAAAAAAAGATTAAACAGAAACCATTTTATTTTACTAAACGGTTTTCAATGCCCTTTTTTCTGTTCAGGAATTCAAGACTATTGCAAGAAAAAGAAGTGTCTTGCTTTTTCAAATGGAACAGATTTTCCACATTTCATCAGCTTTCCAAAAAAAATGTAAATGTGGAAATAATACCCTAGACTATGCCAACCCTGCATCATTTAAGTAGTATCCCTTTTTTTTTTGGGAACACGAATGTTGTTACTGGCATGGGTTGCAGGGCACAAGCCCAAGACTACTAGACAAGAAATATAATTTGAGAACATAATATATATAGTAAGAAGGTCTACATTTACTTTACAAAATTAAATTATAAAAATATCATAGCACAATTTAGGAGAATTACTTTTGTTTATTATATAAAATATACATTTTATTGTAGTAGGATATGATTTTGAAATACACAATCTCACTTTAGAAATGTCTGTAATGTAGATATGTGGGACATTACATGTGTTTTGCAGTAAAGCTCATTTTAAATGACAAGGAAAGTTAAATGCATGGGGGGGGGGCAAATTTTTAGGCAAAACCAGTGAATATAACAACTAAACTTGAATACTGAGCCAGTGCTCCTCAGGTCAAGCACCATTAGTACTCCATTTGCAACTCTACTGCTTTACTTTACAACACATTTGGAAGTGGCAGTTACAAATAACGGCTGTGTTCCACTGTAAAAGTAAGAATCTACAAGGAGGAGGGTTGGCAATAGGCTATAATTGCACATAAGATTGGTGAGCGCTGACTACTTCCACTGCTACATGAGCTATCCTTCAAAAATCAATGCTGATTATTACTTTTAGTGCCATTCTCCAGAACATAATCTTGAATGTAATCCCTTAATGAGCCTTCAAGTAATGAACAATACAGTAAGAAAAAAATGTAACGGACTAAATCGGTGTCATTTACTATGACATCTCCTTTACTACTTACACGTTCTGCTAAAAGGAGCGGTTTCTTTAAAAGAAATGGGCTTCACACTCACGGGAAGAAAATGCTCTGGAAATGTATTGTCATTGAACAGCAGTGTAATTTACGTATCCCTGGCCTTGCATTCATTTTGTTGCTTAAAATTGCTCACTTCTGCATTGAATGAGACCCACCTTGCATTGTACACATTGGCATTGATGATGCATTGGTGTTTTCCTCCAGTGGAGATCTGACATTAGCCTTTATTTTCTAATTTGAGCAATTTAAAAGTCATTCATTTTCTACTGATAAACTTTGGCTCACCTTCAGGGCTGCTGATGTGACTGTCCCAGGTTTAAATGAATATGCAGGTGATGTCTGCAATGAAATGCTGCTCTGCATACAGATCCCTGTGTCTCTGGAATTTTACAGCTGTCAGACAAAGAGAAGGCTCTGTTTATCTCCAGCTCAGATTAGATTTTTTATAGGGGTCATTTATTATGCCAGGTTGCAAGTGCAAGAGCATGAGTGCACCCTTTTGTGTTCCCAGGGTTGTTGCTCTCTGCAGGGTTGCTGCTCTCTGCAGCAAAAAGTGCTAGATCAAAAATCTAACACTTGGTGCAGAGAGCAACATCAGGGGCACAGCCCTGCCCTGGTCTAACTAAGGATGCACCGAATCTAGGATTCGGTTTGGGATTCGGACAGGATTCTGCCTTTTTCAGCATGATTTGGATTCAAAGCCTAATTTGCATATGCAAATTAGGGGTCGGATTCGGTTCGGTATTCAGCCGAATCTTTTGCAAAGGAATCTAAAATAGTGGATTCAGTGCATCCCTAGTTCTAACCACTTGCTTTTTATAGACCTGATGTGGGCTTCGCCTCCTGTGCCCGATCTATAGGGAATACCCTAGGTCCTTTTCAAAGCACAGAGTCCTGTTGCTACTAACATGATGTACTACACAGTGAGTAAAGTGCAAACAATGGCAGATTGCAGCTTTTTTTTTGCACACAGTTTGTTGCATTGTAAATGAGACATTTTTGGGTCCTCACCTCAAGAAAAGCTCAGAAGAATAAGCAAGTCAGAACTGAAATTAACAATATGCCCTGGCATTTGAGGTACACAGGAGCCCAGACAGCCCCCCACCAATCCAATAAATAGTGACTGCCTATGGCATCTTACAGCAGTCCCTCTGGCATTTGCCAAAATCCACACATATCCTGCCTGAGAGTAAGTTCCCTTTATTTTTACATCTGACATGGCCTTTCAAATGAGCGAGATGAATTTACATTGTAGATAATTAACTATTTAGGGTAGAGACACATGGTGCTATTTGGGCGAGATTAGTCGCCTGGTCGACAAATCGCCTCTTCCTTGGGCGACTTATCTCCCTGAACTGCCTCCCTGCCGGCAAGAATCTAAATCGCTGGTGGGATGGTGCTCGGAGCACTTTGTTTCCTCGTGAGGCAATTTTGGGTCACTTAGATGCCAGTGATTTAGATTCTAGCTGGTGGGGAGGCAGATTGGGGAGATTAGTGGCCGAGGAAGAGGTGATTTGTCGCCAGGTGACTAATCTCCCCCAAATAGCACCGCGTGTTTCTATCCTTAATAAGGAAAGCAGTTGTGTAGGAAACCAGTCATACTTTAGACGTGCTTTAGAAAATGTATCATTTAATAAATAAATGTGTAAACAAAATTGCAGGAATGTCAAATGATCTTAAAGGAAAATAATAAGGCACTATGAATGATGTCTTTTCACACTTATCTTAGTGACAAACAAATACAGGCAGGCATATCTCTGGTTATCCAAGAATTCTATGCAAAGAGGGCTGGATCATATGGAAATTTCAGCTGTTGAACATCATAGTGTCTGTTGGGAAAAAGATAAATAAATTAAGGCCTGAGCTTCCAGATGCAGCATGTTCTTAATTCAATAAAATAGAGAAATGTGTGTTGAACTCACAAAAAGCAATTATATGCAATATATGCATTTAGACATGCAAAAGAATGCCCATGTGTATGAGCACTAAATCCTGGCAAATAAGGGTGTCAACCTGATTTGCTGTAGTAATCCACAGCAACTGATCAGCTTTCATGAAGCAACTAGGCAATGGAAACCCTCTACTCAAAGTTCAATGTCTGCTTCAGAGTCCCCCTAAATCTTTACAAAATTATATTAACACAATGGAAGCATATACAATTGTGTTCAGAATAATAGCAGTTTGTTTAAAAAAAAAAAAAAGTGAATAAAGCTCAAAATCCTTATACATATATGGGACCTGTCATCCAGAATGCTCGGGACTTGGGGTTTTCTAGATAATGGATCTTTCCGTAATTTTGATCTGGTGTTTCCCAGACAATGGATCTTTCCATAATTTGGATCTTCATAACTTAAAGGGGAATTCAACCCCCTCTAAACCCCTCCCCCCACGGGCTATTGCCCCTAACTTGTATATTACCCCAAAGAGCAGGTCCCTTCATGCAGGTTCACGGGCACCATCTTCGGCCACAATGTCTTCTTCCTTCTTCCATGAAGTTCAAGGTACGGTTTAAAAAATTATCTTGGGATTATTTGGATAAAATTGAGTCTATGGGAGACGACCATTCCGTAAATCTGATTATGGGTTTCCGGATAATGGATACTATACCTGTAATAGCTTTTATTTCCATACACGTAAATACATTGGGAACAATGCACATTCTATTCCAAATCAAAATATGAAGAAAAATTTATAAAATTTGTGTTATTCCCTTACAGAAAGTGAAGAAAAAGTAATATTTGGCTGTTCCAAAAAAAATAGCAGTGTCTGCATTCTTCTTTACAAACTCAAACATTCACTGTATAAAAATATTTAAAGATTTTGCTTTCCTTTGAATCACTGAACTAATATTTAGTTGTATAATCAGTGTTTCCGAGAACTGCTGCACACCTGTGTTACATGGAGTCCAAAAACTTCTGGCACCTGTTACATTCCACAATTATTCAGCATTTCTCGGTTTTTGCCTCAGAAACAGCATTTTTTATGTCACCACCCAAGTTTTCTATTGGATTAAGGCCCGGATATTGGGCTGGCTACTCGATAACGTCAATCATTTTGGTCTGAAACCAAGATGTTGCCCATTTACTGGTGTGTTTGGGGGTCATTGTCTTGTTGAAACACCCAAATCAAGGACATTTGCTCTTCAGCATAAGGCAACATGATCTCCAGTATTTTCGATGTATTGAAACGTATCCATGATCCCTGGTATGTGATAAATAGGCCCAACACCATAGTATGAGAAACATCCCCATATCATGATGCTTGTGCCACCATGCTTCACACTGTACTGTGACCTGAATTTGGTGTCTGGGTTGGTCTGACAAACAGCCTGCAGCCCCTAAAAAAAAAAGCTTGCTTTCGTAAGCCCACAAAATATTGTGACATTTCTCTTTAGGCCAGTCAATGTGTTCTTTGGCAATTTTTAACCACTTCAGCACATTTCTTTTTTTCAACAATGGGACTTTGCATGGCTTCTTGCTGACAGCTTGGCTTCCTGTAGGCTTCTTCTAATTGTAACAGTATCACTGGTAACTTTAAACATTTGATCTTCCTGGAGCTGATCATTGGCTGGGTCTTTGCCATTATGTCCATTCTTCTATCCATTCAAATAATTTCTCATTTTCTTTGAGATCATTTTAGCTGAGCAGCCAGTGTATTAGGGTTTTCTGCACTTTAGATGTTTTCCCTCTCCAATCAACTTTTTAATCAAGGTAAGCTGTCAGACTGCTATTATGCTGAACACAACTATAAATGTACCTTTGCTTTACTTTGGCACAGCTAACTGAAAGGACTTTGCCTCCATTTGTCTTGCTGCAGTTGAACGATCAGGGCAAATTGCTGACTGGTTGTTATGGGTTACTATGGATTAAATTTATACCAGTTTCCTGGATGCCCTCCTGTGTCTAATTGTGATTAAGGCCCCGAGAATCACCTGTTAACTGCCTGGTACATTAAAACAAATTACATTATATGCTGCTTTGTTTATGAGAGAAAACAATAATAGATCTTGTTATGCCTCAGTTCATTCAGAGCTTCATTACTAACAAGTAATTGTCCCTTTGTAGGGATTCCAAAAGCATCTTCAGAATTTAGCTGTTTCTCAGTGAAGACTCGATTCATGAATCAACAATTCTTTATTTTCTGTCTTCTAATACTATTTTTATATCCCCAAAATGCATTAAATACATAATTTCACAGTATTTTCCTTTAGCGGTTTAATTTTTTTTCTTTACAAAGCCCAAGTAACATGAATATAACCTAATGGTACAGTATGTATGTATTTAAAAAATGACAACATATTTCTCAGTATTGTGCAAGAAAACATGTAAAATCCCCTAATAACCAATGCAAGAAGTAAAGATGGCCCTGCCTAAAAGTGCTTAGTTGTATTTGCATTGAGGAATGACAACATTATTCATACTGCTTGTAGACTGGGGGTAGTACAGCTGCATGGGCTGGCTTTTTAAGTGCACCAAGGCCTGTTGTCCTAAATGTTAAAGTACAATAACTTTTAGACATAACTTAAAGGTAAACTGTCATGGGAAAACATGTTTTTTTTATTTTTTTTTAAACGCATCAGTTAATAGTGCTGCTCCAGCAGGCTTCTGTACTCAAATCCATTTCTCAAAAGTGCAAACAGATTTCTTTTTATATTCAGTTTTGAAATCTGACATGGGGCTAGCCATTTTGTCAATTTCCCAGCTGCCCCTGGTCATGTGACTTGTGCCAGCACTTTGGGAGGGAACTGCTTTCTGACAGGCTGTTTTTCCTTCTCAATGTAACTGAATAGTACGCAGTGGGACATGGGTTTTACTATTGAGTGCTGTTCTTAGATCTACCATGCAGCTGTTATCTTGTGTTACGGAGCTGTTATCTGGTTACCTTCTCATTGTTCTTTTGTTAGGCTGCTGGGTGGGGGAAAGGGAGGGTGTGATATCAATCCAACTTGCAGTACAGCAGTACAGCAGTAAAGAGTGATTGAAGTTTATCAGAGCACAAGTCACATGACTTGAGGCAGCTGGGAAATGTCTAGCACCATGTCAGATTTCAAAATTAAACATAACAAAATCTGTTTGCTCTTTTGAGAAATGGATTTCAATGCAGAATTCTTCTGGAACAGCACTATTAACTGATGCATTTTGAAAAAACATTTTTTTCCCATGACAGTATCCCTTTAAAAGGAAGCAGACCCCATGGAGCATAAAAAAAATCTCATGCATGCATCACCATTGTTTCCATACATTATTTGTGCATATAAAACCTGCATATCCTAAAACGCTTCTACTATAGTAGTGGATGTACTTTACAGGAATGTGCATGCAGCACCACTTAGTGGCCATCTTGCTACAGCAACAGTCCAGCACAGGAGCAAAAGTATCAACTATTTTTTTTTGTTATCAAAGTAAGGTCTCTTACACATTTGCTTTTGGTCATGTGTTCCCCTTTGTTAATTTTATTTTATAAAGATTTAGACAAAGGATGAAATAACAGAAACATACATATCCCTGTGGTTCCCAAGTTCCTCTATAGCTTCTTATATCATTCTACCCTGTCTTGTGCCAAATAATATCAGTTGTAATGACAGTGCTGTAGTTCCTGGAAAGTATATTGGTAGTGATGGGCGAATCTACCCAGTTTCCAGCGAAATTCGCAAATTGGCGAAAAAATTTGCGAAACGAGTCGTGGCACATTTTTGACGCGCGTCGCATCAACTTCGACGCGTCAAAAAAGGCGAATTTTCGCTGACGTTTCGCAAATTTATTCACCCATCACTATAGATTGGGTAATATCTGAAACATTTTGCACAGACTGAATTACTTACTCGTTGGAAGAGCTGTTGGGATAAAAATCTTGATGCTGACTTGCTAACATTTTGTTGGCCTCCTGTTTTGCAGTGAACATAGCCATAAAGATTTGCTGATTGAAGAGAAATCCCAGCAATTTATTCGTCAGCGGCGAATCGCGGGAATTCGCCGCAAATTCGTCCCTGGCGAATAAATTCGCCCATCACTATGTATTGGGTAATATCTGAAACATTTTGCACAGATTGAATTACTTACTCGTTGGAAGAGCTGTTGGGATAAAAATCTTGATGCTGACTTGCTAACATTTTGTTGGCCTCCTGTTTTGCAGTGAACATAGCCATAAAGATTTGCTGATTGAAGAGAAATCCCAGCAATCACAAGAGCCTGTATGCAGAAGGTAAAACCTTATTGTTGTGCATGATAAAATACTGTATTCATTGCTATTCTATGCAAATATTGGATGCTATATCCCATCATACTGTATAAATACCCCTCAAGAGGGGTAACAAACAAACTGATGCAGGTGGCTGTACAAGGCACTAAGCTAAACATTGTACTTTATAGGATAAACAGTAAACCATTAATTCAGTAGCATTGCAATAAACCATATATATTTGGACCCTTGATCCATATAGCAACACAGGCTTGAACCTTGTAAGCAGGCCCTAAACCAACTCATAAAATTTTATGAAACAAACTTCATAAGATTTTAAGTATATGCATGATAGCCCACCAGTCCTCACCAATATCCTTGAAATATGGATATCAGTCAGTTTGGGGATAGGCCCTGTTTGATCTTATTTTCCATTTCACCATCAGAAGATTAGAACATGAAGAGGAGCCGCAGCATCTCTTGTCCACTATCCATCTATTCTGGCCACAAGCTAAATCCTCTATATATTTCTGTAACTTACCAGCCATTTCAGTTTCAAAGAAAACAAAGTGCTGAAGAAAAATAGTGTCCAGATCATTGGACATATAATTAGACCCAGCCAGAAGATCCGAGCTTCAACTTCTGTCGATGTTGTAACATGTGGCGAAGCCTGGAAAACGTTAAACAAACGGTTATTGCTGAAACCAATAGTCCCGTAATATTCATATTCACAGAGGAGAAATGTCTTTAGGGGACTCATATACAATTTAAAGCAAAAATGTGTGTATCTCTGGCAAAATTACACAAGTGAAGAGTACTAGCAACTACTGCAGGAATCATTGCGTAAAAAAAAAAAATGTTACAAATGTTAATTCAGTTACATTTTACTTCACATACTTTAATAGATAGGAACAAGGAAAATAGTAATTGTGGCATGGGCAAACATTTGAAACAGAGGCAAATTCCAGCCATACTGCAAAACCATCTGGGCATGTGTGTCTGTACCATTTAGAAGGCTAACTGTGTGATCCTGTTGGATGATCTGCCCTAATGGCCTAAAGGAAATTTAGTGGAAATATACAGTTGGCCCCTTGTACAGTAAGGGACCTATTTATCTTACTTTGTTTATCAATTTAAACACTAAAAAAATATTTAATCGCAGAGGAACACGATTACTAAAATTTTGGCATTTTTTTTTTTACATAGGCCTCTTAGGGGCAGATTTACTATTTGAATTTTGAAAAACATTTGAAATTCGACCATGGGAATAGTTAGGGAATTAAAATCATTCGAATTCTAAGGATTTTACTGCAATTCAATTGGTCGAATGATCGAATTATAAAAATTCGATCAAACGACCAAATCATTTGAATCTATCGATTCAAACGATTTTAACCATTCGATCGAATTTTTATAATTCAATCGAAATTCGCCAAAGACACTTTGGTAGGTTGAAACTGGCGAACTAGGCAGTCGAATAAAAATTTAAAGGGGAAGTAATTCGATAGTCAAATATTCAAATAGATTTGTATTCGAATCAGTCGATTCGATCAAATTTACAGAATTCACCGAATTTGCATAGTCAAAATTTGAATTCAATCGATCGATTTTTGAATCATTCATGTGAATACATGTGAATTTAGTAAATCTGCCCCTTAGTGTCCCTTCAGCCAACTGGTCAAAATGCTGCTTAGGAGAAATAAAGAGAAATCTCTTTTTTGTTCAATTTTAGTTTTTTAAGAAGGACTGTGCCTGCAAGTTCATGACTTTAAATACTTTACCTTTTTAGCTTCAAAGATCCAGTGACTTTTCCCATCCTCGTCGATCTGGTTCCACCAACGTAATCCAACCAGTAGTCTTCCAGTTACATTCTAATAACATGGAATGTTGCTAAGATCAATACACATCTAGCTATCTACTTATAATTTTATATTTTCAGATACAGCTGGTAAAAGATTAGAGACCCTTTCTGCACCTTTAAAGTACTGTACATCCCCAGCCCCTTAGTGTGAAATCCTTTTGACTTGTACTAATCAGCCTTTCAGTATGTGATAAACATTATATAGAATATGCGGTAGTTTTTCTCAAAAGAGCTAAACACTGTTGAAATGAAAGATTCAGATGGACACAGGCAGAGAAAAACACCTAGTAAACATACTGCACTCCTAATCCAGTACATAAATGTATAAAGACATTTTTCATAAGGCCCATATTGTATGCTAGTTTCTGCATATTATGTGTATTAACAACTTAAAGGGATTGTTAACCATTTTTTATTAAATTATATATCGATTCCTAACTAGTACTCTATGAACACTGCAGAGACTACAGAGGTTTGTACTTATGACGGACTACGTGTATAAACAGATTTGAAAAATGCAGAAATGGGCTACAGTATGGAATCTGTTATCTTACAAAACTCCAAACGGGAAGGACATATGAGCACATAACTTTTAATGATTTCCCTTTTCTCTGTGGTAAGACTTTGGAGGAAGCTTATTGGCGAATCATGTCAGCGGTTACTAGGAGGTGTGTAAGCGTGTAAATAAGAAGCAGAGATGTGCAGTGGACCCTAAAAGAGACTTTTTAGCATCACCACGGGAACTGCTTTTGATTTTAAATGGGATTACGTTTTGTGAGTGCAATTTTAATTATTTATTAAAGTTTGGTAGACGCTTCTGCATGTCACTTTTTGTTACCTTCAAAAAGAATATAAGAAGACTGTAAGCTGGCGACTGAATGATTGTAGTTTTGATCAATGACATAACCCACTTGTGTTTTGGGAGTATAATTGACTACCAGAACCACCATGATTCTCAGTATGGGTGTTAACTCTACCCAAAATCTCTAATTTTTTTACTACATCAGTTGGTGTTAGGGTTGCCACCTGGCCGGTATTTTAACGGCCTGGCCGGTAAAAATTATGCTTGATGCCAATGTTATTAATAGGCAAAAACGTCAAAAATAAAGGAAGGCCGGTATTTTTTTTCCAGAAAAGGTGGCAACCCTAGTTGCTTTGCACTCAGCTAAGTGCTTCTGAACACCATGGGTGTCAATATAATTTGATATTATTTTTGATATTATTTTGATATTATTTTCTGTTTGTCCCCCTCCTTAACAACTATTTGTTTTGAGGTATACATCAGTCCATATGGGAAATTCCAGATCATGGATTCCACACCTATGTTTTTATAATAGTTTATTGTGATGCAAGATCCCTGTGTCATCCATTGCCTTATGCAATCAATTCTAATGTTCTCTGTTTTGCAAAGTACTGGTATCCAGGGCTACTATGTACACAATGACCATTTGGCATGTGTGCAGCAAATACTAACAAATGGACACTGTAATCAAAGCTGAAGTAGCAAAGCAGAGGTGGTAATTTTTTCCACTGCTTTGAGCGGTTGAACACCGCTGTCAGTAAACAGCACTGCATATTAACACCTATCTGAATCATTAATCCCAGTTCCCGTGAAGCACTTGTTAACGGTTTGGACAATTACTATGTGTGCTGGAATGGACTGTACGCACATCAAATGGTGGTGGCACCAGCAGCATGCTGTGGGGTTGCTTATTATCAACAATGAATAAGCATCTTGTAAAAATAGAGGAAGAATGTATGGTAGAGCCCTGCATAGGTCCAACTGTGTCTGAACTAGGGCCAATGACCCAAAACGCATTTCTGACCCCAGGAACCCTCACCTCTGCACCTAAGTCTCCCCCAATGATCAAACATATTTTTTACCATCATCCATTTGAGTCTGCACAGGGTCAAGTATGTTATCCATCTCAGCTCTCTGACAAATTCTATAACCATGGAAATTACACCACTGTATATCAGATGTGATGTCACTGCAGAGGCAGATAAACCTGGAGGCACCAGAAGTGAAGCCTCTGGTAAGAAGGATCACAATTAACACATTTTCATTTTTCCCCTCTTCAGCTTCATTCAGCTCCCTTCTCAGGGTACCTGTGGACAACCCCAAAGGAAACAATGGTGCTTGTTTTGTGGGCATTCCACTGGTTCCAGACCCCATGCAAGACTTTTGATGGTATAAAATACAGGAAAATACTGCTTTGGCAAAAAATTTTTTAGCCTGACAATGATTCTAAAAACCACTGTGACATTGGAGCATTTCCAATACAAAAACATTACTGTGACCAGGGCCGAGTCAAAGTCCTCTCTGGCCAAAAAATATAAATATACCTTTGCTCTGCGTCTGCTCTTGGACTAATGCAGTGGCTCTGGGTGTAGACCCACAACTGAAATGATGCATTAGTGAATACTTTTGAAGTGCACTGGATAATACTAATATAATATAACTCGTTTGAAATACTAATTTTCATGGTGAAGAGCATTTGTAATGTTACAGACAGTGAGGCCCAGATGTTTATGAAGGCCACAAAAAGTCTAGGACTAGAACAGCAACGTTTTAGGGGCTGTGTGCCACATACTTTCAAATTTTCTGGTGCAACTCCTGTTTCTTTAGGTAGTGGCTGATGGGTGGGTTGGGGGGAGACAGAGGTGGGCACAGATCCTGAGTTGTTCGAGTGAGCCGACATTTGCAATTGCACAGGGAGGGTTTGGATGTGATCACAGGGCAGCCGCATCATTTTGAAATCCATTGCCACTTGTGAAAGACAATGTATCTGTCAATAACCAGTTTTTATACAACATGCTTCATTTTAGGGACAACAGGCATTTTATCACTTTGTTTAAACTGTGTTTAAGTCTAGTTCATATTTATTTCAGAAGCTTTCCTAGTTTAATGCATGTGAATATTTTATGGTGGAACATAATTATTTATGCAGGCTAATATTAGTAGCAGAAACCTTAAACTGTCAGACAACTCCCACTTTCCAGTCATTATAATTCAATTCAAGAATCTGCAAAAATGCAGGTGTGATAAGAACACTGTGTGATTATAAATGGATAAGTCTGATTTATGGAACAAATAAGTCACATGTTCTGAGAAGATATTCCTATAGTAAGGCTGGCAAATGTGTTTCCTCAATTTGTGATGCAGATGTTTTTTTTTTTTCCATATGAAACTGCTGAAAGGACATCTCTATAAATTATATTATGTGCTAGGAACTTACCCTTCATCTGGTACACAAAGGTAGAAAAACCTGAACAGTAGCATTTTATGATTAGCCTCAAGGAAGAGAAAGGAAGGGTTTAAATTATCTTGCTTCCTCCACACTAGCAGTAATTTAATATTGCATGCTCTGACCATCATGCAGCTTAACTCAAACACAGGACATTTAAAACAACTGAAAGGAAATCAATTAAATCCTTTGCCAACACTAAACACATAAAATGTGCATGCAAGTATGCTTTGTATAGTTTAATCAGACACGTAAAGCTGATTACTATTGGTGTGAACAATTGGCATCTACAAAACAAGCCAACTTAGTGGGTGTAAACTACTAAGCAGTCATTTTAGATACTGTAAACCTAAACTCTAACTTGGACAAAGTTTTGGCAAATGTAACATAAGACTGTAGGGAAGTTTCATAGGAAAAATAGTGAAGTTAGGACCTTACCTTGACTGACCAAAAGTCAAATGCCAGAAGAAGAAGTATAATGACAAAACAGGTGACAAAGCTTTTGCTGAACCAGTCACATAACAAATAGGCGGCAATAGCCCCAACTCGAAAAAATAAGTGAAAAAAGGTGGCCAGAGGATGCCTGGGAAAACAATTCAAAGGATTTAGAAGTGACAAAATGAATGGGCTTTATCTGTGAAGATTCCAGTTATAACAAAATACACCACTGTGAATATGAATATAATGCATCTAAGAATAAAATAACACATTTATTAATGAGAAAGAATTGGAGTGCAAGTCCTTTGATCATTCTATATATATACAAATGGGTGAAAGAAATTGTCACTCATCAAAAATTTGTTGTGCATCCCTATTATTATTTTATTATTAGAATGGTATAAGCAAAATTTGGATTATGATTATTAATCATATGTTTTATAGATATTTGTAGATCTTTTGCTCAATATATTAAACCTGCATTAGACAAACTCTATTGTATTTTCAAACTAGGAGGCCTAAATTGTAAATAGAGCATGTTTATAAAATTAGAGTGTTTTTGGCTTGAGGTCATAGGTGTAATTACTGCTTCCTTGTGACATTTTATTAATTAGGTCACTGATAAAACCATTAAGACCTATGGGTATCCAATTAATTTATTCTTCATTGTAAATAAGTTAAGACTTGGCGGCAACCCAGGGTAGACAGTAAATGGATTATTTCCGGACGATATTAAGACAATCTATCAAATATTAGTTTCCCTGTAAGAAGAAAAGAACATTGAGAAAATCCTGCAATAAATCAAAGCACCTGATCTTTGCTTTCTGTAGTGCCAGTTCCTCCTCATTGCCAACATCCAGGGACACATCCTCTGTATCATCGACAATAACCTGCAGCAGAAATATTACCACAAAGTAAGACCTTCATCAGTCAGAGAGGGATACAATATCCTTATCCTCACAAAACTGTAAGGAGGGTACTGATTTGAGTCTTAAGTACTTATTTATAGACACAGTGTAGTCATAAAATTTTACAGAATGTCCATAATTTCAATATCATTTTAAGAATGATCGTTTACTAGCTTTTTGGACCTTAAAAAGAAATCTGTGTGCACCTGTGAGGTCTGAATGTTAATGACTGCAGGGCTCAACCAGCCCACTAAATACTGACTTTCTATGGCACCTAATAGCAGCCCCTCTGGCATTTGCCAGAACCCACAGATTGCCAATGGATGATTTCCACGCTTTTTTGGTGAATCCGACGAGCTGCGCCAAAACACAGGCATCAAGTCAGATACGATGGAAAACAAGGGAAGAAATACAAATGTCGGGTGGTGTTGCAGCCTTCATCCGACACGACTGTCACATCTGACAGTGGTGTTGTGTCAAAGGAACGCTGCAACACTATCCGACATTGCTATTATTTGCTTTGTTTTCCGTCGCATCTGACTTGATGTCTACATTTCGGTGCAGTGCGTTGGATCTGGCGAAAACAAATGGAAATGGGCCGTGTAGTTCTACCCTAATTTGCCTTATCTTTTCCCCACAATTAAAGTGTAATTGTGGTTATGAAAAGGCAGTGTTCCTGACCAAATGACAATGGATATGTTCAAACAGGCAGTTGTGAGTGTGATTTGGCACAAATTGTCATTTCTGTCATTCCACATTTTTGAACAGCAGTACTGTATAAGCTATATATTATCTGATATGTATATTAGAAGATATTGTATTTGCAAGTCTTACAGAATCAAGAACAATTGGGAAAGATGGATTATCAGAGGACTCAATAAGATAAACGGTCTGTTAGCCAAGGATAAATGTCTAGGTTAAGGGTTGCCACCTTTTGTGAAGGTGGAGACTGGTCAGGCGGCAGGCTGTGATACGGAGGGGGCAGGGTTATGAGGGGCTGGTTTGTGACATGTAGAGGCGGGGCCATGACTCCATTATTGGCCGATCGCCATGTCAATCATGAGGAATCCTGGCCGGTTTTCCTAGTTTGGGCAGGAAGTTTTGACCCAGGCAGCCCTTCAACTTGCCGGCATGTCCGTGTCAAAACAGGACAGGTGGCAACCCCAGTCTAGGTACACGAGCTAAAAAAAATTTCTTTGGGATCCAATTACAGTTTTGTTACATGGACACTCCCTTCCCAGCATCCTATTGTCACTGTTCAGCTCTACCTTTAGCCATAGTTGCCTATAAATACATCATCCTGCTATCCCTAGCAACAACTGTCCGATAAGTGCTTGCAGTCAGTTTCTATGTCAGTCAGTGGGGACAGATGTGATAGTGTTTTTTTTTTTTTTGGGCAACATA
Source organism: Xenopus borealis (assembly GCA_024363595.1). Classification (NCBI taxonomy): domain Eukaryota; kingdom Metazoa; phylum Chordata; class Amphibia; order Anura; family Pipidae; genus Xenopus; species Xenopus borealis. Next base: position 84,342,641 of record CM044448.1, on the reverse strand, counting down.
AAAACACAGGGGTGGTTCACCTTCAAGTTAACTTTTAGTATGTCAGAGAATGTTTAATTCTAAGCAACTTTTCAATTGGTCTTCATTATTGATAGCTTTTTAATGATTTGCCTTTCACTACTAACTCTTTCCAGCTTTCAAATAGGGTTCACCGACACCATCTAAAAACAAATGCTCTGTAAGACTACAAATGTATCTTTATAATTATGCCCTTTCTCAAGCCTTGAGAAAGGGCAGGCGCCTGAAACGTTGCCTAGATTTTGGCACAAATAAACAGTACAATCACCAATTTTGCAGTGCTGCATCGCAATTTCTTAGATAGTTCCCTTGGCAGTGGGGAAGCAGCCTGCACCTGACGCTACAAAAAGTGTAAGAAGAGTTGAACTATTACAAATGTATTGTTATTTTTTTAATTTATTCAGGTCCTCTCCTATACATATTCCAGTCTTGTATTTAAATCAATGCATAGTTGCTAGGGTAATTAAATCCCTAGCAACCGGATTGCTGAAATTGTAAACTGGAAAGCTCCTGAATAAAAAGCTAAATAACGCAAAAACCATAATAAAAATTAAAATTGATCGCAAATTGTCTCAGAATATCTCTCAACATCATAAAACTCAAAGGTGAACAACCTCTTGTTCGATGCAAAAATGTTTGAAAGGACCAGAGGGAGGTGTCGGGGGGCATTGCGCTTTGGCATCCGAATTGGGTGCACGGTGTCCAATTTGGCGCACCACGTTAAGTGTTCGCTAGGCTCGTTGGCCCAGTTCAGGAGTGGTTCTAGCGGCTTGGCTGTTGGGGAACCCAGCTTTAAAGCACCCTGACTCATCATATGATAATACCCTTGTGAAGCTTCTTTGACAAAATTCTCACATCATCAGTGTTTATTTACATACTAGACATTAAGCCCGTTAAATTAACGGGCGCTAGAATATATGTAGTCAAACATTTA
>CM044448.1:84268891-84292863 GCA_024363595.1 Xenopus borealis | reverse complement strand
GACAGATTTTGGGATTGATGAAGGGCACAATTTTTAATTAACAATTTCACTATTTTACAGTATAAACATAAAGAACAAAACCAATGAAATCTTCTCTAGCCGAATACATTTTGGAACCATACCAAAATCCCTGGTAATGCTTGCTACAAACACTACGAGCACTTTTTTTGGGTCACCTACCATGCCAACCATCCAACCCCAAGGGGTCCAGTGGGCAAGGTAAATTAAACAACCAATTATCCACTTAGTGGGACCTGTGCCCACAGTACATGTAACACATGCCAGTCAGATAATAAGCCTCCAAAGCAAGTATTCCCTCATTAGTTGTGACAATGGAATAATGTCCTGCATTTAGGGAGGATGGGATGTTGCTTGAAGAGAGCCATTACTCTACCTACAGCTCTCTTGCACTTCCTTCTGCCCATGTGGTAAGTTGCCCCTCTCCTTCCAGTGACACCAGTGCTGTCACCTGTTTTGATTTGATTAGTGCATATGGTTTAAGAAGTAGAGTGCAGAATGCTGGGAAGCTAAGGAACCCTATAACCTATATATTTTAACTAATTCATATTTTAACTAGTCTTCAACTGCCAAAGGACTTTCAAGCTTCCAAATCTTATTTTTGTTACACAGATGGAAATGAGACAGCAAATTTCAGTAAACTTATCCATTTTTTGCCCTAAATTTCAGGCACCTCCTCAGATTAATCTGACAAACACAATAATACCTTGAAAACAGACCCGAATTTTTGGCGAGACCACATTGTCCCAGGCCTAGGGTGGCAAAATATTTGGGATGGCATGCCGCCCAGCTGCTTTCGGCAGCTCGCACCGGACAGGGCATGTAGGCGGGCACTAGGACAATGTGGCCGGGCACCAGAGATGCGTTGCCTCTGGGTACCCGCCCACCAAAACCTCCTACCTTGGTTATAAAGTAATATTTTTTTAAAGATACCATTATTAGGGATGTCGCGGACTGTTCGCGGCGAACTTGTTCACGCGAACATCGGCTGTTCGCGCTCGCCGAATGTTCGCGAACGTCGCGCGACGTTCGCCAATTTGGGTTCGCCTTAGCTGGCGCTTTTTTTTTGCCATTTATCCCCCAGACCAGCAGATACATGGCAGCCAATCAGGAAGCTCTCCCTCCTGGACCACCCCCACACCCCCTGGACCACTCCCCTTCCATATATAAACTGAAGCCCTGCAGCGTTTTTTCATTCTGCCTGTGTGTGCTTGGAAGAGCTAGTGTAGGGAGAGAGCTGTTAGTGATTTGAGGGACAGTTGATAGTAAGTTTGCTGGCTAGTAATCTACTGTTCTTCAAACAACTGCCATCTAGCTGTGTGAGCTTGTTCACATTCTGTCTAAATATCAATAATAATACCGTCTCCAGAAACACCATCCTGAGTGACGTTTTTCAAGCAGCAATAATATTTTCCGTAATCCGTATCCACTGCTGTAGTAGTGTATACGTTGACCTTGTAGGCATTGTTTGCCCAGTCTTTAACCAAGTGCCACGTAGCTGTGTGAGCTTTTTCACATTCCGTGTCCAGAAACATCACCTGAGTGATGTAGTGTGATTTCTGCCCTTTACAGCACAAAACGCAGCGCTGTGTCAACAATGTATTTTTTAGAAACATTTTTGCCCTTGATCCCCCTCTGGCATGCCACTGTCCAGGTCGTTGCACCCTTTAAACAACTTTAAAATCATTTTTCTGGCCAGAAATGTCTTTTCTAGCTTTTAAAATTCGCCTTCCCATTGAAGTCTATGGGGTTCGCGAAGTTCGAGAACCGTTTGCATTTTTGTCCGGAAGTTTTCCGACGTTCGCTACATCCCTAACCATTATAGCTAAATATTGAATAGCTAAAAAATTTAAGTCAATCATGTACAGTCATATGAAAAGGTTTGAGAACCCCTCTGGAGTTTTGTTTATCATTGGTTGAGCTTTCAAAGTAGCAACTTCCTTTTAATATATAATATGCCTTATGAAAACAGTAGCATTTCAGCAGTGACATGAAGTTTATTGGATTAACAGAAAATATGCACTATGCATCATAACATCATTAGACAGGTGCATAGATATGGGCACCCCAACAGAGATATTACATCGGTACTTAGTTCAGCCTCCTTTTGCAAATGTAAAGATGAAAATCTCTAGATGCCTCCTATAACCTTTGATAAGTGTCTGGATTTTGGATGGCTGTATTTTTGACCATTTGTCCATACAAAATCTCTCCAGTTCAGTTAAATTTGATGACTGTTGAGCATGGACAGCCTGCTTCAAATCATTCCATAGATGTTCCATGATATTCAAGTCAGGGGACTGTGGTGGTCATTTCAGAATATTGTACTTCTCCCTCTGCATAAATGCCTTTGTAGATTTCCAAGTGTGTTTAGGGTCATTGTCTTGTTGGAATATCCAACCCCTGCGTAACTTCAACTTTGTGACTGATGCATGCACATTATGCTGAAGAATTTGTTGATATTGGGTTGCATTCATCTGACCCTCAAATTTAACAAGGGCCCCAGTCCCTGAAGTAGACACACAGCTCCACAGCATGATGGAACCTCCACTAAATTTGACAGTAGGTAGCAGGTGTTTTTCTTGGAATGTGGTGTTCTTCTTCTGCCATGCATGCAGTAAAGAAAGGGCTTCTTTCTCATCAACCTGCCATACAGATGTTCTTTGTGCAAATTGTGCTGAATTGTTGAACAATGTAAAGATACGCCATCTGCAGCAAGATGTTCTTGCAGGTCTTTGGAGGGGATCATTGGGCTTTCTATAACCATTTTCACAAACCTCCACATATGCTGCTCCTGTATTTTTCTTGACCTGCCAGACCTGGGTTTTACAGCAACTGTGCCTGTGGCCTTTCATTTCCTGATTGCATCCCTTACAGTTTAAACCTCTGAGATAGCTTTTTGTAGCCTTCCCCTAAACCATGATACTGAACAATCTTTATTTTCAGATCTTTTGAGAGTTGCTTTGAGGATCCCATGCTGTCACTCTTCAAAGGAGAGTCAAACAGAAGCACAACTTGCAATTGGCCACCTTAACTACTTTTTATCATGATTCAACAGACCTGCATATGAAGTTTAAGGCTTAATAAATTAATCCAACCAATTTGGTGTTGCCAGTAATCAGTATTGAGCAGTTACATGCATTCAAATTAGAAGGGTTTTCATATTTTTCCACAGCCAGTTACAGAATGCCTATGAAAATATTTACTATGTCTATGTGGTATATAGAGTGGTGACATACATGCAGGGATTAGTTATCAAAATCCAAATTTTTCAGATTTTTTTAAAATAAAAAAACAGACCAAACTAGAATCCACAATTTTACCTTATTTATTATTTAAAAAGCACAATTTAATTGGATTGGGTGAAAAGTTGATAAAGTGAAAACCCAAATCATACAATTCCTGAGGTTTTTTCTGAAAAGTCTGAATTTTTCTGATTTGTGCCCAAAAAGCCCAAAATTGTCAGGTTGCAGGCTAATTCCAGTGCAGACCACAGAAAACTTCCAAATAGAATAGGGACCTCTCCCACTGAGTTCTATACAACCTCAGCAGGTCTGAGCTGGCAGATTTTTGGATTTGGATTTTTTGCATCCTCATGGTATAAAATATCTTGAAAAATATTAGTTTTTTCCCACTAAACATTTGGATTTTATAGTAAGAAAAACTCAATTGTTTCGAGTTTTTGCCATTTGGACTTTAATAAATAGCCATTGAAAGCCATAATTCACCAACCTTGAAAACTCTTTGGTGAGCCTATAAAAAAGTCAGTAAAGGAGCTGAACCAATGGTAGGGAGATCTCATCATTAAAGGAAAAAAATCTTGATTGAATAGTGCAACGTTTTCTGAAGACTTAATTGAATAAAGATTCTGATATGGTAGAAAAACTGGATCGATTGAAAGAATAGTTGAATCATTAAAATTTAACTGCTCAAATATAAGGGACTTTCAGAATATGAAAAGAAAGAGGAAGTAATTAAGGAAACAGATGGAAATAACATTCTTGGATATTAATCAAAAAGAACTATCCATATAGAAGTGTAAATCTTTTGCTTACTTTCATTTAAGGTAGTCCAAGGAGGGCTTTATCCAGCTAGGTTTGGGCCTATTTTACAGTTGGGAGAGGGAACAGTTTACAGTATCTGACTGTTCAGTATTTGGCATGGGGTTGGTATGGTTCACTAGCCTTTAGAAAAGGAAAGCTACAACATGTTTTGTCTCTTTTGTCCCAACTGACTGGAGGAGGTGGTGTTCTGGAGAGCCTGAGGTGGAGGTAGGTCTCAGTAGAGGAAGTAAATGCTATTTATGCATACATAGCATGAAACATGCCAAAAAACATTTAAAAACCTTGATTGTTAGCTTATTTATAAAAAAAGCTTGATCACTTCAAAACATGAAAAGCAACTTGGACACAGTAAAAATTACAATCTACTCTCAATTTTCAATGAGTCTGCAAAATTATCTCAAAATTTAATTTTAAAATAGCGTTAATTTTGAACATATACTCATAAACTAAACTCTCCAGCTTTTAGCTATGATTTTTTGTTAGCTTTTTGCACCCAATATTTATGAGATATTCGAGTTTGAAAAACTTGAAAACAGTTGAGTTTGCTAATTTTATTGCAGAAAAACTCAAACTTTATCGAATGCAATTAAATGAGAGAGAGAGTTCAAAGAAAGGAGTAGTTATTTGTGAGAGGACACCCCACATGGTTCCAAAGTATGTTAATCTTCTTACAACTTCATTACAGCTCCCAATAATTCTACTCCATATTTGTGTGTGCTTCAAAAGGATTTAAAAAAAAAAAAAAACATAAGGAAGTGCAAATATTAACATAGCATTCTTCAACCTGCTGAAACACCATTGTGTCATAAATCACTCAACAGTATTATCCAGTGCATCCACAAAATGCGTCACTTCAAATACCAGAAGATGTATTGAGAGTACCTAAATCAAATTAATATTCACACCCACCGAGTCGAACTACTCACCAGATGCAGCAATTGAAACAGGCCAAGAAATCCACTCCATCCATCAAAAACACAGTGTAAATATGCATATATACAACGCAAGGGGAAATAATATAGAGCAGATGTATTTTTTTTTATAACATATCGTGCCTAAAAGGCTGCTAACATGTTTAGAATATATTAAATAATTTTATAATCAAGAGCTCGATGTGTTTCCCATGGTATTCACCACACTTGCACAGGAGAGGATTACTACACTGACATCCACAATTCAAGGTCGCCTGCAGGTAAAGTGTTAATGCTGACACTTGTGCACACATCAATCCAAAGCAATTTTAGTTCTTGGATGTCCTGTTCTCTCAAGGTAAAAATACAATGTTAACAGATGTAACATCAGTACAAATTATTTGCTATTGGCAGTCATCTAGGTGAATGGTCATCCTGAGACCCATCTGAAGAGCATCCCAGTTAGACAATTTATGTGCATGCTGTGCATTTGTTCAGCATGGAATCCTTTCCTGGAGAAGTTACAGTAAAAATAAAAGTACATTGAAGAAGACATATGCCATAGCAATAGTAAGTGGTAGAGAAGAGCTGCTAGATATTTCTAGAAAGAGAAAGGTGACAAGACATGTACCAAATTATATAGATTTCTGACAGATTTTAGTCTAGAAGCTACCTACCTTCATAGTATAATTTTAAAACATTGGATAGCTTAAGATGGAGATCCCATCTTATCTGATATACTAGAGGAGATAAATAATCATAAATCCTTATCCTTATCACAAACTGGTTGGGGCATACAGATACATAACTGTGGACACAAAATTGTAAATGCTGCAAATTCAGCAAGTTTAGAAATGAGAGCACATTTACAGGAAATAAATGTAGATGCAAAACTCGTGAACTATCGCATGACTAATGCAGTGTATGTGGGCACTTATAAGTATGGAAATTTGTATGTTGGAAAAATGTTGAGAAGATTAAAGGACAGGGCTTTTAGGAGTTCATAACTTACGTAGGCAGAAAAAAGATGACATCTGCTATGTAACAGAAAAGCATGGGGCCAGTGCAGATTATACAACCTTTCAAGTAATGTTTATGTATCATAATACAAATTTGATGGTGCACAATAAACTAATGTATTCCAACAACATGCTTTCACAGGCATTTTGTAATATATACTATTTTTTATCCTGATATTCCTTAAAAAAATGTGAGCATATTTACAGAACAAATAGTTCAAAGTAATGACCTATCCAATTGTATATACCCCCTTACTATTTACCTCCAAATGGTACATTATTTATGTTGTGTTTATTATAATATTTGTTCTGCCTGTGTGTACTTTTCTAAATTGTAATATTGCAGAGCACCGCATTTGCCAGTAGTGTTTCATAAATAAAGTTATACGTACATACATTTAAATAAATGTATCTATAAGGGAATATGTGAATCAAAGACTCTGTGGCAAATTCACTAAGCAGGGAAAATGGACTACCAGTCACAATTCGCCGCACTTTGCCAGGCGAATTTTCGCCAGCCCGCCACTAATTCACTAAAATGCAAAGTTGTGCTCAGGGAGGCAAACGGTGGCGAAGTTACGCTACCATTACTTCACCAGGCAAAGCACATTTATGCTAGCGATGCCTAATTTGCATATGGCGCAAAGTTAAATGTATAATAGAAGTATATGTTTCAGACACTACATTACACTACACAAGCCCAGGAAACCTTTAGTAAATAAAATAAAGTTGTCCTATTGCCCTAAACATGTGCCCCCTTATAGTTTAGTTGCAATATGTAGGAAATGTAGGGGGGAAGGAGGGTATTTTTCATACTATCACCCTAAAAAAAGTAAAAGACGCCAGCGTTTTTTTGGGACTTTCAAATTTCAAGTTTTTTTTTCAAACTCCTATCTACTGTATTGAACTTCGCCAGGTCTGACCTGGCGAAGTAAAGTCATAGCGTAAGAGGTAACGTTCAGTAAAATGGGCATCTTAGTGAATTAGCGTAGTTACATCAATTCGTCAGTGCGCAACTTCGCCTGGCGTAAGGGTGGGAAGTTGCGCTAGTCTATCTACTTCGCTAGTGAATTTTTGCCAGGGACACTGCAAGTGAATTGGCGAAGTTGCGAAATGACGTCACAATGGCGAATAAGTGCTAGCATTAGACGCTTTGCGCATTAGTGAATTTGCCCCTTTGTTGCTAAGGTGAGAGGTGTATAGAAAGCATGCATTACATGTTAATCAGGTTAGTCTGAAGAAGTGTTGGAGGTTTATGACACGAAATGCATATGTTTACTGAATGTTTGCTATCTCTTTTACACCTTGTACCATAATAAATTAGCTGTTTTTAAAGAATTTGGAAACTTGAATGTCCTTTGGTGGTGTAACAACTGAATACAAATTCCAGGAAGTATCCGGCTGCCTAAGATGGACAAAAAAAAAATAGAACCCTGGGAGTGTGGTGAACTAAGTGGAGTTGTGGAAATATGTATATATGGTAAGACTGGGCTGCCAGAACACTGGGAAAACACCCGGTGGGCCTCAGACTTGGCCCTACCAATGCCCACCTGCCCTTTTCCATCTTTCCCCGCTGCCCTCTGACCTCAATTGTGCCAATAGTAAGTATAAGGTGTGGGGAAGGGGCTGGTAGTGGGTGACAGGGGCCCCTGAGGGGTTGTGGGGGACCCTGGGGAAACAGACCCATTTTGATCCATGGCTCTAAGTGAACCCTGGAGATACTGTCACCTCACGACCAAGTGGTAGCTCTAGTGTTCCCTCAGGTCCTTGCTACAATTGCCATAGAGCAGTTTCACCTAAAGAATCAAGTGCAGATGTCGCTCACATGAGAAGCACTGGAAATATTGCCAGAAAAAATATATTCTGTGTAATTTACATTCCAATTTAAAGAGCATTTTTTTCAAATTACACTGCATTGCGAGTGTAATAACACAAGAATTCTGGGAAAAAAGATGCATTGTGTGACAAAACATGGAGATTGCTTCTGAAACTGCACAATAAATGAATGTAAAAAAGTAACATAGTAAGTCAGTTTGAATAAAGACACACACACATCAAGTTTAACCTTTTTAAGTTTATATATAACCTGCCTAACTGCTAGTTGATCCAGAGGTTGGCAATATGCCAACCCTGCATTATGGGATATGGGATGTCAGGCCATTTGTGGTTTGAACTCATACAGTGGGTCCACCATTACTAAATTGGTTCTATTCCTTAAATGATCATTTTACGTTTGAGATGTATATATTATATGTGAACTCTATGGGTACTGACTATATCTAATATAATAATCCTTTTTTTAACACAAAGAAAAGAACTGGGTAAACAATAAAAAAGTATAAGGTAAAGTGTAGCTTCAAAAGATATGGAGAAATGACTAAAGGGATTATTTATCAAAATCTGAATTTTTCTGAAGTTTTATGTAAAAAAAGACAGACCAAACTAGAATCAAAATAATCGAAAAAATCGGATTGGGAAAAAATTCAACTTTTTCAGATAGTCTCATGAAAGCTGTGACTTTTTCAGATTGCTGAGCGAAAAATCAGATTTTTTTGGATTTGATTAGTGATGGGCGAAACGGCCGCGTTTCGCTTCGCCGAAAAATTCGCGAATTTCCAGAGAAATTTTTCGCCGATTCACGAAACGAGTCGCGCGTCGTTTTTGACGCACGTCGTGTCGTTTCCGACGCGTCGCGTCATTTTCGGCGAATTTTTTTGCCAGTTTCGCGAATTTATTCGCCAGCGGCGAATCGCGGGAATTCGCCGCGAATTCGCCCTGGCGAATAAATTCGCCCATCACTAGATTTGATGCCCAAAATGTCAAAATTTTTTGATTAATTATCAGAAAAGCCAGAAATGTTCGGATTATCGTACAAAACCCAGAGCAGACCATAATATCTTCAAATTACAAATAGAACTTTTATCAATTTTAGCATTTTGACTTTAATTAATAACCCCCTAAATGTCTGAAGATGATACAATCTGAGTTAAAATTAAAATCACTATCATTCTAGACCAGTTGCAGTTTGTAAAGAGACACAACATGATTGTGATGACCTTCACATTCAGGAAAATGTGCTGACTATGAGCATGCAACAACACTACACAAAGTAAAAAGAGCATATCAGTCACTTATTAAAAAGCAAATGAGAAGATAGGCCAGCGAAGGGACATGAATTAGGAATGCTGACCTACTGTACAGAATACAAATATAGGAAAATGACCATAAAAAGGGGTATGCAGAATTAAAACTGGCGTGTTTGGTGTATTAAAAAATGATGTCAGCCACTGAAAGAAATAACTGTATAATAGCTTGGCAATGATTCAGTTTTTACATTAACCTGGATGCCCCCTACTCCTAAGTCCCTGCTAAATAGCACAAGATAGGCCCTTTAAGTCATAAACATAAAGTCATAAATAAGTGGAGTGAAGTTTTTTGCCGCATTTCACCTCAAAAATGATAATCATAGACTGCATTTGGTGAAAAAAATTATTGTTTGACAATGGCAAATCCTTGACAATCAATTAATGAAGAAGTTTAAATGACCACTGTCATTAAAGGGATTCTGTCATGATTTTTATAGTGTAGTTTTTATTTCTAAATTAAATTGTTTACACTGCAAATAATTCACTCTACAATATAAAATTTTAGTCTTGAACCAACAAATATATTTTAATATTTTTTTTTATATATTTTTTTAATTGTAATATTGGTGTGTAGGCATCCATCTTTGATCATTTTGACTGGCCATGTGCTTTCAGAAAGAGACAGCACTTCATGATGGAACTGCTTTTTATTGTTTCTTCCACACAATGTAACTGAAGGAGTCACTTTAAGACATGGAGCTGTTATCATGTGTCAGGGAGCTGCTACCTGGTTACCCTCCCTTTGTTCTGTTGTTAGGCTGCTGGGGGTGGGGTTTACTTTAAGTGTTTTGCAGCTGCCTAAGTAGAGGTAGGTAGGTAATTAAGGTGCAGTTAAAATGAAGTGTGGGGCTACACTTCAGTACTTCCCCCTTGACACCTCCTTGAGTGCAGAAGAATGAGTGACCAGTGGAAACCTCCATGTTGGAAGGAGGTTCGTGTGTAAAAGTAGCCTGAGAAAGAGACTGTGATTCCAAACTGAGATACAGTATTGGAGAGAACACCAAAGGACTGGAGAAAGGAAGAGAGAAACCCCTGCCAAGAGACTGAGAGTCAAGTGTAAGTCCAAAAGAGGATTCTGGGACTTGTGTGAAAAGCAGCAAGTGCTGGAAAGTTGTGTTAATGTGTACACCAATGTGGGTGTTGAACTGGGACTGCTAATCCGATGTGAAGCTAGTATGCGAAGAAGTGGATGTTGTTCTTAATAAGCCAAGACAAGCTGCATGTTAAATGTGAAAGGTGGTGTCAGACTCCATTTTTGTGCTTAATCTGTGCTATCTGAATGTCATATCATTCTCTATCTGTGATGAGGTTATTGGAGATCACTTTAAGATGAAGTTAAGATTTTATTTGATGGGAATGGACATAATAACTTTGAAAAAAGAAGCAGAGATGGGCAATATCCAAACATTAGTGTTTAGTAAAAATCACGCAATCAACTTAGCTGTAAATCACAAAGCCAAGGTTAAAGAGTAATCATGTTAAATATTAAGCATGTATTAAGTACAGTATACACCTAAAAACACCTTTGCTGAAAATTAGCATATTAAATAGGACTTGTCTTGAAATTACATTATGCCTGCTGTTTTAATTAAAAAAATACACTAGTCCAATTCATATTCATATTCATTCATAGCTGATGTAGAAAAGAGGTCCTTTTAAAGTAAGACCAGGACCAGAACTAGGAGTAAGCAGAAGAGTGACCTGTCTAGGGCACAATGATGGGGGGGGGGGGGCACTGGGCAGGTACTTCTTAATCATCTGCCTACCCCCAGTCCAGGATCTGCAGCTCCAGCTGCCATTCTCCCCAATCATGCCCGCTAGCTTGCTTGCTCCTTATGTGTGAAGTCGTAGCTCAATGTTTTCAAGCTAGGCTGAATAGGGCATGCACACCAACTATATTGCTGCAAACTGGTCAAATCAAACATTCTTTCAATAGCCGTTTTTTTTTGTTAAAAAGTTCAGCAATCTAGATTTCTTCCTAAAAATTGAACTGGGAATTCTTGCCGTAATTTTGTTCTCCTTGTGATTAATTCTCAAGTTGTTTATGTGTTGTAGATCCCCTGTTGTGTCCTATTCTACATTATATAGCTTTTCTAATATAAACATATTAAGCCTATTCTTTTTCAGCAGTCAAGGTTGAATCACCAACAAGAGAGCAACTCCTGAAATGTTCCATTGCTGTCAATGGAAAGCAAACACGGCTATCTATAGCATTTTGATTGAAACTAATCGCAAGAGCCCTTATCAATCTGTTACCAGCTCTTCTGCCACTTGTTTACAAAGTGCTGCCTTGTATGTATCCCTGGGTATGGTTCCAATTGTATATTGTGCATAAGAGACTATTTCTCATCTTTGGCTTTGACTGGCAACAAAATCTTGTTTGTGTGCAGTGGCATTAATCACTCACAGTTGAAGTGACATCAGTCTGAAATCTTCAATGGCTATGTTGGATCAGCATTTGCATTGATATTTGTAATTATTTATCTAAATAATAATAGCTAGTACGACCAGTATTCTAGTGAGGATGAAGCATGTATGCCAATGCCAAGTGTTCAATGGGATTCCCAAAATAATCAAAATATGAATAAAGAGTCTAAATGTTGCCCTGATTATAACCTAATATTGACAGAAATATATAGCACCTCTGCTCATTGTCAGAGTGAGGTTTCAGAGGAGGAAAATCTTAGACCACCAGTCCATACTACAAATTTTATCTCCTGGTATATTCTCTTTACATATGATTATCTGTCCATCCCTCCATTTCTCCTCTTTGGTTTTGCAAATAAATAGACAACGGCCATGGGATAGCTATAGAAGGCCAAATAGATGGGTCCACTAAGACCTGGGCCCACCAAAAGTTTTCATGGAATCCAGGTGGACTGACACTGACTCTACGGTTTGGTATGGTAAGATGTTATAACAATTTGTTTAAACGTACAGAATAAATATTTTGAAATGGGTAATTACCTCTAGAGCAGTTTCTGAAGGGCTGCACATCGTCTATTCCCTTTCTATCAGTGTGACCTTCATCATTTTACTGGTCCAGTTCTTGCACACATTTTATTCAGATTGTGGGAAATCATAAGGGTTATGTAATAAAAGACACTGGGGGGTCATTTTGTGCAAGTTTGTGCAGCACATATTTATTTGCAAATTGTTGTATTGCCCATGTTTTTTCCTGAATGCTAAAATATTGTACTGCTGTGCAAAGTTTAAATTTTTGCAAATTCCCATTGCAAACTAATTTTCTTTGCCATGTAAGTGTGTGCATAAATATTTGCAATTTGCGATTTTTACTGTTTTTAAAAAGCTCTTATGGACATTTGCAGTGCAAAAAAGTTTTGCAATTCTGTTAGTACATTAAATACACCACTCTTATTCAGCTTTAGAAACATGTGCAGGGCAAATATATTCACTGTGCAAATCATTCTACACTACACAAAGCTTATAAATGAGCCCCACTAGGTTTGCTCAGGTGCAGTAGACCATAGCAACCAATTAGCAGGTAATATTTACTGGTCATCTGTTTAAAAGCAGACATATTATTGGTTACTACTGGTACTGCTCCTGGGCAAACTTAGTGCTTTTATTACATTTGGGTGATAGTGTCTAGATAATTGGCGGAAGGTACAAGGTTTGCATTCTTGTAACAGGCTCAAATTGCGGCATAAGGGCTAATTTAATACAATTTATGCTAAATTGCACCTGTTGCAGTTACCCATAGTAGCCAATTATCAGGACCAAAGGCCTTACCGGGATAAAGGTCAGGACCAAGGAGGAAGCTGTAGCACAGGCAGGCAGAAAAACTCACATACATGGTAGACAAAGGGATAAGCCACTCAAAGTCAAAATCCAGGCAGGCAGCAGGCAGCAAAGTCAGACTCAAAGTAGGAGGGCCTGAACTGGTCAGAAAACCAATTTAGGCAAAACCAGGAAAAAGTAGTTTTATGCTGGCATCTCTCTATGTCACAGCGCTACACAGTGAGCCAGTGTGATGTTACAACCATTGGTGTCCCACATCTTGTCCACAAAGCAGATGGCTCCTAAACAGATCACTCCTGACACCAATCAGATCTCTGCATTTTCTTAGGGCTCCTACACACCGGCATTTTTACCTGCGCTCCCCTGCGTTGCGTTTTACTGCGTTCAAACGCAGGGGAGCGCAGGTATAGACGCACTCAATTATTTTCAATGGGGCGGTACTCACACGAACGCATGTAAGCGCCGAACGCAGGAAAAATGCAGCATGTTGCGTCTGAACCTGCGTTCGGCGCTTACACACGTCTCGTGAGTACAACCTCATTGAAAAGAATGAGGTGCGTCTAGACCTCCCTTGTGGCTGAACGCAGCCAAACGCAACGCAGGGGAGCGCAGGTCCAAAACGCCAGTGTGTAGGAGCCCTTACTCAAATTCAAAATAACTGCAAACTAATTGGGTAACTGCACTGGTGCAATGTAACAAATATATTAGTAATTGTGCCTGGTTGTGTTTTAATTAACCATTGTCAACTTTTTGTAAATTATTTCCACCAAATGAAAACAATCAATATATTATATAAAGTTCTATAATAGCAAAGATTAAAAGAAATACCACTACAGTATTGACTATATAATAGCTATTCATAGTGGAATACTTTGGTTTAAGAAATTATACACCTTACGGGTGAATTCTGTGTCCTGCACTGCTGTTTAACTGAGGTAGCATACCAATATCTGAAAATTTCCACTTCAAAACAATAAAAACTCTGTAAACACTCTTTGCAGAATACATTGATCTCAATAATATATCCCTTTATATGCCAATTTTGTGTTCCCAGGCTATAGTCTGCAGAAACAGCATACTAATAGCTAAAAATCTGCACTTCAAAAAAAATAATACACATGGTACAAACCTAGGTGCTCTTCTGCATACTTCTGTGAGCATTTTACATCTTGGTAAGCTTACAGTCTTGAAGATGATATGTAACTTATTATGGGTGCAGGTTAGAATATAATATTATTTTTTATCTGTTCTAGTGACGGGTCCCGTCACTCCAAAAAAATATTCAAAATCCTATTTTATCACATTATTCAGGCAAAATTAACATTAATTACACTATATACTGTAAATTATTTTAATCTTGTTTTCTTCAGTCTGGGAATTCATAATTATAGCAAACAGGCAGGAGGCATTTTGTGGACACTGTTATTAAGGCAAGCCTTGCATCATCTCAGAATCTTGTTTGTGCACCAGAATGGGGGACCCGATGTCTATCCCCATGTCCTGGCTACACAATTAAATGGTGAAGAGAACTGGGGGAATGTGTGGGGAGCAGTGACATCTAGAATGGAAAGTGAAAGTAATTAAGGCATAGAGGAGTGGCAGACAATATTTGATTGACAGCTGGGATTTTTAAATGAGCTTAAAACAGCTATGAATGTTTTGATAAAAAATTTGAAATTGGATTTCATGTTTAATTTGAAAAGGATTTTTATTATATAGGTTTTTGTGTCTGGGTGACGGGCCACTTTAAGTTGAAATTGCAATATAATCAAGTGAGATATTATGTTTTAAATGAAAAGCAATTGAGGGCACACTATATATGGGTAAACTGCTTTTTAAAGTGCAATGGGGACTTCAAAGAAAAGTTTCTTAGCTTCTGATATTAATATAACCCCCTGATACTTGTGTGTCTACCATGGACAACCAAAAGAATTAAAACCTTAATATATCCACCATAAAATGTTCTGGCTTTCTGCAAGGCTGAGGAAATAAACATTTGGAAAGTTTTCAAGGACAACTAAGGTTTAATAGCCCAAATGTGCACAGTAACAATTGCTTTGGGCCATCGACTGACCGTGGATGCATTTAATGCTGTTATGGAGAACAGGAATGGATTTCTTTGCAAATTTTGCTCAGATTAAAATAAAAAAAAAACATAAAAGTAGAAATTCACATTCTAATTAAGATTTAGTATAATTTAAACAATTATATTCTCAGTGTTTATTACTGGCCTTGTCTTTCTATCTTTTGCTTTTCTTTTATAATTATTACTTGCTATCAGTCTTGTATCAGTATTGCTATTTCTCATCTATTTTTTTCATCTTCCAGTCTGTCATTTAAATCACTGACTGGCTCACATTACTAGCAAACTAAAATTTTATTAAAGGGCACCTATCACTAAAAAATAGTTTCTTCTTGCCAGAGGTGCAGGCTAATTGAGCCCACACTCCAGTTTGGATTCTGAAGCAATAATATTTTCCAAAATGTATGCTTTGTTAGCTGCTGTGAGCAGGGATTTTCTGGTAGAGAGCTCCTGGCGCAAGTGCTAGCTCAGTATTTGCATGCATGTCACAAAACATGGCTGACCAAAGCAGGAGCTCCCTCCCAGTATGGGCAGCATAGTTCTAGGAAAGCAGAATTTCTTGTGGAAAAAAAATATTTTTCCCACAGCTGGAGAGTTGGCTACATTAGCCCAGGGTTGATCCAGCCCATTTCGCCGCCTGAGGCAGCCTTCAATTTGCCGCGCCCCCCTTCCCCATGGCGTTTACTTTTTCAGCGCCGGACAAGGGAAGTGGGGGTCCATGGATTCACGCTCTGCACTAGAAGAGCCGAATTTCCAGGTTTAAATTTCCGGCTCTTAGTTACCAGGAGCAGCATTTTGCCACCCCTGATAACCAGGGGGGCGCTGCCACCTGAGGGGAGTGCCTCAACTCACCTCATTGGTGGAGCGCCCCTGCATTAGCCTACACCTCTGGTGGAGGAAACATTTTTCGGTGCCCTTTAAGGTAAACTGGAACTGTCATTGTTATACAGTCTATAGAACTCTATAGGGTTTTCAGTACATTTTTGTTAATTCTTATTTATTTAGCATTCCTGCTGCAAATATGTGCATACATGTACTGTGCCTTTGGCTGACAGCAGGAACAATTGACTGAAATCACATATCATAAATTAAGGGAGCATCTATCATGTAGGGATTTCTGTGGTCTAACAAATGGCTTCCAGCATCAATTAGTGATTTGGAATGTCCTACAGACAAAGGCCATTCTTGAGTCATTTACAGGAGGACAGGAACATATTGGTAAAAGATATATTTGAAAAGCTATATAAATCCCTTACTGTCAACTTTTTGGGCAGTATTAAGAAACGTAACACTTTTATAGAGCAAAGTGAAGCGTTTATTTGCTAATGATCTGTTGTCCTAACAGACTGCTTCATTAAACTAATGAGCCTGTTAATTGAGTTCATCAGTGAGCTTTTGGCTCATACAAAGAGGAAAAGTTCATTGATTCGAGAAGAGATTTCTGTGCTTGGTGATGATTCATTTGTAAATTTTCAGTATAAAATCAGAAATAATAATAAGTTTAGGAAAATGTGTAAAACACAGACGTAAATGATTAAGAAAATTGACACATAAGTTGACAATTCTAGATGAGTGGTTAGCTTCTTTAGATAGCTGACTTGAGGAAGCACAAATCCATTGCAAAGCCTAAGAGGTTCTAAGAATGCAAATTCTTTCAACTTTTCAAGTGACGAACATGTAAAGACTTCGCCAATTTACCAACAGTGTCCCTGGCGAAAATTCGCTACTGAAGTAGATAGACTAGCTCAACTTCACACCCTTTCGCCAGGTGAAGTTGCGCACTGACGAAGGGACGTAACTACACTAATTCACTAAGATGATCATTTTACTGAACGTTACCTCTTGCGCTAGACTTTACTTCGCCAGGTCAGACCTGGCCACATAGAGGAATTGCAGAAGTGCTGTGACAATATGACAGACACTTCCAACTTAGGGGCAAATTCACTAAAGAGTGCAATTTTGCCAGCTTCACCATGTGCAAATTCGCTCAGACAATGCTAATTCAGTAAAGGGAGAAGTTCTGTCCGGGAGACTGAACTCTGGTGAATTTTCTCTAGCGTTACTTAGGCAGAGTGAGCAAATCAAAGCGATGCTGCACTAATGTTCAATACTGCCTAGTGCAGCTTCAGTAGAGATCTTGTGCTCAGGCTAATTTGTATAGGGCAGGCAATTTAAAGTGGAATGGAGCTATTTATGTTACATGGTGCATCTTTTATACTGATAACTAGACATGCCAAGGGAACCTAAATAGAGTTGTTTTAATGCCCTGTAGTGATGGGCGAATTTATTCGCCAGGGGCGAATTCGCTGCGAATTCCCACGATTCGCCGCTGGCGAATAAATTCGCGAAACGGGCAAAAAAATTCGCCACCAAAAATTCGCCGCGCAAAAACGAGTCGCGCGTTGTTTTTGACGCGACGCGCCAAAAACGACGCGACGCGCGCCAAAAATGACGCGACGCGCGCCAAAAATGACGCGGTGCAACTCGTTTCGCGATATCGCCGAAAAATTCGCGAATTTCTCTGGAAATTCGCGAATTTTTCGGCGAAGCGAAACGCGCCCGTTTCGCCCATCACTAATGCCCTACACATAAGCCCACTGTTAAATAATGTGCCATATGGTATGGCATATATGGTGTAGATTCATACAGTTTAACCACTGCACTCCCTCAGTTTACTCACACTGCTTCTGGTGGTGCTGGATTTCCATAGACCGGGCAGGGTCCCTTAGCAACAGCAATACGAACAGATCGGATCCATACACACACTCTTTTGCAGTTTAGGAACTGGTTAAATGGGGAAATAAAAGGGGAAATTCCCCAACTGCAATAGAGTGTGTGTGCGGATCGAATCTGTTCGTATAAAAAAATCTTTTATGGCTTTTGAAGCCTAACACCCTGAAAAATTAAAAAAAAAAAAGCCGTTTGCAAAAATAAATAAATTATGATTTAAGTAACTGAAGATTGAGGATGTTCTATGCACTCTAATGCACTTTGCCAGGTCAGAGCTGGCAAAGGCAAGTCTGGTGAAAGAGGTAACGTTTAGTATAATTCACATCTTTGAATTTGCAGAGTTACATCCATTCGCCAGAATGAAAAAATTCACCTGGCTTTAGAGTGCAACGCAACGCTAGCTTACAACTCCTTTCCTAGCAAAGCGTTAGTAAATTGGCAAAGTAATGAAATGACGTCACTTTGCCCTTTAGTGAATCTGCCCCTAAATACCAAAGATGTGGAGAAAATCAGAGACAAAATGCTTCATAAATGGTGTCAAACAGGAGATCAGTAGGCGGCCAGCAAGTAGCAAATCTTTGCAACAGGCAGGAACAGACAATAATTTAATGTGTGTTGTGACCCAAGGTGCATTGGTTATACTGCAAGTTCTTCATGCTGCAAGTTGCCTCCACCATGATGCAGACTTGCATGAGTGCCTCAGACAATGCCAGACACCTGCTCATGAGTGTAGAAACAATCTGTGCCAGTTTAGTAAAAGTGCTAGTGCAGAAACATAAAAACCTACTGACTTTTTAAAGGTTATGCCTTGGTATAATTTTTAGGAAGCTTGGCTTGAATATTGCATTGTAACACAAGTAATGAAAAACACAGTTTATGGTTCTGTAATACATGCAATATCAAAACAGTTTATCTAGAGAGATACCAAGGGCAAAACTACATTATATTAAGAGATTAAAATCACTGTTAATAGCTTTGGTTTGTCTGCAGTCTCACAGAAGTCTTTATTAAAACCAATACACTGTAACTTCGTAAACCTCTGCTTGTTTTCCCCCAGTACCAGCTGTTTAGAAGATAGATGGAGATAGATGTAGGGAGCAGATATGATACAATTGCCTTTAGTCCTGCACCAGCAGTACAGTAAATGATGCTCCCGATTCATTCAGAGTAGAAAAAAGTAGATATGTCTATAGAAAGTCTGTCCAATGGAAAGAAAATAAGAACTATAGCATTACAAGTATGGGACCTATTATCCAGTTTGCACAAGGACCTGGGATTTTCTGGATAACAGGTCTTTCCATAATTTGGATCACCATACTTTAACTCGAGTTTTTTTTACTATACAATCCAAATTTGTAGTGGGAAAAAACTCAAATTATTTGTGATTTAGTAAACCCCAAAAACTCTAAATCGAATATCCAGCAACTCAGACCTGACAAGGTTGTATATAAATCAGTGGGAGAGGTCCCCATCTTATTTGAAAGTTTCTGTGGTTTGCACTGGCGTTAGCCCGATAACTGGACTAAAAAAATCCAAAATATTTGAGCTTTTCTGGAAAAAATGCCAAAACAATAGTACAATACAGTTTACATACATTTTTTGGGGGGTTTTCCCCCGAACTGATTCATTTATATTTTTTTAATAATAAATTAGATAAATTTGTGGATACTTAGTGGGGTTGTACTTTTTTCATTTAAAAAATCAGAACAATTTGGATTTTGAAAAATAACCCACCTTGTGTAGTAAAACAGGATATATACATTCAATAAACCCAATAGAATTGTTTTACATCTAATAAGAATGCATTATATCATAGTTCGGATCAATATCAATATCATTTATTTAATATCATTAAAAACCTTCCTGGAATTCTGATCTTTCTATATAACAGGTTTCCGAATATTGGAAGCCATACCTATATGTTAAATATTGATGTTCCATGGTCTGTATTAAGGATCTTTCCCTTCATTTCCCTTTATTTTTCCAGTCAGTTTATATTATCTGTCTGTGAAGAAGCAGTTCCATTGGACTGTACCGGTCTGCTGTGCCACTCACAGCATTTGAAAATGGGATTTGTTATTTAAACTTCGATTAAGAATAAAATAAGGTAAAAAGTGAAATTGAAACTCATCTAATTTGATAGTATGTTAGGGATGCCCTTATCACTGGATCATAGACTGAAAGGTTACAAAGTAACAAAGTGGCAATTTTCATTCTGTCCTTCCGCCTAATAGTGTAAAGAATGACCTTGCTAGATAGTCTGCCTTTGATTTATCAGCGGAATGCAGAAGTGCGCATCTTGTAGGCATAGTTTGTTATAGTTGCACAAATTTAATGCTGCTTAGAAGATATTAATTTACTGGCCTTTATTGGTGTATTCCCATGAACAGAAACAGATCAGAATCAAACTGTATTGCCGCTTTTCATGTCAGAAATAATACTGCAACCTAATGTGACAGGTTGCCTTAAAGAAAATAATGATAGCCAGTGTGGACAGTTGTCTGTCTGATTTGCTCTGCTCTGTTTACAGGAAGAGCTTTGGAAACATCTAGTAGACAGATGTTATAAAAACAGGCACTAAATGTTTTTGAAGGTTTTATCTTCACTCTGTTTATGACTAATGCCTTTTGTAAACTATAAATAATACATACAATTATATTGTTTTCCTGCCAGGAAAGTATAGTAGGTAAGCATACATGGATGGACCATTTGCTCATGCAACTTAGTATGAATTCAACTGAAGGTTTAAAGAGATTAAAGGGATACTGCCATTGGAAAAAAAAGTTTTTTTTCAAAATACATTAGCTTATAGTGTTTAAGCAGACTTCTTCACTGAAATCTGTTTTTCAAAAGAGTAAATGGATTTTAATTTTGAGATCTGACATGAGGCTGGACATATTATCAGTTTCCCAGGTGCCCCCAGTCATGTGCCTCCAGTCATGTGACTTGTGCTCTGATAAATTTCAGTCACTCTTTATTGCTGTACTACAAGTTGGAGTGATATCTGCATTCTCACCCTCCGGCCTCCCAGCAGCCCATCAGCAGAACAATAAGAAGGTAACCAGATAACAGCTCCCTAATACAAGATAACAGCTCCCTGGTAGATCTAAGAACAGCACTCAACAGAAAAAAAAACATGTCCCATGTAACACCTTAAGTTACACTGAGTGGGAGAAACTGGAAAATTTGAAAGCAAACGACAAGGCCAAATTAACTGAGATGGCAGCCTACACACTAATAGTACCACAAAAATAAAATACACTTGTTGGGTTCAAAATTAAATTTTACATGGAATTATTTGCAGTGTAAACAGTGTAATTTAGAAATAAAAATTACTCCTTAAAATCATGACAGTATCCCTTAAAGATTATGATTACACCAAAATTCCATGGAAAGTACCTATTATGCATTTACACTCCCTGAATTGTACTGAATGTTACAGGACCTTGCACTGTTTATAACAACTGCCCACATTCCATTGTCTTTGCAGGACAGTTGAAGGTTATGTCGAGTCACATAAAATGCAGTAGGAAATTAGCTCTATCTATTAGTGAGATTTCCCCGACCCACACCTGACCCTAACCCGCCCTCCCTTAGCCTGTGCCTGCCCGCATCCCTGCTTCTGGGTTGCTTTTATAGACCCGCGCTTCCCGCCGATGATGTCACAAAAAGGGCAAGCATTTGCAGCATCAATAAAAGACGAAACTGAAAGTCAGAAGCTAGCATTTGATGGTGGCGGGCAGGGAAATAGTGGGCACTTCACTATATACAGTAAATAGTGATTGGTGACATCAGCTCTAATCATGCTTTGTGATGTCATCTGTGTCATGACTCACTGAAACGTGTATTATAGAAAATATTGTGTCCCTGGTGTAATATGTGAGTTATTAGTGATCATGTATAAAAACACTCAGCCTTGTGCCATTGCGTTTTATATAGTAATGGATCTCCTGGGTGACTAGTTTGCTTATTACAGATACAGTTACTTGGATTTGTAAGTTAAATGCGTCGTGACTCAGGGCTAATTGAAGAAACTGTGTTATTTAAAGTTATCTTAACTCATTTAATGCATTTAACCTTTTCATTGCATACCAAAGCACCATTGTTTTCAATGGTGAACTCTTTAATTGGATGGGATGTTGTGACACAATATTCTGTGATAAGTGGGATAAATGGGATAGATGAGTTAAGTCACGACGCATTAAACTTACAATCCAAAGTGACTGCATCTGTATTTATATAACAGGGGGTACATTATGCTTTATATAAGACTTGAAATGTATGTTTAGAAACAGCACACTCCTTTTCAGACAGTGTTAGTCAATGACTTCAATTTGCTACAAAGTGGTGTCACTGTAATACACTCATTCTCATTTCTCAATTACTGATGCTATGAATGTTCCAGTAACTACAGAGGAAGCAGACCCTGCGGCTGCATGGGGGCACAGGAGATGTAGAGGCCCCATGAGGCCCTAAATAATGAGCAATTTCAACATATATTGGTAAAAAAGTGCAACCTCTGGTTATTTTGGGGGCCCTAAACTTAATTTGCTACCCAACACTCAAAATGTATTTCAAGGATTTTTAGGATGCAATCCTCCAGAATTAATTGACTTGGACACTTGGCTTGGCAGCTTTTTATTGCATGTACTTTATTTAACAGGAAGAAAGACAATATGGTGTTTAGTTACAAGTGGTAACATAATTCAAAGAAGCACAACTCAATTACAGCATCTTTTGTCAGACATCGCTCATGCCTTGGGTTGGACAATATTTATTTAGCTATAGTTTATGGACAATTGCCTTGCAAGGAAAGGCCAAGGTCAGGGCAGTTCTATTATGTCCATAGAAAAAATGAGGAGCAAAAGTGAGGGCCACAGATTATAATTCTCAAGGCTGAATTACAAAATAAATTGAAAGGGCCATTAACATCAACAAAATAAAACTGATCTACATACAATTACACATAAAGTATACTTTTACCCACAATGAGTTGCATCTAAAACCACTTCCATTACATGTTTCCAAATGTGTTCTTCCATTTATTTGTGCTTGCCGCCACTCAGTCCTTCCTCCCTTCTGTTCTGAGGCCCTGCTGCACCTATTGATGCTGGGTGATCAGGGAACTACCACTTGGACAAGTTGGTAGCTCCAGAATTCCCAGATTGCCCTGCCTCAATTACCACAGCACAGAATTCCCAGATTGCCCTGCCTCAATTACCACAGCACAGAATTCCCAGATTGTCCTGCCTCAATTACCACAGCACAGTTATGCCTAAAGAATCAATCGCACTCTGAACACTAGAAATAATTCCAGACAGATTTTGGAAATACGCAGCGCAATTGTGTCTGCTTTGCAGTGAAGTGCATGCCAGAAAAAGCATAATTGTGTCTGATTTAACACCTGCATTACACCCGAAATTATGGAGGAATTCTGGGGAACAAGGGTGCATTGTGGGAAAAAACATGGCAATAGCTCTTGAAATTACACTTTGCTTAATTCGCCAGGATAAATAGAAATGCCCTAATGTTTTTATTCAAGAAAAGGGAATTATTTCCCTTTGTACACAAGTAATGAATGGATATTGTTGGACTCTCCACTAAAAAAAGTTCCACCACATGAAAGAGCCTAAATTAACCTTTGATGATCATACAGTAGCATTATGTACATCGATCTTGATGAAATGCCCAAATAAACCATGTTGTTAGTGTGAGTTCCATAAAGAGCAATGGTGGTTGAACCATTGAACAACAAACTGAAAAGAATAGGCTGCATTAACTCCTGTGTGACACAGAAAATGTACTGCAGGGGAATGCAGAAAAAAAACACAACAGACAAATTGATTAAAATATTTCTGTGCCATATTGTCATATAGTGCCATAAAATTTTCAATTGTGTATGCTCTCATAGACTGAGCCATATAGTACATTTACTTTTTTCAAAAGTAACATTTTCCTAATGTCATATATTACTGCAAAAAGTGAGATTGTCCTTATGTCAAAAGGGGGTTCTTATGCAAAAAGACGGCATTCAACGAGCTTATACATTACAAATTCAGGCAGATGAACTTTATCAATTGAAACAAACAAATCAAAACACTTGTCCCTCTAGGGCTCTAACTAAACACAGGCTATTTTTCAATCTCTTGTACCAGTTCCCTACTGCAATTCACAGTGGTAAAATCAAAGTATGACTCCAAAGAGTCACCAGTAAATACTGTCTCAGAGCTCTTTATAGC
>CM044448.1:84246897-84260781 GCA_024363595.1 Xenopus borealis | reverse complement strand
GGCAAAACAATCATTGGGTTTAATTAATGTTGAGATGCTTTTAAATCAGACTTATTGTATGGGGATCCAAACTGCAGAAAGACCCAAGAATTCTGAATGACAGGTCCGACATCTGTATTATACAAAAAAAAACTCATCAGTGACGTGGTAGTAAATCTAGCAACAGGTCTCTTAGGTAGACAAAAGTAGTTCAGCTATAGCAGATAATAACATCTGCTTGATTGCTAATTTTCTTTCTTGGTATGTTAAAACACAAATCTGCATCCAACCAAGGTAACAAATGATGAGAGAGACCTTTTAGTTATGCTAAATAGCTGTGTAGATCACATTTTAAACAGAAGACTCCTGGCTGGTTGCATGCCTCTCTTTTAACCTGGATATCACTCCTGCCAATTTGTTTCTTTTTGCTCAGTGATAGCAATGAATCCCATTTTTTGGATTGGAATTACATACAGCACTTTACAGAACTGCCAGACCAATGGAAACATATTTATATTTATTTACAATAAAATTTATATTTTCTTTGAATTCTTGGTATATAAAGTAATTGTTTTGACAGTTCCCCAAGACTGTATTGGTGGAAAAGAAGAACAGTTTGTATTTTTGAGGAAGCAGAGAAACCATCCTGGTTAGGGTGAGCTAAATGGGGCCAAAAAAGCCCCCCACAATGCAAGGCATGTAGTGTAAAGCCTTCTGAAAGCGAAAGGTATTTACGTTACGTTTACATGTTACATTGAAGGTCAAATAGGGTAGAGTGTATGGGGGACCTCCTAGAACTGGAGTTTTTTTTGGGGAAATGGAATGCTCTATTACTTCGATTTAGAAGAAATTCAAAATGTATCAAATAGTGATGGGCAAATTTTTTTGCCTGGGGGAATTCCCGCAATTCATGAAACAACCGCCCTGGCAAAAATTCGCTAGCGTCTTGTTTTGGATGAACGTGTCTATTTTTGGACGCTCGTGTGCGTTTTTGGATGCCGGCATCAAAAAATTGACGCGCGGGTCCA
The DNA here is from genome assembly GCA_024363595.1 of Xenopus borealis. Lineage (NCBI taxonomy): Eukaryota > Metazoa > Chordata > Amphibia > Anura > Pipidae > Xenopus > Xenopus borealis. The sequence continues at coordinate 84,259,774 of CM044448.1, read as the reverse complement.
AAACTAGACACTGCGGCATTTTGCAAATTTTTTGCCGTTTTCCAAATTTGGCTAAGCTAAACGGAGCCGATTCGCCCATCACTAGTATCAAATACTGTCTCTTTATAAAATCGAATTCGCCATCTAAAACCTGCCAAATTACTGTTTTAGCCTATGGGGGACCTCCTAGAACTTATTTGGAGTTTTTTGGGGGGGAAATGGAATGCGCTATTACTTCAATTCGAATTCGATCAAATACGGACCTATTCAATTGAAAATTGACCTATTTGATCATAAAGAAATTCAAATTCATTTTGGTTGGTCTTTTTGAATTTGGAAATTCTACCCTTGATAAATCTGCCCTGAAGTGTTCTGACATTTTTCAAAAAGATGACAGTAATCAGATACTGTACATCTACAGTAGCAGCAGTAATACAATAATAATCTTACCCCTTTGGCATGAAATGGAAGTTCTGGAATTATAGTGAACAATAAATAGTACAAGTAATAAAATGAAATGCAGTGCTTGCAATATTTTAGATTGCTTGTAATGTCCATTGGCTGTGCAGAAGTAATACATAGGTTTATTTGCTCTTTTGAGATGAAATATTTTGAATTAGTGTAAAACAGTTTGAAATATCTGGATGTTTGTATTGCTGATTTGTGTTCCTCTGTTTTTTTTTTGTATCTGTATATTATTTTTTATCATTGTTGTCTCCCTGACTATGTAGGAAAATCTCCACCACATAAATCTGGAAGACAATTTTGCAACAGATTCATAGCAGAGTATGTACTTTATTGTGTATACTAGCAGAACTAATTTTCTGACCACACAGATCTCTGAGTGTGCCATCCAATTTCTGTCAAGTAGTTCTGTCATTTGCAGTGTGCTCTTGTTTTTGTACTCACCTATATTATATTTCCGTAAAAAAAACAATCAAATATACAGGTATATACCTGAGACATATGAACTGAGGGTTTTCTTGACATGTATAACACTGTTTAAGTGGACATTTAACAAATTAACTGTAAATTTACTAGAGCTCATATACAGAGCACACATGGAAGGGGACTTAAGTGGAGCACTTACTCAAGAATCCATATTTTCTATAGAACCATATAAATAATATATAAGGGAATTGTTTATTGACTTTTGGGCTTGATCATTTTAAAGTGAATGTTGTTCCAGGAGGCTTAGGTAGGTACTGCTGTTCTCATAAACCTGTGAGGCTTGAAATATGAAACTGGTGTCCTGTAATATCGAGATTTTTCAGAGGGCTGATTATAGTCTGGTCTAATGAGCAGCAGATAAGGTATGCGCTCCTATTCTGTTTTACTTACAACTGACCCTGATAATAATGTATCTTGCTCTTCATCACTTGGGCCAGAGAGATTTTGCAACTGTATATGTTTGCAATGCTAATAGTACTATAATAATTTAGTTGTTATTCATTTTACACATAGCTAGAACTAATGCTAATTTGTATTTGATGATAAGAATTATAGTTACATAATTAAGTCAGGTTGAAAAAGACCAAAGTCCACCAAGTTCAACCACTCCCATGGGTTGAAAAAGACCAAAATCCATCAAGTTAAACCCTCCCCTTCCAAATGAAACACAGAGCAGTAGATTTTTTCTGTAACTATAGCCTTATGATGCTTCTCCAAGAAATCATCCAAGCCTCGCAGAATCAGCTGCATCAGCCATCACAACCTCATTGGATTCCGCAACCTTACTGCCCTCACTGAGAAAAACCACCTACATTATTGCAAATAAAAGTTCTTTCCTCTAGTCTAAAGGGGCAGCCTCTCCTGCTAGCTGTCTATAATGCCCTCTATTGTACTTATAAAGAGTAATCATGTTTTCATGATATGGTGATGATGATGATAAAATACATTTGAGGTATGTTACTGAATTTACATGAATCAAGTGCTAGTATATGATTTAAGATATATTGAGAATTCCCACAGGGATTTTCTGATGCATAAATATGTATCTTATTTTGACAGTAAAGGGCACATTTACTAAGGGTCGAAGTGAAAATTCAAATGTTAAAAATGTGAATTTTGAAGTAATTATTGGCTCCTTCGACTATCGAATAGCCCAAAATGTGATTCCAATTGAAAAAATATGAATATTCAAATTTCAAAGTACTGTCTCTTTAAAAAAATTTGACACTTCGCCATCTTAAGGCTGATGAATTGCTATTTTAGCCTATGGGGGACCTCCTGGAACCTTAAAGGAGTGTTTTTGAAAGTCTTTGAAACTTGAAGGATTTTTTTCGAATCGAACGATGCATTTGTACGATTTTTATTCTATCGAAAATGGACCCATTCGATCAATTTTTCGATCTAAAATGCCCTTTAAAAAAATTAGATGGTCGATTTTCGATTTTTTTTTCATTTGAAGTTAGACCCTTAGTAAATCTGCCCCTAAGTGTAAATTGGTAAGTAATGTGATTTAGTTCAGGAATACATGGATCCTCCTCATCCAACATCATTTGGATAGCACTTTAGCACTGATTACAGCACAAATACAACTGCTTTACACTTCTTCATTAATGATTGGGTTAATGGCATCTTTGACTTTTGTACTAAGAAACAAAAGACCTAAACATAATGGATGGTGATCTCATGCAATAACATTTTAACCCCTCTATGTCATCTAGTAAATCCCCTTTATGCATCCTATTTTATAGATGTTGATGTTTACATTTTAGAGGGGACCTGTCATCCTAATAAACAATGCCCAATCCTTTTCTATCATGTTAGTCAAACAAAATAAAATTTACATACACCGTATACATTTTGTATCCTTCAGTCATGGAATTCAGAATCACAGCAAACAGGCAATAATTTGGGAACTGTTATTAAGGGAACTTTTGTATCATCTCAAAATCTTGTGTATGTGGCAGAATGGGGGGACTTAATACCCATCTCCAAACACAGGCTACACGGTGAGGAGGGAAGGGGAGTGTGAGGAGGACGGTGACATATAGGAAGTGCTGAATGGAAAGTGAAAGTGACTGCTATCACTGAGGCCTAGAGGCAGGGTAGGAAATATATGATTGACAGCTGAGAAATATATAAATACGTTTATAACATGTATGAATGTTTTAAAAACAAATTGGGTTTCATGGCAAAGGACATTTATTATATAGCATTGTATCTGTGGGCCACAGGTCCCCTTTAAGTAACAAGTGGTCAAACACAGCCCTTTATATAATATATTTAATCCAAGCTCAGACAGAAAATGTGTACATTTCAAAAAGGCTGGTAATATAGATCTTCATTAGGAACCAGATGCAAAGATTAGTGACCCATGGAGGCTTTAGATATTTTTTGTGTGTGACTTGCTGACCAGGTTTGTTGGTGTAGCAAACAGAATCACATCTCACTAAATTCAGTTATGCACATTTCTATTTTGTTACAATTTGAATTAGGTAGTTAGTCAAACATCTGACAGGTGCTGGTTCTTTTTCTTTCAGGCAAGTCTCATAGGGGCCAATTTTCGGATATGTTTGGGCTGATAAAATATTCAGTGATAAAAAAAAAAAAAGCCTTCGTTAAAAGAGAAAAACAATCCATGTCCTTCACAAGTCGTCATCAATAAACACAAAACTATCTATCTATCATCTGTCTTATATATAATTCTTCTTAAAAGGGCAAGGAAACCCTTTACCACAAGTCTTAAATATGTTATTGAGTACCCTATGCTGTCCCCTATCGTTAATCTTTTTTTCTTATTATTTTGAATGTAGTCACATCTGATAAGTTTATATTAGACCACTCCAATGCGAGAAATTTCTCCTGTTTCTGCTGTGTAGAAAAAGTCTTCTTTCCTATCATATTCCACATGAGGTTCATTCATTTAGATGGGTCCCTAAATATCTGTTTTAAGATAAACAGATTAGGGTCAGACCCCCCTAAGCTTTACTAAGTAAAGAAAATTTTACTATGGCTTTGACCATGTGTTCCGAACTCAGCTTGTCTGTAGGAATTAGGGTATAAAAATAAATAAGCAAGTACCTGGCCACCTCATCCCCTGGCCTAAAATCATATACAGTGAGGTTTGTAGTAATGACTATAAAGTGTTTGGGCATCATGGCACTCTTTCAATGGTGGGGCCTGTATACCATAAAAGCTCATACCAAGTTCTTTCTCACTCGAAAAGTGAAGTACCAGCGCAAGTCCTATTCATTGGACTACATTAGATACACTAGATATGCACTATTTTTTTTTTTTTGTAGTTTCAGAATTCTAAGGTATTTTGGCTGCTGTTTTTCCAGGTTGAGCTATGGAAAGTAGTGTGTTTGTGGCCTGGTGAATAATATCAATGCCTTTTCCACTAGTCAGGGTTCCCTGGTAATCCATCCAGTACCCACCTAAGATCCAACTACAGCCCAATTAAGGGGCTGTTTGAGCCTGTGTCCTCAAACAACCTTGTTCTGGTTTGTGCAAGTCATCCGAGTATACTGTACTGAATTCTTGTTGGTTCCTGCCCAGCCCTTGTTCTCCTCTGGTTTAGACTCCCTGGTTTCTGACCCTTGAATTGTTATTAGAGCTGAGGTTTTCTGCTTGCTGCCACAATCTAATATCTGTTTCATAGACTCTCTCTACTTGCAGCAGGCTCTGACCCTGTGCCTGAACCTGGACTTGTTTTTCTGTCTGCTTGCTCAAAATTGCCTTGCAATTTTCAGCTACTTAGGAAAACGCAGTGCCGCGTATGAATAGACGCAGGCGACTTTACATTTTAGCGGGCAGATGACACGGGTAAGCAATTCAGGGAGATGAGTCGCCCCAAAGAAGCGGCAACAAATCTCCCTGAATCTTACCGTGTGGACTAGCCCTTACAAACAGTTCAAACAGCCTTTCTGACCGCAGTGGAATTGAAGATAGTCATATGTATTGCTATGCTTCAATGGCAATGTAAATTCATCATTTCTTTGACTGCATTTGGTGGAATTTTGGTGCATTTGCACATTTTGGTGCAGTTTGGTGAAATTTTTCAGCAAAACAGGCATGTTTTACTCACTACTAAGGAACTGTTGAAATAATATCTGCTTGGTAGAAATTCATTAAAGGGGTTGTTCACCTTTGAGTTACCTTTTAGTATGATGTACAGAGGGATATTCTGAGACAATTTGCATTTGGTTTTTTTAATTGTTTTCTTTTTGTGTTGTTTAGTTTTTTATTCTTCAATTTGCATTTTAAGCGATCTGGTTACTAAGGTCCCAATTCCCCTAGCAACCTGTGGTGTTTATACAAATGGCCTGCAGGTGTCACTGTGCACAGGACTTGTACTTACAGAACATTTGCAGTCAGAAGAAAAAGGCAAATAACTATAAAACTATAAAAAATATATAATTAAAACCAATTGAAAAGTTTCTTAGAATTAGCCGTTCTATAACAAACTAAAAGTTACCTTAAAGGTGAACAGTTTAGGATTCATTATCTACTGTATATACCCCTCTCGAATAATACAATTTCACCATAATCCAAATTCAACATTAATCCAACAATATCCAATAAAATACACTTTGTAGAACACTACCAATAATTTGGGATTTAATATTCCCCTCTGGAAAGACAACCAGAACATTTCTAATACATCACTTAGAGCGAATTGCTGGGAATACTTCCCAGAATGCTCAGTTAGAGGGTTATTTAATAAAATCTGAAAATTTCTCACTATTTTCTTAAAACCACTTTGACCCAACTCCTGTGCACATTTTAACCTAATTTATCAATACATTTAAAAAAATTAGAATTGCATGATTTTTTTGCATGTTTTTTTTTCGGATTTGATGGCTGGCATATGGGTGAATCTGACTGGTTGATGTGGAGGCAATTGGTGCATAATACTGATGTCTGCATTTTTATTTCATAAAAACTTTTGTGAAACAAATTGCTGCAAAACTGTATAGACCAAAAAAATGTTGTATTTATAAATTATAATGTACAGGAATAAAGGTATAAAGCAGTATATTTGTAACTGTCATCTCCATAATGTTAGTAAAGAAGGGGCACTGTAATGTAGGGTTCATGATAACGTATTGAAGGTATGGCCTTTATTCTATGTTCATTGTTATTTAGAACACTGTAACTAGCTTTCTAATTGCATCTGAAGGACATGGAAATTAGTTTTAGTAAGAGCTGGAGTCTTTCCAAGATGCGTGCTTGTTTAGTGGGTGTTTCAGATAAAATTAATTCTTATTACTACTGTAAAAATGTGCTTCTTTGTAAAAATGATGTTTCCATGCATTATTTATTACACTGGCCCCATATCACTGTCCATACTTAATTAATATTTTGCTGCGGAAAGCAGTTCTTCTTGTGTCTTTCTTAGAAAAAAAAGTAAAAAATCCAGAAACATCATTCTCTGCTTTGTTAATATGCATTAGAATGCTCATGGTGACTTTCTTGCCTGATTGATTCATGCCTTTTTAAAACTGGTTAAAACAGCTAAAGCCCAAAATACACTTATATCCTATGTAATACAAGAATCCCTGAAATGACTCTGAGTGAAGTCACTAGGGTGTGCCAAACACAAGTATATCCACAACTGCCTTCTTTAGATGCAGCCACTTTGAGGGATACATGAGCTATAGAGGATCCATAAGGAAATAAATGGAAATATTCAGGGTGATTTATTGCATTGTATAGGGCTGATGTACACATAGAATAATGAATGTATAGAATTGCATCTAAGGGGGGAATGTAATTAAAGTCACAGAGAGCATTGCGCACCAATAAGAGTAAAAATCCACATCTCGCAATGTAATATTGTTTCTTAAACATTCATTGCATTGCGAATCTTTATTGTTGTAATTGTGCACTCTTCAGTGCTTGAAGGTGTCGTAATCTTTTGGAGCAAACATTGCGACTTTTTCAGTAAGAAGTTATATTACATTGACACCGCATTAAAACAAAGTATAAAATTCGCAAACGGCCTTCCGCTGGCGGAAGTGGTCGCTAAACAGTTTACAGGTTCGTAAAAGGTATATTGCATTCGTGCAAAGCAAGATTTGTTCGTGCAAAGGCTTGTCTTTTTGCATTGCGAATAGTTTTTGCGTTACCGACATTATACTCCCCTATAATACTTTAATTACCCTACAGAAATACAGTACATAATATGGTTTTATAACAATGTTCTGGAATACACTGTAATGTATGTAACCATTTCTTGATTGTATTACATTTACCAGCTGCTCTCAGGAAGAACTAAACTCTCAAAAATGTTGAGGATTGGGATGAGCAATTTTTTTCACCTGATGCATAATCACTGCAAAGTTTGTGGTTAAGTGATTGAGGAAAATGATCTTTAATGGACATTATAATTTTGCCATGTGTTTTGTTCACAGAAAATCCAGTTTTTTGTTCTAACAGAAAAAAAGTAAAAAGAAACAGCCAATGACTACATTGTATTTAGAGTGAGAAAAAAAATCCCATGCATTTGGTGCACAAAAAGAAGCAAGAAAAAATACCCATTTACAACAGTGCATTTGGTGTGAATAATAAATTGTGCAGAACTATAGGTTCCATGCAGGATGCTGCCACTTTGCAGAATGATTTGTCTAAGTTGGGAAACTGGGAAGCAAACTGGAAAATAAGGTTCAATTTTGATAAATACAAAGTAATGCACTTTGGCAAAAATAATATATATATTATCTGGAAAAAAGGCGCTTGCGAGGGGACATGATTACACTTTACAAATACATTAGAGGACATTATAGACAAATATCAGGGGACCTTTTTACCCATAAAGAGGATCACCGCACCAGAGGCCACTCCTTCAGACTAGAAGAAAAGGACTTTCATTTGAAGCAGCGTAGGTGGTTCTTCACAGTGAGGACAGTGAGGTTGTGGAATGCACTGCCGGGTGATGTTGTGATGGCTCATTCTGTTGATGCTTTTAAGAGGGGTTTGGATGATTTTTTGGAAAGACATAATATCAAAGGCTATTGTGATACTAAACTCTACAGTTAGTATAGCTATGGGCATATATGGTTTGTGTGTAAGAGTGGAGATGTGTGTGTGTGTATGCTGGGTTTTAATTTGAACTTGATGGACTTTGTCTTTTTTCAACCAAATGTAACTATGTAACTATGTATATGTGTGAAAAAAAACACAGGGAAAAATGTCTAATAACTCCAATGCATTTCCTGGGTTCCCAAAGAATCAGATTTGCTCATGGGGGCGATTCTGAACATTGTGCTGCCTAAGGTGACTTCTGAGATGCCATCCCCTAGCACTTACCTTTCCTGCGCTGTAGGGGTTGCAGGGGGGAGGAGCTATTGTGCTCTCAGCTCTGGATTAGTCAAATTTCTGGTTGAAATATCAGTAATTTAAGTTACCAGGACCACCTTTTCGCAACCTCTGGTAACTCATTTGGCAATGCTGTCTGAGGCAAGTTACTCAACTGTGCTCATCTGCACCATTCCCCTGCTTGCTGGGAAAGAATCACATACTGAAGTCAATTTAACATGAGCACCAGAAGTGAGAAAATCTCACAACGTCAGAGTTGGACTAGGCTGGAAGGAAACCAGGAAAAAACCCAACCCAGACCTATTCCCTGCCTGCCCTTCCCAGATCATGACAAAATTAAGGACAGTGAGCGTGGGGGGAAGGGCTGGTGGTGGGTGAGTGGGCAGGCAGCAGGGGCTCTAAAGGGAGTGTGGAGCCCCTTGGGTAGCAGTCATGGTGGGCTTCACACACCCCAGTCCGACTCTGCGCAACTTGCTCCTGATTTGCTATCATATGCACCTGCAATTACATTTGATTTGACCGGGAGCAATTGTACTGCATGTGGGTAAAGACATTTTTATTTGCATCTGCCATTGCAGTCATAAATTACGATTTATTATATCTATTTTATATCTATTTTCTTTTTATAAAAACAATGTAAACATGTAAACTAATATGCTTACCACTGGTATAAATTTGTGTTATAATCTCTTTAAAGGAACAGTTCAGAGTAAAAATAAAAACGGAATAAATAGATTGTCTGTGGAAAATAAAAAATGTTTCTAATATAGTTAGTTATCCAAAAATGTAATGTATAAAGGCTGGAGTGACTGGATGTCTAACATAAAAGCCAGAACACTTCTTCCTGCTTTACAGCTCTCTAACTCTGAGTTAGTCAGTGACTTTAAGGGGGGCCACGTGGGACATAACTGTTCAGTGAGTTTGTAATTGATCCTCAGCATTCAGCGAAGATTCAAAAGCAACTGTTGTGACCCATGTGCCCCCCCTCAAGTCTCTGATTGGTTACTGCCTGGTAACCAATCGGTGGAAACCAAGAGAGCTGAAAAGCAGGAAGTAGTGTTCTGTTATGTTAGAATTACAGTCACTCCAGCCTTTATACATTACATATTTGGCTAACTAACTGTATTAGAAACATTTTTTATTTAGCACAGCCTAATCACTCAGTTTCTATTTTTATACTGACAATTCCTTTAAGCAGTTTCATGTCTATGATCTGAATAAAGCAAAGCAGGATATAAGGAAATTCTGGGAACTGAGATGACCTCCTCAATTTTTATTCCATAGTGTTTACCAGTGGGTCACACTTGTGTATTGTAAGCTATACTGAGATATACTATTGATGGATAATTTAGCAGATAACATCATTTTTTAAAAACATTTTTAAAGTGTTAGCTTTAAGAAGGAAGGACTGACATAATGTAAAATGAATGAAACCAGAAGCCGATCTGAAACAATTATCAAATGCTTCAAGGTACTTAAAGAGAAACTCTTATACAACGTACTTAGCTTTTAGAAGAGGTTTCAATGTTTCATATGCATTTACACTGCAGTATTTCATATTTATAATCTTTAGAGAAAGAACTAGTTTTGTAGCAAAATGACCACTTTACAGAAATTAGGAAACTGATCGTGAACAGGCTTGTTCAGTGGCTCGTTAGGGTAACATTATAAGAATAAAAGGCAAATAAGAACAGATTACCATACATCCTGTGGAGCTTTCTTTGTTTAGTGTTCTCCCTATTTTCCGATTCTTTAGCCTTCGCACTACAGCGACCACATAATGCTCAAAATGCTTTTTCTCACATGCACTGATTTAGAACACTGGGACTATCTAAGGCTTGGTTAAGTTTTGGATTGTTGCAGGAAGTTTGATTGATGAGTTTGAGAAATGTTACATGTATTCCATCTTTAACACTCCATAAAAAAGGAAAAGGAGTGCATAAAGCCCACAATAAACTGGGGGGCACCACACCATATATATTCAAAAGTTCAAACATAAAGAGTTAGGAGGGACAAATATCACAGTCCACCCCAGTCTAAGGAAGTATATAATGTGATTTCCCAAAAATCCAAAACAAAAGTGAATTAAAAGTACAAAATAATTTGTGACTTAAAGAGAAGGAGGCCTAATGCATTTTGTGCAGTTTCCTTACCAGTAGTAAGCATATTAGTTAACATGTTTATATTGTATTTTTTAACACACAGTGGGCTGATTCTAACCAAGTGCCAACTAAGGTTGCCACCTTTTCTGGAAAAAAAAAATACCAGCCTTCCTATATATTTATCTTTTTTCCCTATTAAAAACATTGGGAACAACCGTAATTTTTACCGGCCAGGCCAGTAAAATACTGGCCAGGTGGCAACCCTAGTGCCAACTAATGATAGATACTAGACTGATGTATCCATCACTTACACTTTCACAATGTTTTGGTTTTATGTCACTCAGCAGCCACTTTCCACTTGACCAGTACAATACATTTTGGACATCAACCCCCATTAAAATAAAACACTGTATCAAATTACATTTTGTCCCTACCTTGTTTCTTTATTAAGCTTGAGGCTAAACTTATCATATGCATTTGTTATTACTGTACATCTAAATGCATATATTTCCATCTTATTTTTGTAAAAAGTAGTCTTGGATGTCATATTCTTTGGAGACCTATAGGAGGACCAGTCCGATAATTGAATACTGGGAGTGCTATATAGAATTAACTGGTAATTCATTATACTTGTCCCTTTTCATACCAGGTAATAATTTCTTTAAATTAAAAAAGCAGCTTAGTCAATTACAGAGAACAAGACCACAAGGAATAAACCTTTGCCAGGTTTGCCGCACACCTAGAAAACGCTGAACATCGCAACGCCAGATGGTTATGAAAATGATTGACATCCTAATTGTTTTACATCCCTTCAGTACAAAAGGTTTTAATGTGTCAGCCTATCTGTAGTTCCTGAAGCCAGCAATTCACTGTAATATCTTTCGTGGCCGACACTGTGAAATGTGTTTTTCCTGAGAACACCTGTGAAGTGACGGTTCAAAATTGCATCCATTTGTTATATGTTGCGCTTTGAAAAGAAAGTCCCTTGTGGAGGCAGAACTGATAAAAGCTCAAGGCGATCAGATGATGCACGAGTGGGTAAGTTGTCCTTTAGCTGTTTGTAAAATGCAAAGTGCAGCCAGTTTTCAACTGGAGAACCATCTGAGACATTTTGTAAAGAATGAAACAAAGATCCTGTGTATTCCTACCTGCTCATGGCAGAGCCTGCATATATTCCAGGACAGTAGCGGGGATCCCTGTCCCCCATAATTACACCTTTTAGCAGTTTTTGATTACATTAAAACCCAATGTACACGCTAAAGATTTTCCGTCAGCATGATTTGTATCGGTAAAGTAGAGGCAAGTCTGTCACTAGAGTATTCCTCCAGATAAAGGCAAATATAACTATATTTTTGCGGACATCTGTTCAAAGTAATATACAAGATTTGCTATGAGCTTCATGTTTTATCTCTTTGTTCTTTATGCTAAGACTGCAGCTGCATACCAAGCATCTGATGCAAAATAAGTTTTATTTTACACAATATACTCAATTCTAGAGCAAAGCTTATGCCAGCCTTGGTAAGACACTGGCATTATCAGAAGCAAACACCATAGAACAAACTGCAGTTTACTTTCCCAGTGCACATGGTTTTATTGCATAGATGTACTAAATACGCAGGCAGTATCAAGGATCTGGCCTGTTGAATGGAACAGATACATTTAAATATTTTGATTAATGCAGAGTTGAAACATCAGAGTATAGAATACTTGTACCCCTGGGTATCACATATGACATTTCCTTGGAGGCCCATCTAAATAGGCATAAAAATGGTGAATGTTAGGTACAGGGCTTTCCTGAAGTACAAGTTTACCAAGGTGGGAAAACCCATTAAACCAAATTGTAACTTTCTTACATCACATTAGTGCCAGGAAAGTATAATCTTGTGTGTACTTGACTGTCACAGTCTAGTTCATCAATATATGTAATAAAAAGCTAATATTTTCCATGTGTTTCAATTTAGCACCATTAGGTGAGGCCTAAAACATTTGAATATGTTAACGGTAGCAATCTGCTCTGCTGTCTTTATATGTTTCTCTGCTATTATATGATGTAGAAAACAATTTTCTCTGCTGTTATATGATGTACAAATACATTTTTTTTGTGTTTTATTGTCATACTCCAGATTCCCAATAAAACATTATCCATCAAAACAAAACAATCAAACCACACACACAGCATTTTATTGTGTTACTTTAAATAATATAGTATACAAAAAGGACCAACAAAAAGGACCAGTTAATCGTAAACATTCTTCCATGATGTAAAGCTGAATGAGATTTCTTCTTAACAAAGGATGGGCAAGCACACGATTTTTCTTTTAAATACTCTGCCTGTATATTGACTTCTATTGATTTCTGTTGAAATAACCATAAACATGTTATAAATCATTCAGCTCAGTATACTAATGTTTCACTTATTTCTGAAGGCAGTGTAGTTTCTGGCTTTGCATGCCAGAGGAGCAAAAGAAGGTGGAATATTATGGTGCTCAGAAATAACAATCCCCACAGTGTGCAAAGCAGGGCCGGAA
>CM044448.1:84201233-84226534 GCA_024363595.1 Xenopus borealis | reverse complement strand
GTTCTTGGGTTATACTTGGATTGCACATGCATGCTTAAATGATTATTGGATGGACTCTGCAATCTGACAGCCCATAACACATTTATATGTCCCAGGAAAAATGTGTAATGAAAATAGCAATGGAGCATTTAAAGGCACCAAAACTTATTATTATTTTATGTTTAAAGTAACAGCACTAACAAAATGTGAAATGCTCTTTCCGAGTGGATGTTGCAGCACATTGAAGGTGTCCCCAGAGAACAAAAGCCATCAAACATAATGCCACAAAGCAAATATCTTACATGTAGGGGATAGAAATATTATATCCGTTTAAATACATTTTAAAAAAATGGCATTGGTTAGAAGAAATATATGATAATAAAGACAATGAGATGTGTGCTGTGAAACTTTATTTCAAAGTAGTGAAGCTGATTTTAACTCTGCAAAAAAATTGTAGGGAACTGTGTAGTTTCATGCATATAAAAGAAAAATATATTAAATCACATGTAAATGTCACCACTTCCATTTGGGTTCGAAAATACAAGAAAGTGCAGGAAAGCACAGCTAATGCCTGCAAGATGCCATAGAAGAAGTGGTGGTGCCAGGTGAATGCTTTGCTCTGATTGCTCTCTTGGCCAAGGAGAGCTGATAGAGTAAAAAACTGGTTATTTTGCACTTATTGGTGTGACATGCTCTACTGTTAAAATTTGCTCATGCTACTTACATTCATTCATATTTGCAGCCAAATTTATGAAAAATTAAAAAACGGAGTAGGAAAATAAATTCTTAGCAAAATGACATGGTATCATTCAAAGGGTATGTTTAGAAACCATTTTAAACGTGGTTTTATAATGTATTTAATCCTAGTCAAGAACTCACTCTGTGTATTTTGTGTTCAGGGTGTTTGTACTATTAAACTTTTATATATAAACAGTATTAACAAGATCAATGAAAACTATTTTATAATGTGTAATATTAGAGCAGCATCCAAAGGTACAGTAAATAATCCAAAAGCTCACACAAATAACTAAAGCCAAATGAAACTTTTCAAATCTGGTTCTAGAGTCTGACGAAGTGAAATGCTGCATTGCAGTAAGAAAGGAGATAAACGTTATCTTGAGACAGTCCTGAAATCCGTGCTTGTATCAGCACACAGCAGAAATTGTCCCAGGTCGTCCTGCTTGCTTGTCTCTTGGTCTCATATCAACATGCTTGGTTATTGTTATCCTTTGCTAGTCATTTTTTACATTGGCATGCCACATAAATTCCCACCTCACGGCATATTCTGTACTAGAAATATAAATCCCCATCCACTGCTCCAGACCTGAAAGCAGAAGATATGAAGTAAAGAAAGGCTCATTCTCTCATAGACATGGATGAATATCCCTCCACAATGTAAACAGCAAGTGTTTATTTTTATTGAAGCGTGAATGGATGCACAAGCATTGCTTTCTGTGGGAACAGCTGACTGCCATATCCCTGTGCAGTGTGCCAAGTTGAATTACTAGTTGTCCAGGAGGATTCTTTATCAGCCTAAAGCACTGAAATCTCAGTTCACCTTTACAGGTATTAAGAACCTTTTGTTAGTGCCGGTGAATTCACCTTGGCCTGAATATTTTATTATCCCTTTGGCTTGAGTTATATTTTTGTGATTTACGACAGCTTAGCTTCCTGGCTATTTTTGGAATAGTTTATGCTGACATTCATCACAAAATGGTCACTGACACATTTCTGTGTCTAGTGTGATATCAAAACAAGTGTTCCGAAAACAAACATGTTCCTCAGTAGCCTGTAGTAGGCAAAGTGAGCCCGAATAAACAGCCTGGTTTATGCCTTTTGAATAAAAACAAACAAAAAAACTGTTCAAGTACATTTTCAGTTACTGCCACTGTTAGAGGAAAGCATTCAGCTAATTCCCTCTAGCATCACAAAGAGTCAGAGTGAGTCCAAGTAAAAAATTCGGCTGAATACACCAGACACATAGAGAGATCAGAAAAGGCAAAAACAGTTTTATATGAATCAAAATAAAACCTGCTAGGCACAGATCACTACTAAACAAGTGCCTTTTGATATTATTAGGGCTCAAGATTCTTCTATTTCTGATTTTCTTGGACTTGCTTTCATGTGGTATGGACCTATGGATTAGAGAAAAGCTGATGTAATAATGCCTATGTGTAAAAAGGAAATTATAGGCCAGTAAATTTGACATCTGTAATGGGCAAATTATTTGAACGCTTGTTAAGGGATCACATTTAAAAATTTGTCCTAGTGAATGACATTATGAGCAGCAATAGGCATGGCTTTATGACAAATTTGATGATGAGGAGGTAAGTAAGATGCTGGACAGTGGGGGCGGGGGGGCAATAGATCTGATCTGTTTGGATTTTGATCATTTCATACAATGCCACACAAATGACTGCTTTCTAAACTAAGGTCTTTTGGGCGTAATGAAGGTGTCTGCTACAGGATCGGGTACAGAGGGTAGTTGTTAATGGTATATTCTCTGCTTGGTTCCTCAGGGCTCGGTATTGGGTCCACTTTTATTTAACTTGTTCGTTAATGACTTAGTATCAGTGTTTGAAGATGACAAAAAACTATCCAGCCCAATCAATTCCATCCAGGATGTGGCATCCTTGCAATAGGATCTTGACAAACTGGCAGCTAAGTGGGAAATGTTGATAAATGTAAAGTCATGCGCCTGGGATGTAAAAATATTCAAGCCACTTATACCCTTAATGGGACTGCACTAGGCAAATAAATGATGAAAACTGCAGCTTTCTTATTGAATATAAACTGCATCTTTCTTGTTGAAAGAAATATATTTTTGCTTTTGATATCGCTAATGATGGAATAGTTGGGTTACTATATTTAGCCTCCGCTAAGATACATTGCAAAGAGGCAGCAATAAGCAGTAGTGATGTTTGGGCCAACCTCAGCACACCACTTGCAGGTCGGGGTGGGCTTGGTTTGAGCTCTTCTGCCTTCTTTCCCCAAATTTGACCTTACACTGCCAGCTTCTGGCTTTATAGGCATGTGCCCACCCGCCCCTTTTTGACATCATCGGCAAGGTGGGTTGTCACAGGTCTATAAATAGAAGGCAGTATAGGGGGCGAAGTTTCCCTTGACCCACACAACTAATAGGCAGTACTGTATCATATTGTCTGCTGCCAGCCTGCACAGATGATGGGCCAGTACCTCCCTGCTTAAACCTGATTTTTCATGAGTGACCCGCAACCCTGGGTTATAAAGCATTTTTTTTCCATATTAATACTGATATGGTAGCCATCCAGTGCATTTTGTAAAGAAGGTGAGCGCCAACCCAGAATAGATAAGCAACTACAATCACTTGGCAGCCTCCAGTGACTCTACCTATCTTTCTGCTTTAATGCCTCCATTTTACGTTTTTCAGGGGACCAGGAAAAATTGTTTAAAATACAGGAAAATGTAAAATCAGGGAGATTTTCTGAAAGCAACTTATTCTGAAAGAATATAAGCACAGGAGTCACTTTCACATATTTACTGCTTTAATAACAAGGGTTAAAGGAGAACTAAAGGTTAACTAAAGAATTAGCTACAAATGTTGTACATTATGTTTTGGGTTTCTATACCAGCCCAAGGCAACCACAGCCCTTTTAGCAGTAAAGATCTGTGTCTCCCCAGTAGATGTCCCAGTAGCTTCTCAACAGCTGCTCAGAGCCCACTGAGCATGTGAGTGTCACAGACACTTTCCAAGATGGTGACCCCCTGTGACAAGTTTGAAGTCCTGGATCATTCCTGCTATTGAGAAGCTGAAACTTTAGGCTGGTGCAATTAGTGAATTATATATAATTTTAAATTAATTAAGTTTTAAATCAAATTTTAGGGGTTCCTTCTCCTAAGCATTGCAACATTAATTTTACATTATGGAGGCATGTGCCTCTCTGCCAATCATATACACAACCTAAAGCAGTAAGTGATTGGTGCAGGACTGTATAAGGGGCAGACTAATTAGAATTGAGCATTTACAACCAGAATCATGGCAAAACATATATCTAATTAGTATTTTAAACCTCTTTATTTTTCTAATAATAATATTCACAGAGAACAAAAAGCAATTTTTGAGAACATCAGAATAAATATTTTATGTAAAATCTGGGAAAACATGATGTAAAATCAGGTAAATGTACTCAATGAAATGCTTTATAAATTGGTGGGACCTCAAATAAAATATGTAAAATGTGGGAAAACTTAGAATCAGGGGACTTAAAATCCAGGTTACACTGTATGTAGGATTTCAGACACAATATTTAAATCATACAGAGAGATTAGTAACTATCAATTGTAACTGGCTATAAATAGGTTTCATTTTTTTATTTTGCCAAAATGGCTTAGACAATGGAACTTTTGCTATAAATGAGGTCTTAGAAGCACATTATCTGGGGCAATAAAAAAACTAGCTGGTAATTTAAAAGCAGTTTTTTTTTTAACATAAAATTCGATTCTTTTTGTGTAGAGAGATCCTGTCCCTAATTGCCCCAATACAAATGGAAGAAAGATACTGTACATGAGATTTTCTCCCTCAGGTATACAGTATGTAGGGCCTAACAATTCATTGGGTCTGTTTCCTCTGCTGGAAACAACTGAATCCAGTAGCATCTAACTTTCAGATGTGACATGGCTAGTAATTGGCAAATAAAATAGCTGGACTTGGATTCGCAGCAAATTTCAGCATTTTACCACCGATGAATATTATGGCGAAACTGCGGTGAAAATTTGCTGGCGAAAAATCTGCCACGTCCAAAAATATTTGTTGTTTCCGCTGTTTTGGGACAGATTCACCCATCACTATACATGCCCCTAAGTTCAGCATGCGCCTCACATAAATGTTAAGGTCAAGTAGAGCCCAACTTACCTATAAACTTTCAAAATGATTTTTAAGTGCACAGAAGGTCTGTTTTGCTTCCTGTAGTCCTGACCATCATAAGTTGCTTACCCCATTCAATCATAAATGACCTTTCGGGTTCCAATGGTGAGACCACCTTCTCCTATTATCCCCACACTGACCACAAGTCCACAAAGATATCCTCTGTCAACAAAGGACTAAACACTATGCAACAATAAAGAAAATGATTATTTGCTGGGAGCTTTTTTGTGATCCTTTATTTATTTTATCTGTAGCTGAAAAAAAAATCTAACGGAATATTTTGTTTCCAAAACTTCTTAGACAAACCATTTACTGGAGCATTTTTGTGCTTAAATTTATGTTTCACACATTCACATAGCTGGAAAATGCAAGAAGACAATTCTCTCTGATGCTGTCACATTACATTATGGAGAGAAATTACTTTCTCAGAATTTCAACTCACATGTCATAAAATATTTTCTTAACCTTTTATGTGAAGTTCCATTAAAATTAGCTTTTTTTTAGGCAATTTTGCAGAAGAATCCTTTTATCGCTTATGTTTCCTTTATGCATACACAAAGGGTGATTTTTATCATGCTGCCCGCTCCATATTTGCACTTCCCTCACACACAGTAATCAGAAAAAAATGAAGGGTGCATATTGTTTCTGCCAAACATGCTTTTATTTTGCACTAGTTCCTGACCATTAGGAGCACTTGAGAAGTTGCTCTCTCTAATTTAAACTGACAGTTTAATAGTTTGCATTTTCTTCTTTATCTACCTACCTGAGCAAGCTTTAGCAAGCAGCAAGACTGGCTTTAAGAACTTCTATTTTTTATTAAGTCATTTTAAAGCATGCCATGTGGAATATTTATTTTGAGCATTGTCTTTAGAATTATCTTTTTTTTTTTAATTCTTGTAGATTTAATGAGACTGTAGAGCTAGTGTCTTTGTATTTTAAAGGGAGCCTGTCAACAAGAAATAATTCCAGATCATTTTCTATCATGTTAGTTGAGCAAAATAAAGTTAAATTTCACTATATAAATTTAGATTTGTTTCTTCAATCTTGGAATTCACAATTACAGCAGACAGACAGGTGCCATTTTTTGGACATGGCTATTAAGGAAAGTTATGTGTAATGCCACAATCTTGGGAGCTCCAAACATGGAGGACCTAATGTCCTGACTACACAACTAGATATTGAGGAGGGAGCAGGAATAAAAAGAGTGCAGTGACCTCTTGGAAAAGCAGAATTGAAAGGGAAAGTAATTGACTGCCCCACTGTTATACCTCAGGCATACAAGCGGGGCAGGCAATACATGATTAATAGATCAGATTTTCATATACATTTCTAACAGGTATAGGTTTTTTTTTTAATAAAAAAAATAATTTGGATTTCTTGTTTAATTTGCAAAGGACTTTTATTTTACAGTTTTTATGTCTGGGGGACAGATCCCCTTTGACTCAGTTTGCCTTTAAGAATTAGACCACAACATGGATTGGATATGTGTAAAAAATATCATATAATTAATACAAATCATTGAATGTAGAAGTTGGGTTTGGGTTCTTTATTTTCCTTCTGCACTCCAAAGACATAGAGACAGGTTAATTGTCCCCAGATAAAATTGTCCCCAGTGTGTGAATGTGAACTTAGAATGTCAGCTCCACTTGGACATTGACTGATTGAATGGTTCATAATCTTTGTATATTTTTATTTCCATGCAAACATAGCTGCTGAAGATGATAAATTAGAATTCTCCATTTTTTAAGATAACCATGCTCATTCTTGTGTTTACACAACCATATTAACATCAGCCCCCCACCCCACCAAAATCCAACAAATATGGGCCAAGCCATTATTTGTTTTATTATAATGTTTCTTATTGATAAACAGGACAACAGCAGCCAATGCCATATTTTAGATGAGGTGTAGGAGATGCAACCAGTGTTTTGGAGATTTTTCTTTATGGGGATTTATGCAGCAATTTGGGCCAGATTTGCCCATAAATAAGACATACTGTAAGTTGCACAAATAAAACATGTTTAAATTATTATAGTTTAATTAGAATTGTCAGTGCCTATTGCTTATTGGTTCCACTGCAGTGTTACTGCATTATGTTACTTGTGTAAGCCCCCGTTTTAGACAAATACCATGTTTTTTTATCCATGTCTTTGAAGTTTTGAGTGAAAAATTTTAATTTGTATGTATATTTCTATACATTTAATAAAATGAAAGTTCTTTCATATCTTTCAGTATTTCTGGAACAAATGAGTTTCAGGTTGATCTGGACGAATTAATAAGTAAAATGATAAAATTAATATCCCAGCATGGTTTGTCTAAAATGTAATAGCTATCCAGTGAACTGGCTAATGATATTGTGTCTGTTCCATGAGCTCTTGATCACTTAGAAGCGATAAAGTGTTCCAGTTAACGCTTGTGGAAATATGTTTAGAAACTAGCTTATGGCAGAATAACTTAAGTAAATTATACAGTAGATGAAAATTCCCATATTTTGCTCAGTAGTAAAAGACTTTTAATATATGGTAATTCATTATGAATGGCTCCCTCTTAATTTATTTTACAGACTGCCATGTGCAATGCATTACATACAGTATTAGCAATGTGCTAGAACTAACGAACCCTAATCATGAATTGTTGCTGTAGAAGAAATCATTGATTTCGAAATCTTTAGATCTTATAAATATACAGTAGATCTTATGGGCTTGCTTATTACTGTTACTGTGTACTGTGTTACACCTTTTTCAATGGCATTTAGTGAGATAGACCATAGCCTGTACTTTAGTAAAATCTACCAATAGCAATGTTCTGAAGATGTTTTATAGGTATTAATAGGCTAGGTATTAATAACATTAGAAATGAACCGTAAGTAATGTTAACATTGGTTTTTGATTATGAGGTTCTGCAGAATATCGCAAGATTTTAACAGGCATGTCATTAACGTCTGTCTTCCAGCTCTGAATGTACTTTTTCTGACTTACTTGGAGTCATGATGACTTTTTCCTGCTACCTTATCTGCTTTGTTTTTAGGGGCTAAAACTTTTGGCCAATGTTCCTTGACCAACCATTCCAGGCCTCTTCCAGGATATTATTCTCAGTTGATGTAGCTTGTCCTGTTGAAGAGAATGATTGGGCATATATCTAAGCAGTGGGCAAGAGATATGTGCTAATATAATGCCAACACTAATGCCCCCAGGAGGCTTAGACTGTTTTCATGCACCATCAGGTATGCTTATCTGGCCCTGTGTTCTGATATTACCCAGAAGCAAGCAGTGCAGAAACTCTGCCTATAGTATTATCCAGCTAATGTCTCTGATAACACTCACTGGTTAGGCTGTTGCAAGTTAAAGGGGTTCTTTAAATATGTTTTAGTATGATGAGACAATTTGCAATTTGAATAAATTTTTTATGATTTGTGTTTTTTACTCAGCAGCTCTCCAGTTTGCAATTTTAGCAATCGGATTGTTAGGGACCTAATTACCCTAGCAACCTTGTATTGATTTGAACAAGAGACTGGAATATGAATAGGAGAGTGGAAAATTACAGTATCTAGTACACTGTAAAGGTTGTGGTCCTGAGAAGAGATTGTGGGTGCCTGCCTCTTGGCTTATACTGCTGATGCAAAATTTTCTGATAAGCCTAGTGGTCTGGTGGCCCCTCTAGAGGAGGATGTAATGTGAAAACACCTGGGAGGCCGTGGGGAAGCCCAACACCTTACCTACAGGGATACCCACTGCCTCTCTTCCGCACAGCTCCTTCTGCTGCTGTGCATTGCTTCCTGCTTTGACGAGGGTGCTGCTCATTGAGCATGATGCCATTGTGCACTGTCTATAGTTCCTGGATATGCTGACTGTTTCTCTGTTTCTTGACTCTGCCTGTTCTTGACTACTTATGTATTGCTTCCTGAACCAACATTTGCCTGTATTTGAATACTCTTCCAGATCCTGACTTTGTACTGCATTTACCGATTGGTTTGACCCCGGCCTGTGTCCTTGTCGTTCCCAATTCCTTACTGTACCATCTCATTGGTTTTGACCCCAGATCTATGCTATGATTAGGGATTTCCCTATTCCCATTCTTCTTGCCCTGGTTCTCTCACTTTAAGCCTTGGCTTGAAATTTAAGGTGGAGGGCTTCTCGCGAAAGGAAAGGTGTCTGTTAAAGATGGAAGTGTGAGCCATGACAGGAACCTTGACAACTGTTCTGGGTTTGGGAAACCATATGTGACACTTTCAGATCATTTGTTTTTTAGATGGGGTCAATGACCCCCATTTGATAGCTGGAAAGAGTCAGATGAAGAAGGTAAATAATAAAAAAAAATGAAGGCCAGTTGAAAAATTGCTTAGAATTAGCCATTCTATAGCATACTAAAAGTAAACTTAAAGGTGAACCACCCCTTTCAAGGAAAGTGTAGAGGAATGAGCATGTCATGCTTAGGGTTGCCACCTTTGAAATGTATTTTTACCGGCAGTGGTGGGGGGCGGGAAGAAAGGGGCGGGTGGTGATGCACAAGGGGCGTGCCCTGATGTACATGGGTGGGGCTATGACCCAACGCCTGGGTTAAAAAAAGGTAGTTTTTTAGTGGGTTGGTGTGGGCCACGGGCCTTTAATAGGGGTATTACAGATTTACCGGCAGCTACATTGCCGGTTAATTTGTAATACCGGCCCTGGCCTTGGCCAGTGTTTTACCTGCTAGGCCGGTAAAATACCAGCTGGGTGGCAACCCTAATCATGCTGCTTAAAGTTGCTGTTATTTGGGGGCGTGGCCGGCTGAGCAGCAGCACGGACGTGGATCTGGGAGCTCCAAATTCCCCTTCATCTGCCAACTAAGGCATAACTGGCGCCAAGTGTGGAGGTCCGCACACCTTGAGGAGCATTTTGCCAGGCAAACTGAGTTTCTTAGTGCCAGGAAACGGTTGCGGCCTAGTCGCGTGGAGGAACCCGGGACTCCCCGTGGCACACCCAACCGGAAGTGCCTATAGTCGCGAGTGAGCAGAGGAGATACCAGGGGGCACAGGTAGCAGTACTGCAATTACAGGCTCACGCAGGGCCCTATAACAGCACCACAGCCCGCTGGTAAGGTCTAATCTACACAGCAGCCTGCTCTTAACAAAGTCAGACCAAGGTGCATGGAGTGTCTGCATCTCCTTTCCCTAACACAAAGGACAGCCATACTGCCTGGCAAACAATGAGCACTGAGTGGGCAGCAGACACTTTCTACTACATGGGTAGGACAAGCATCTGGCTGTATTAATCCCTCATAGAGTAAGCACTCATAGGATGTTACATATTCAAGTATGCTGGGACTTGAATAAATGCTACACAAATAACTGTTTGAGCACTACTCCACTGTTATGGATATTCCTCACTGCCAGCAACCACAAGGAAGCTACTCTATTTATCTTGAACAACACACAGCTCCTACAAACACATTAGGTAAACACTCTAACAGGGCCAAATCTGATGCAGCTGCCAAACTGGAACAATTTGCCTGAATGCAGCCCTTGGAGGACAGTAACTCTGTGCACTCCTCGCTATGCCCATCTCCCCCATAGGGGCCAGCACACAGCTTGGAGCCTAACAGCACGTCCAGTCCTCTGTCCCCCACAGCAGCTGAGCTAATTGCGGCAATCCTACAGTGCCAATCCAGTTTAACGGCTACATTTACCACCAAAGTGGAGGAATTGAATGTGGTTTTATCATTGATGAAGCACAATCTACAAAATCTTCGGGAACGTACAGGGCACCTGGAGGAAAGGCTAGGAGGGGTTGAGGACTGCACCAGGAATGTCCCCATGGAGGTACAGAACCTAAAACAACAACTCCAAACAGCCATGACTCGCATAGAAGACCATGAAAACAAACAACGGCGCTCTAACGTGAGAGTGGTTGGTGAAGCTCAGAAGAATGACGACCTCCAATATGCAGGAGCAAAAATTTCTCTATTTCCCAATTACTCCATAGCAGTCCAGAAACAGAGGAGCACCTTCCTAGTGGTAAAACGCAATCTACGAGAAATGGGCCTAAACGACACCATGCTGTTCCCGGCAAAGCTTAAAATTATGGAGGGAGATAGATCGATGATATTCGACCACCTGGAGTTTTCACTCGACTGGCTAGAACAACGACCTAGGGCTGACAGGAGCCCTCATCACCATTGAGGGCATTGAGCCCAACAGTCAGTGTTTCAGATAAGTTAATGATGTTAGGCCTCTCCCTCATACTAGCTGCATTGCAGCTTCCATTATTACAAAGGGCGAAGGGTTACACTCCACCTCTTAATTTGGGGGCTGTATGCCTGCGATAAGTCGCCAACAAATGCTCTTCCCCTGACCACTTATCAGAAGTGTATATAACCTTGAGACAATCCAAGCTGACACTCTTTTGATTAACTTTAAGATCTGTGACTTTGGGTGTTTCAAAAAGCAGATATGGGGTAGGGAAGTCATTATACTGTATGGCCCTCACAGATAGTTTGCCTATACCACCCCAGCCCATAATACTGTATGAGGAGTAACTAATGTTTCTTTTTTGTTTAGTATTCAGAGTAGATGTTCAAAGGGGGGAATACCTTGATGGAGTTATTCTGTTTTTCCCTTGTTATGTATGTTTTCTTTCCTTTTCCACCTCTTTTTCTATTCTTGATTAGTGAGTCATGGCATAATTTAATTTATACATTGGTTGCGGGTAATGTAATCACTGACATGAAGCAACTGATCTGGGGACCTCATCAGCCCCTGAGACCAAACTGCCGTTTGGGCCAGGAGAGAGGCACACGGATCTCTACTTTATCTCAATTATATTATGGCCATGGCTAAGTTGCAGAGCCTTTCATTGCTTTCTTGGAATGTTAGAGGGTGCAATGACAGAATCAAACGTTCAGTTATTATGGATCAGCTTTAAAAATCAGGAGCCAACCTCATGTTGCAAGAGACCCACCTGGTTGGACAGAGACTAAGGGCACTAAAAAGGTGTTGAATGTCTGCCTACTATCATGCAGAATACTCTGCCTACTCCAGAGGAGTAGCAGTTCTAATAAAAAAATCCTTGATCCTATGCTTGGAGAAGCTCATCACTGACCGACTAGGCAGATACATTATCATGAAAATCAAAATCGAGGGCCTCCCTTATTTACTGGTGAATGTATATTAGCCTCCACCGGCAGATTTACAAGTACTAAATGATGTTCTACAAAAAATAGCACAATTTGGACAAATTCCTACGATATGGGCTGGAGAGTAACATGGAACCAGACCTGTCTATTGACAGGCTTTAACCCAATACTAGGGGCTCACGTTTTTCCACTGGATAGAGGCTGCAGGGCTGACTGATGCCTGGCGGTGGAAACACCGCCAGGCCTCATAATTCCCGTGCTTTACGATTGCCACATAGGCCTTGTCCAGACTAGATATGGCTTTGGTTACCGGCAAAATTTTGCAATGCATAGATTCTGTTAATTATAATACTAGAACTTGCTTGGATAATTCCCTGCAAGTGCTTAAGATTGCGCAAGACCTGGGGGGCCACAGGGCCCAATGGAGGCTTCCCCCTAAATTGATTGCCACCCCAAAGTGGCAGCGGAATCCGCTTTTCTGAAATGATTGTGTGGGATGCTGCCATAGCCTTTGTGAGGGGCAATTACATCTCCTTAATCAAAGCAGCTAGGAAGGATATGGAAGCTGATATTAATGAAGCCCGGATAAAACTTAATGCCTGCAAGATCACTCTTGTAGCAGACTTCTCGGAGAGTAACAGTTAAAATATGGCAGCTGTTCAAACTCAGCTGAATCTGCTGCTCTTTGAGAAGCGATCCCAAAGAGAACTGTATAGGTCAGCAGCATGGTACAACAATGATGACAAAAATGGTAAGCTACTGGCGTTGCTAGCTAAAAGTGACACTCCCAGAACTGTGACATCAGGTGTACGGTCAGATGAGAGGAACTTGATAACAGAGACTCCCTGTCAGGGCAGGCTCCTGGCCCTGACGGTATCCCCATTGAGTGGTACAAGGAGCACGTTGAAGTAGTCTCCCCCAAACTGTGTTCCCTGTTTAACAATATTGGAGACACCACCGCCCTCCCTGAGTCATCCCAGATGGCATACATTTCTCAGATACTGAAACAGGGGAAGCCACTGGAGGCATGCGACTCCTACTGCCCCCTTTTTCGCTACTAAACTGCGATGTTAAGTTATTTACCAAAATAATTGCAAGGAGGTTGAATACTGTTATTAAAGAGCTAATACATCCAGACCAAACTGGCTTTATGCCAGCCAAAGCCACGGATATCAACATCCTTAGGTTATATACTAATCTTGCCCTTACGCATGATAACACTGGCAACAGGATATTTGTCTCCCTTGACACAGCTAAGGCGTTTGACACAGACCAATGGCAATATTTGTGGCGTCTATTGCCAAGGTACGGCCTGGGACCTAGACTCTGTTCCTGGATTAAGCAGTTGTATTGCGAACCCCAGTCTAAGGTCTTGGTAAATGGAACACTGTCAGCGAGGCATGAGACAGGGATGTCCTTTATCCCCAATATTTTCCCTAGCAATCGAGCCATTGGCAAAACAAATCCGGGCATCACCGGGGATCGAAGGACTGAGACTACACCCCATTTCAGAAAAGATTTCTTTATATGCGGATGATATGTTCATCTACCTGGCAAATTCCAAAAATGCTTTGACAGAATTAATGCGGGTGGTCTCAGTCTTTGGATCAGTCTCCAAGTAAACAAGGGGAAATCAATTATCTTCCCTATAGACCCCCTTCCAGAGGCCCCACTAACACACATTGAGCAACTTCAGGTGGTGCCTAAATTCAAATACCTTAGAATAATAATCCATAAAGACTTCACACAATAGGAGGCTCTTAATCTTACTCCAATAGTGCAGTCCGTGATCTACAGAATCCAGGTGTGGCAAGACTTTCCATTACGGTGTTCCAGAAATGCCTCTGCTTGTCGGGGAGACCCTCTCAAGTGTGGTCTCCGAGAACACCCCTGTGGGGAAACTCTGCACTCTCCCACCTATCAGCAGTACCTGACATCAGTCAGTGGGCAGATAAGGGTATCAAAACACTAGGGGACATAACATCTGATGGAGAACTCAAAACCTTTGATATCCTTAGAGATGAGTTTGTGCTGCCCCTTCCATTATTTACACCTCAGGCACGCTTTCTACTCCAAGTTCCCTGTTCAACCCCTGCAGACTTCCGAAACCACCGTGGAAGCTTACTTACATAGGGGTGTATATATATACACACACACACACACACACACACACTATATATGACAGCACCCAGGCATTAGACTGTTGTTTCGGAGTGCACTGCAGCTGGAACTTATATATATTATATACTCTCTACCCTAGTTGAATAGAGCAAGAAGAAGGTAATATGTAGTTGCAGCTACAGTATAACAAGCTATCTGGTATGAGAATTATGAATTAATTGGCATAGAAATAATAAGGGCATACGTTCATGTCTAAATAACATTAGTGACCCTGTAAGCTGCTATATTCTGTTGAGTTTGTGGCCCACTACTAGTTTCCTGTCACATTTATTCTGCCTTTCAAAGCTTCATTGTTTTTATAATCTGAATACATGCTATCAAATATTCCCATAGATATTATACTTTGCAGTAGAATATCTCCACATATTCACAGTTCTGAGATACTTTGATGAGTGATCTTCCAACTCTTTCTTTCTCTTTATATTCAGCATAATCATGAATCACTTAGAACATGTTCAGATCCTTACAAGGCTGCATATGTTAATGAACCAGTAAGTGGAAAATATACACAAACCCACAAATACCTGTATGTTTCTTTTTAATGTTGAAATGCTGCTGATTTTGTATTCATTTATACATGCAAATTTGCAGATTTTCATTGTGTAGTGTTGTAATGGTGCATACACAAAATCCACATACCCATTATAATATTTTAGCCCTTATTTCTTTCCAAACAGAACTAAGATGTAATTTAGTTACTGCAAAGATATTGTTATTAGTGGCCTTTTGGAATGCTTTTATATAAAGAAATGAATTAAAAGTTAGTGTAAAATATATAGGGTTCTTATATGCTGTATATTACATATTGGTGAGCTCTGTGTTTTTTGATCATGGAAATAATCAATTGCTTGTGTTCACACCGTTATAAATGGGAACAGCCTAACCGTAGGGGTAAATTGCTTTTTCAGACAGCTGTGCACTTTTTCTTTCTATATCAAAGGCTCCTCAGAAATCTATGTTTTCTGGGCAGGGAAGACAAAGCAATATGTGGATTCAAAAGGTTTTTAAAAATTACTTTTGGATGTTTATAGGATAGGGATGTATGGTGTAATATTTGTGATAGTGGCCTTGGGCATTTACAAACCCCTAAAATATACTAATGCCAATGTATAAATAGGGGGCACGCATCTGGTTTTTAAATGGTTTTGTGTAAATTAACATAAGAGTTTTACATAATCTTTATACTGTAAATGTGTGTTATGTGGTATTGTGGTTTACTAGAGGTTCTAAGAGTCTCTTGGAAACAATTGTCACACAACAGCTATGTGTAAGCAAAGGTTTTATTACAGAGAAGCATGAGAGAGATGGAAAATATATATTACATTACAGAGTGAGCAAAAATCCTGATTCAGTCAGCAGATTGAAACCTCAAATGGTCCACCAGGTCTTGGGCATTATGTGCATTAACCCACAGGAGAGATCTCAGGTGACTGAAGGGAGACCCCAGTTTTATATGCTCAAAAACAAATACATTAAACCACTTGGTTAATAACAGATCTTGCTTCTGGTCATACTCCCAACAAGCAAACTCAAAGCAGAGATCTTATCTAGTCAACTAGTAGCACTTTAGTACATATTCCGCCCCTGGCTATAATAAAGGAAAGCCCCATGAGAAATTCTAGAAATAAACATATTAGGGACAAATACAAATATTAAGCCATCGACTTATTGGGTTTAATAGTTTTTCGTGTACAAAGCTTCGTTATACAGGATCATTGATTATAAAGCTGTCTTGTATACTATATTGGGTTCAGCATACCATATTGGATTCAACAGTAGAACAGTTCTTTGTATTATATTTATACAGTTCTTTATCAAAGTATTACCATGAGCCATCATTGAAAATAAACTCCTCTCATTACACATGGTTCTGTTTCTTCAGGGTCAGACTGGCACTGTGCCTCTACCTGTTGACCCCACTGGTCTAGGCACAAGGGAAGCCTGTGCAGTGGAGTGCAGGACTGCATCTCTGATAACTGGTGGCAGTAGTGAGCTTTCTGGTGCTAGTGATAATTATCTTGGTGAGGGGGCAATGCAGTGTTCCAGAGTTTGGCTGGAGTTGTGGGCTCTTAACTTGGGGGGGCAGGGTGGTGGACCCTTAGCTCAGCTTTTCAAGTGGGCCTTTCCTCCCACATCCAATTCTGCATGTATTTAACCTGCTTCTAAAAATGTATGACAACGTTATCTGGAATGGTGGGCCCCTTATCTCACTACAATATAACAATTTTGAAACTAGACCGAGAAAAGATTTCTTGGATGCAATCATAACTATGAAAAAGCCAATACAACCAAAATGTGACTTTGAGTGCCATATTCCCTGTAGTGAATAAACCAAGACGATAATCATGTAACATAACTTGCAAGTATTTCAAACTACAAAATAACCTCATTTTCTCATGACTAAAAAAATATTTACCCTAAATAGATATCTTTGTATTATTATCTAACTAATCCATCAGTGAATGGAAACTAATTACATAGAGGCACACTCTCTCTAGCACACCAAAAAACATCTGTACATGGAACTGTGCATAGCTAGACTGGAGTGTAGTGCACCTTATATGGGCCATTTACAATCAAGCTTGTATCTTCACACGACTGGCTTGAACCATAAGAATTAATTCATTTTCACTACATTGATTATTTTTGTCTAAAGGGAGCACTGTGCATTTGCAAAAACCCATGAAATTACAAGGAGCGAAGCTTTTATAGGTACTTTCTATTGCAAAACAATTTACTACACAATTAAGAGAAGCACTTGTAATTGGAGAAACAGAAAACAGAATTAAAAGATCTGTTCTAACTACACCGGTTCCTATAAAGTGGCTATAGAAATAATTAAAAGCAGATTACATGTTATTTTTATCTATGAAACCAATTCAAAGCTTAGGTTAAATGATTATGTTTTGATATAAAAGCAACATATGTTAAGAAGAAAATGCTAGATTGGAAATAATGATAACTTCAGGTAGCTATCTTTGCATCTACAGTTCAAGTAGCTCAACTTGACTTATTAGGAAATTTAAATCGTGCAGACTGACAAATCAGTGTATCTCAATTCAGGTTACAAAAAAGTGCTATGGGGAGTTATATATTGTATGTATTTTATAATAAAAGATTAGCACATAATCATTGGCTTGACAGCTATGCTCAAAGTTCCAGATTTTTATTTGTTTTCCATCAGTTGCTTGATAAACACTGTGGGGCAAATTCACTAAGATCCGAAAATTCGCTAGTGCTAGCAAATTCGCACGGCAATTTTTCGCCAGCGCTATGCAAATTCACTAAGATCCGAATTTGCGCTCAGGGCGGTGAACGTTAGCGAAGTAGTGCTACCATTCATTTCCAAGGCAAAGCGCAGTTACGCTAGCGATGCTTAATTTGCATACGGTGCAAATCTCAAAGTATAATAGAAGTGCATGTTACAGCCACTTTGTTGCACTACACAAGCCCAGGAAACCTTTAATGAAAAAAATAAAGTTGTCCTATTGCCCTACATGTGCCCCCTATATAGTTGTGTTGCCATATTTTAGTAAATGTAGGGGGGAAGGAGGGTAACCCCCCCAAAAAAAATGGATCTTTTCTTTGCACTTCTGTATAGTTGTTTTTGGCAGATCTTAGTCTTTCCAGCTTCCCATTACAAACTGAATGCAGCTGCAAATATTGATGAAGAGAAAAACTCTTCATCAAATGTTGCGACTGGATTGATGCATAAGTCCTGGGAAAAAACAACACAGCATAATAGAAAAAACTCTGGTGATTGAAATTGCACTTGTGCTCACTGCACTTGCAAGTCATAAATTACCCCATATGTTGCCATGTGTATCCCACCAAGGGCCAATGCTGAAAACAAATCATATAATTTTTTTTCATGTGGGGAGGGTTGAGAATAATGTTAATTCATTGCAACACTTTACTGCAAATTTACTATTATTCCCAAAAATTTGCTCGATAAATTCGATAAGCATTCGACCATCGAATGCTTATCGAATTGTTTTAGGCTATCACTTTGTTCGCTATTCGATTTCTTGATGAATTTGTACGATCGGATACCGATCGTCCGATTTCACGAAAAAATTGTGAAATTTCCTTCGAGCGTCCGAAAAATTCGTACGATTCGAACAATTCGAACGCTCCGATCGTACGAATGGTATTTGAGCAGGACTTAGTCTCAGAAGCTTGTGGGGAACTTCTATTGCAATTCGGTAGGTTCAATCTGGCGAAGTAGGCAGTCGAATAATGAATAACGAAAAATTTTGAATCCTTCAATCATCTTATGATCGAATTATTGAATATCCGATCATTCGATCTATTCGATTTTCGATGATCAAAGAGGCCAAATTTGAATATCCGATTTCACGAAAAATTTGTACGATCGTTATTCGATCGAATTCTATTGAACTTCGATCATTTCACGTGAATTTCGTAAATTGGCCCCTTTGTATTCGAATTAAGTTACCAATGTTCTGCTTTAAATTAATCATTTTCATGTACTTAAGCCATAAAAACTTCTTAATATGAAGTTTTAACTTATTAGGAATAACAATATTCAAAACTGCATTGTGACATGTCCCATATAATATTAGTCAAATATCTTCTTTTTTTCAAATCCTAGAATAGAACTGGTTTGTTAATGAATGTTTCATGCTGTTTGCTACACATGGTTAGTATAGATTATAAAATTTGTTGATAAAGCTGCAGCCTGGCAAAAAAATGTTGTTAAAGAGAAGCAATGCTTGAACTGATGTTTCTCCACAGAGCAATAGATGCTGTCTTTAAAAGTTCATTATGTATTAACATAAACGATTTACCACCCACAGACATTTTTATCGAGGCATCACTGCTAAACCAATTATTTTGTGCTAACGTTTTAACTATTAAATACATAAACTGTCTTTAACCAAAGGTAAAATCTGCAGGGGTGGAAGAGTAGGAGGTATTTCTCTTCTAAAAATCTTTGGCGAATTGCTGTTTTTGAGATGTTTCTACAAATAGAGACAGAGGACTGCTAAAGACACTTGCAAAGTAATTTAGTTTTAAACGACAATTGAATTAATTCTAAAATTCTTTCAACAGTTGGACTCTATACATGCCAAAACAAAAGTGATTTCCAATTTAGAAAAGCTTGTAGCTGTAATAGAACCTAACCAAACTGGAGGTAAAGATGTCAATGATGACGTGTTATACATGCAAACATCACTTGCTAAACCAAAGACAGAGCTAACAATTAATTAACTTTTTAACTCAGTTTGTAGTGGATGTTTAATAGATTTCACAATCATCACTATTTTAAAAGTTTTTCAACTTTTGATACTGTTCCCCTGTAGGTTAAACAATTTCCTTGGAGGAACCAAATTCCAGGGACAGACTGTATGAAGTATATCATTGATTTGTAAGCCTTTTGATCTCTAATTCATGATATTTATGATATTAATCTGGGGCAGAGAGAGAGACATGTGCTATGTGCCAACTATGGATTTAAGAAAAAAAAATAGACAGAACACATTTTCAGTGGGAGCTTTATCTATTTGGCTCATGTTGAGTTTATGTGTATATATTGGCCCTCTGAACAGCTGGGGAAAGGAAAATACATAAGACTACTTAGACAACTGCATATTTACATATTATTATTCAAGTTTAGAAGCATTCATGTAGTATGTCTTCCACTCTACATTCACAATGTGTTTTGGCTGACCAGTATCAACTTTGTAATTAATGCAAATGTGCCTTTCCCAGGACCCTGGGCTTGGTATTGTATCTGTCAAAATTGCTATTTGTTTCAGAGGTGCAGCAGTCTTAATACTTACTCAACTCTTGAGGGAGCATTAGAAGTTGGGTAGTTGCATGATACTTATGTATGCCTGCATTTGCAGGCTGCCGTAGCTCCTAAACAAGGTGATTTTACAGACTTTTGGATGGAAGTCAGAAGTATTTTCTAATAGCTTAACAGGTACATCAAAGTTGTTGAAGTAATAAATAAGGAACCATTAGTTACACTACCCCAGTGATCCCCAACCAGTGGCTTGTGAGTCACATGTTGCTCTCCGACTCCTTGGATGTTGCTCCCAGTGGCCTCAAACAGGTGCTTATTTTTTAATTCCAGGCTTGGAGGCACGTTTTGGCTTCATTAAAACCAGAGGTACTGCCAAACAGAACCTCCTGTAGGCTGCCATTCCACATAGGTGCTACCAATAGTCAATCACAACCCAAATTGTGCAACTGCATTAACTTTTTGCATGACTGCTCTCCAACTTGTTTTACACTTTAATATGGCTCATGGGTAAAAAGGTTGGGGACCTCTGCACTACCCATTAGAGAATCAGTAGCTGTGCCCTGAAGCTTGAGCAGAAGGGTGTAAGTGGAACAGCACAGAGCAAAGATACCAGACCACTTGAAAATTCAGTTCAATATTAATGAGTGCAGCCCTTCTAGTTGGACGTTTTATAGAAGTGTTCCTTAATTTATCTGGTGAGCTTAGTATAGAGGGCAGTTATAAAGAAACTAAAATAAATCATCTTGATGTCATACAGTTGGGCATTTTCCATTTGGAGAAATAAATGTTAATCCTGAAAATGATATGCAAGGGTTCATTAATGAATTGTCTTTGTCTCTCAAACACATTGATAGTACTATGCATTTAAAACTCTTGCTCAAAAAACATAATCAACCCTTTAATTTTAGGAAAGAGCTTGGCAGGGATAATGTTTTGTGTGGAAAGAAAGGTCATTACCATTTGGCAGTCAGAGAAGATAAATAGTACATTACCATAAAGTATAGATAGCTCTAGGAAGACAAAACTTCAGCCAAAATTAAGCTCCCAGTTTTGCTGATTGACTCTGCCTTAATCAATTCAAAAGGTACTATTGAAAATTAAAGATACCCAATAGCTGATGAAATAAAACCCGAGCTGTCCACTTCTGTTCTATCACTTGTTCCATCTAAGTAATGGTACAGACATTCAGAAACACTGAAAACTACAAACCATCTTCTTTGCTATTGTATTTAATATATATAGTATATTGTATTGCGTATTTGATTTTAAGTATATAATGCATGGTTCCATAAGTAATACTGCAAATACACTGGCACACACGGCTGGTTCAAGCAGGGTATTACCCTTGCATGTTATTGTCAATAAACACTCAAGGGTAATACCCTGCTTGAACCAACCGTGTGTGCCAGTGTATTTGCAGTTCCATTGTTCTTGGAGGGTGCCGATCCCTCTAACACTGTGCACCTGGTGAATATCTATTCGAAGGCCAGGGTGTCCTTTAGTATCCAGTCCATAAGTAATACATCATGTATGGTCTTTGGCAATATTAAGTTAAATATTTCAGTTCTAAGAGAAACCGCAAGCTCTTTTTGTATCTGGTGTATGATAGGGGTGGTCTCTTTACATACTGGAACAAAATTGCTTCTTTTTTTATTCATCCACTTCATAACCCAAGGTCAGTTGCTTGAGACCCTGGATAAAAAGATGTTGCTTCAACATTTCATAACAATAATGTATACAATAATGCAAGCTTCATCTGTGACAAGGTACTTTGTTGAAATATACATACAGTATAAAAGCTTGCAGTCTTCTCTGTAAATAGAGGAATACTGGAAGTTGTTACTGTCACCTCTGAACCTCCGAGCCCTATCTTCAAAACATAAATGTCTCTCTGCAGGTTTGGCTACTTTTAATCATTGTACTGAGTTAATTACAGGAATAATTTCTTAATTAGCATGCACCTGCTGCCAGACTAAACTGGAATGGTTCCCTATGGTGGAAATCTGGCAAACTACAGTGGCAAATGTGTTTCTTCAGAACCACTTTAATATATTAGTGGAAAGTACTTCACATAAATCACTTTGCCTTTTACTATATTGCCTCATTTAGTTAATAGTAAATGCCCAATACAACTCTTTTTATAGCTAATGGATGGCAGGCAAGCTCTATTATAAGTCTTTAGATTGAACAACTCATCTGAAAATTAGAATGCAGTACTTACTGTAGGATGATAGCAGTACACAAAAAGCACATTTTATAATTATATTAGTCCATAAGAATTTAAGGTTCTGTGTTTAAAATCTAATATCACTTGTTTAATATTGCTTAATATTCCAGTTAAAATCCAGGGGTTTTTACATAAAACTATTTGAAAATCCCAGTTCAGGTATGCAATCCATTGTCTGGAAGCCTGTTCTTCAGAAAGCTCTGAATTACTGGAAGGTGGTCTTCCATTCCACTTTAATCAAATAATTCTAATTTTGAAAAATAATTCCCTTTTTCTCTGTAATAATAAAACAGTGATGCCGGTAAACCCTGATGCTACAGCCAGCCAGATGGTGGTATTTCCAGGGTTCTCATAGATCCCAACTAAGATATACTGAATCCTTATTGGAGTCAAAATATATTTGGTTTATTTAATGTATAAAACAATTCTACTAGAATTATGGACTGAGATTCAAATTATGGAAAGACACCTTATACAGAAAAACCCAGGTCCCCACTATTCTGGATGACAAGTTCCCTACCTGTATACTGTTTATAGCTAAAACTTGGCACTTATTTTAAGCAACGGAGGAGGGTCATCTTGGGCAGTCAACATGGCTTTAAATGGAAATGTATAGTCATCTTCTTAATAAATAATCTTCTTAATAAACCTGTGGTGTTATCACACTAAATCTGATTTGCCAAAAAAGATTGTAATGCTAATCTGGGTTATCCAGGCCACAAAATGTCCAGCTATTGGTTTGAGCATGGGTTACATTGGTCTCTCTCTTCAGGATCCCGGGCCTTCGATAAGTGGAAGCATTCCCTCTACGGTGTAGCGTGACTACAACATCCAGACACTGTGCATGCAACTTACAAAAATGATGGGCACTAGGAGGTTCTTGGTGCAAACTCAAACAAACTTTTATTAGTCCGAAGACAATTTCCCCAGGTTTTACTCACATATTGAGGAGGTATTAGCACAATGACATACACCGTCACATCAGAGGATAGATCACAGCAGAGAACAGACTCCATTAGGCATTTGCAGTTAATACAACCATTCCCTCCTGGAAGTTGTCAAGGAAAGTAGCCTCTACCCTCACAGTCCCTCCTCACTGGGGTCCCTGCACTCAGGTATTTCAAAACCTGTGGGAAGCTACTCCCTCCTGCAAATCCTCGTTGGAGTTGAGCTACTCATACTGCTTCACCCAACTACCTCACTCTCCTAGGGAGTCTATCACCAAAACTCCACCACAATAGCTAAACCTCATTCACAGGGTTTCCTGGTCCCCGACTTACCCACCAAAAGTGTCCAGAGGCCAAAGAGGAAGCCAGCCCTATATCAGATTGAGGCAGGATGTGGTCACAGCGCCACCTGACCACTAACTACAGGCATTAACACAAAAATAAATACATAGGCTTCTGCCTAGTAACTAGAAAGGTGGGAATTTAACCCTATAGGAACCGGTTATTCCTATAGATCCCTACAAGATTTTAAGGTTCAGTGGCATAACTATACAGGAAGCAGACCCCACAGTTGCAGGTAGGCCTGGGGAAATGGGGGCCCAGACTGCTTCCTCTCACCAACAATAACCCACCCCCTTCCCCAGGGGCTCTCTGACCTGCTCTGGGGAAACTGAGTGCATCGGCACGGGGTGGATAGTGGGCAGAGTTTGTGCAGGGAGTGGGCAGAGTCCAGGTAGGAAATGGACGAGGCCAGGAAATGTGTGTAAAGATGGAAATCGGAGTGCATTGGGACCCTCTGAAAAATTGTTTGGAGGGGGGCCCAGCGCACGGCACTGGTAAGGTTGTGTTTATTTGTGCCAAGCAAAATGCCCAAATATACTCCTTGCACTTTTGTATAATTGTGCCATATGGTATAATGTAACTTGTTTTGCTGAAACATGTCCAGGTGCTCCCAATGATGCTGGGGAACCCTTATGCTACAGACAGCTGGATGGTGGTAATTCCAGGGTTCTTGCAGACTTGTGCCCTACTTTGTTATCTATTCCAGTATTTATGAGATACCCATTCTCTAAGAGCAACCAGTATACTGTAAATTGAAAAATGAAACTTGTATCCTATGATAAATGTAACATTAGAGAACAGCTATTTTCGTCAGTGCTGTCCATAGAAATATATTGTTAAAGTTTGCAAAGATTTTTAATGTGTCAGCTACATTAATTTCAGTAATGATCTTTTTTTCCAGCTAAATCTAGTCTAACAGGAAATCTTTATAAATTGCTACCTAAGGAAATGTAATATAATCAGATGAAGCAGATATCAGGATTTTTTTTGCACATTTTCTTTGATCATATTGATTATTCATGAAGCAATTACGATTTAATAGAACTAATGCATAGTAGGACTTACCAAGCATGGGTTGTTGGAAAATATACGTGATATTTTTATGACTGCATGACATTGCCTCTCTGTTTACAATCAGACAAGGAAAAAAATGATATTAAAGAAACTTGATGGTCTGAGTTTGAGTGGTCCTAATACATATTGCTGCACAGCTGGGACAGAGATATAAAATGGCAATAGTGCAGGTACAGGACCTGTTTCCAGATAAGTGTTCTTTCCATTATTTGAATTGTCTACTAAATAATTATATAAAAATCAAATGAACCCAACAGGCTGGTTTTGCCTCCAATAAGGATTAACTATATCTTAATTAGGATGAAGCACAAGGTACTATTTTATTATACAATACAGAGAAAAAATGGATTATTTGGATAAAATGGAGTCTATGGGAGACAACCTTTGCATAATTCTGAGCTTTTTGGATAACGGGTTTCCGGATAATGGATCCTATGCCTGTATAAGCTAAGACTGGTAAAGGAAAAATGGTAAAAAAAGCACGCAACCACACCCAACTACCATTCTCCCTTACCTATTCTACCTCTTACAGAGCTTCCCAGCATTCTGTATCCCATTTGCCCTTGAATTCTTTTGTTCAGTGTACAGTAAGTAGCATCATTTTATTTGATCGGAAATGTGGAATTGCCACAGGCATAGAATTGGGTTGCCATGTTTTCTGGGAAGAATAAGTACTAGCATTCATTTCTTTTATATTTTTTTTCTTTTATATGATTTCTACTTGCCAGGTGGCAAACCAACATGGGACACAAGAAATAGGGATGA
>CM044448.1:84142799-84198950 GCA_024363595.1 Xenopus borealis | reverse complement strand
ATAAATGTACCTTTATTTGTGGAAATATTAATATATAATAATATTTGTGTTTGAATGGCTAAAGAGCCATGATCAATTCATTCAGCTGATAACCAAATAGATTTAAATTTAAATGGGAGAGAACCGCAGCCCCAGTAACTTTCCTGGTCCTCTCTTCTGCTGAATACTTGCGCCAATTGGAAGCAAGATAGCCTGTAGTTACAGATGCCATAAAAGTAAATGGGATACCTGACTGGTGTTGCAAAACTGACTCCGGGCCTGCTCATAGTGTTTATAGCCAAATCCATCCAAACTACCTTAAGGTTTTGTTAGCAGGAGCACAGATTTGAATCTATTAGCACATCAGCAGCCACTTTCTGTGGTTAATATCACTTTACTAGCCTTTATTTCTTTCTCAGGCACATGCTAAGATGACTGAACTGCCCAAGGTTACAACAAAGGTGTAAAAGTGTCTCTACCCAGAGATTACCCTATGTGATATCGCTAATACTTAATGAGAAATACTGTATACGTATGTTTGTTAAAGTTTGTCTGTTTGTGTAGTGTGTTCCTAATATTGTTGTTATCATCATCCTTTACTGACATAGTGGCAACAAATTCTGCAGAACTTAACATCAATCTCTGCTTAAAGGAAAGGAAAGGCTGTTTGCACTTGAGGGTGCCAAATGTTAGGCACCCCCAAGTAATTGTATTTACTAAACTGAAACCATAGGCTGGTGCTCCTATGAGCAAAAAACTGCCTGGTCTGGGTTTTTTCTAGCGAGCACCATGGAGTGATCAACTTCTGCCTTCTTCTTTCTTCAAATTTCCCCAGGAAAATGCATGCGCAGTAGAATGAAATAGCTGAATTTTTAGTTAAAATGCAGCTTTATGTTCTGCGCATGTACAACCATGCAAAGAAAGAGGAAGCAGGAAGAGGATCTCTCCACAGTGCTCACTAGTTAAACCCTGGACCAGTAGGAGCACCAGCCTGGGGTTTCAGTTAAGTTGGTACAATCACTTGGGGGTGCCGAACAATTGGCACCCCAAGTGCAAACAGCCTTTACTTCTCCTTTAAGTGGATTTTATCATCTGAGTCCCCTATCACGCATACACTAATCAATAACCAGTTAACCTATTCTTATTCCTATTTTGGAATCTGGGAGAAAACTCGAAGACTTCGATCGTACGAATCATATTCGATCAGGACTTGGCCTCAGAAGCCTATGAGAGTGCTCTCATAGGCTTCTATTGCAATTCGGTAGGTCCAATCTGCCGAAGTAGGCAATCGAATAAACTTAAAAATTTAAATCCTTCGCTGATCGTATGATCGAATATTCATTCATTCGAATTTATTCGAATGTATTCAATCATTTGACCATTCGATATTCCATGATCGAATATGCCAAAATTTGCATATTCGACCAAACGAATAAATCCTACGTTCGAAATTCGATCGAACTTCTATCTATTCACGTGAATTTAGTACATCGGCCCCTTAAACTCAGTGTTTCAACAGTGTCTTAAAGCAGAAATACAATACAGAAATGCATCAAGTATGTATTCATATTTCATTACCAACTGGCATATTTGAATTATTTTAAAAAGCTTGGCTTTCTTCTGCATTTTGCTTTCCATTTTCATAAATATAAATAGAAGACTCTTTTAAAAACATACAATCTTTGTAACCGGTGTAGATTTCTCTGCAATGGAAACAAGCAGCTCATAAGCATCCATCGAAAGCCAGATGTTTTGAAGAAAGTGAGTGCATAAAACATTTGCTCTGACGAATTTATAATTTCTTTCAGAGGATTACTTGTTTTGCCTCTTAAGTTATCAAAGCCATTCCACATCATACATTTCTAACTATGCCCTGAGGTATCCTAACAATTTTAGATCTGAATTGAATTAAAATGGAAGCCTGAACAGTTTTTATGGACAAAGCAATCCAATCCAATGAACATAGTAACACAATTTCTGGAAATATTCTACGCATA
This sequence comes from Xenopus borealis, assembly GCA_024363595.1. Lineage (NCBI taxonomy): Eukaryota > Metazoa > Chordata > Amphibia > Anura > Pipidae > Xenopus > Xenopus borealis. The sequence continues at coordinate 84,196,974 of CM044448.1, read as the reverse complement.
AAGCTAATGCACAAAGCTAAAATACAACCCCCCTTTGTCTACAACACTTAACTGGTTGGAAGGAACTGTGATGCTATTTTTAATTGAATTGTTGCAGGAAATCAACCCAAAGGGAAATAAATCGTACATGATGGTTGAAAGTTCCTTACGCAAGAGAGACACTGTCATATTCACATATAGCAACTTCCAAATGCACAGACATAAATATATACTAAATCCATTGTGCAACATATGTGCATCATATGCATCAAAACACACATGCTATATATAGTACTGTATACATACAGAAAATTCATAGCTAGTTAGGAAACAGCATGCAATTTACAGGCTTATTATATAAAGAAAATGAACATTGGTAAAAAGCCAGTGGGGAAGTGGAGACATTATAAAGACAAAATCTTTGTCTTTTCAACATTATTTCTGACATACTGTAGGTAGATATGATGCCTCCAATACCCCCACGTTTGCTCTGACCCAAGTAGTTTGCCAGTCAGAAACTTACAGATGAAGCCATTTTGCATTGTGTGTTTGACACAGAATAACTTAATTCAGACATCCCATTTATCCCACTTAGCACAGAATATTGTGTCACAGCATCCCATCCAATTAAAGAGTTCACCATTAAAAACAATGGTGCTTTGGTATGCTAATGAAAAGGTTAAATGCAATAAATGAGTTAATATGACTTTAGATAACACACTTCACTCTTCAATTAACCCTGAGTCACGACGCATTTAACACACAAATCCAAGTGTATCTGTATCTGTGCACCAGTTTTAATTAAACAACACATGCTGAGGAGATTCATTATTCTACCTTTATAGACTACAGACAATCATGGCTAAGATTCAGATTATCAGGCTACACTAAGCCCCATTTTGCTCCCTGTTTAGTTTTACCTCTTACTTCACTAAAATGTACCTACTTATCCTATATTTCCTCTTTCCTTCTGTCTAATTCTACTCTCCTTTAAATTTACATTTTCTTTTCTCTTGAACATATTTTACTCACTTTCCATCTTTTCTCTCCACCTCTAATTCTTTTTTTCCCATAAAATTTTACACTTTTCTTACTTAATGACATTCTCCACCCACCCATTTTTTCTCTGTTTACCCCTAGACATATTCACACACATTTTACCTCTACATATTCCTCTCTTGCACAATGCTGATAAATAGAATGGAGAATGTCAACAGTAAAGCAAAGCCCAAGAGACGAAGACAGAGAATATAGCTCTCTGGATACTGTGTCCACTGGGATTTAGTCAAACATTTCAGTCCCATTCTAAGCAATAGCAATGAATTCAAGCAAAGCTGTAAGATGCAAAAGAGGAACCTTTCTGCAGTTTCCTGTTTTGTATGATGTAGATTTTGTGCTATGTGTTGCATGAAAGGGATATTTGTTTTTAAAAGCATTGATTCGTCTTAAACTGATACTAACAAGCAAACATATTTCTGAATAATTCAGCATTGCCACCCTCTGGACCCAATAGATCCCCCCCTTCATATTTAAAATAAATAAATATATCAGAATAACTACAGTCAACAAATTAAAATTTCTTGGGTAGTAACATTGTTCTCATGTAATTTTTCAGGGAAAATATATGTTTTATTTTCCTAAGTCTGGAGGCAGAGGAGGTTTAAAATGTATAAGCCAAAATTCATTGCTAGGTGTTAAGCTTTCTTTGGCTTGTTGTCTGATCGTCTCAGCAAGCTAACAGTCTGTTTAACCATCTGGAACTTTATCCATTGATATCATCTAACTAGTGCATTTCACATATACTGAATGACTCCCCCACACACTTCAGTGCAACTCCTTTATAAAGACATTTAACTCTACTGATCTGAACATGATATTACAATATTAGGCAATAGGTTCAAATCAGGCAAAATTATGGGTCATTTTATACACCAGCACTGCTGAAATAAAGGTGTACACAAAGGTGTAGCATTTTACAGTTATCCCACCCCTTTAATATTTTATATTTAAATGGCGTGAAGCATAATTCAATACTCTGGGTGCAGTGAAGTCTCTCAGGTAGATACATGGTGATCCACCTTAACGATGGCAGATTTAATTTCCACAGAATCTGTAGTTAACTACAAGATAGATCTCTGTTAAACCAAAGACTGTCTCCACCAACATTTCAAATGCCCTCATACAAAATGCATTTTAATGACTATATCCCAGTCATCACTTTGCAAAGGAATTGTGGCACCATGAAACATTAGTGGATTACAAGACTTAATAGAAAGTGACTATCTTTAGTACTGTCAATTGACTTATTTTATGTGTATAGGCATTAAAGGAAAACTATACCCCCAAACAATTGAGGTCTCTATTAAAAAATATATATATATTGCATATGCATATATTGCAAAACTCTGCTTCATCTAAATGAAACATTTTCATAAAATATACTTTTCTAGCAGTATGTGCTGTTTGGTAATTGTAAATATAAATTGCCATTTTATGGCACAAGTATTAAGGGCCACCCCCTGGACCATATGATTCACATTTCACACAAATAAACTAAGGGCATGGAGGAATACAACAGAGATTGTGCTTCATTAAATACCTGAACATTGCAGTACACAAACAAAGCTAATTAGTTATGTAAATGCAGACTGGGCATGTAATGTAAAAGACCACACGTCAACTACAGGATTTTTGTTTCAACTTGGAAATGGCACTGTATGCTGGACCAGTAGAAAAGAAGCAACAGCAGTCCTATCATCAACAGAAGCTGAATATAGTGCTGCAGCACAAGGTTGTCGAAAAATTATCTGGTTATGTCAACTGTTGATGGATTTGGGGATAGGCATATCCGAACCAACTCTTCTCTTGGAAGACAACCAATGATGTATTACATTGTCACAAAAAGAAGAGGTGAGCCAGCATACTATATACATTGATGTGAAATATCACTGTTTGAGGGACTTTCAAGATCAGGGCACCCAGTGTTGGACTGGCCCACAGGGATAACAGGAAAACTCCCGGTGGGCCCAGGTGTCAGTGGACCTATTGCTTCTAACAATTTGGCCTATTTCATGTTCATTCCCTATTTCTTTATGTGGAAAAAGAGGCTTGATAATGGAAGAATGTAGTATAATAAGTAGATCTAAAAGAATAGGAGAAAAAAGAGGTTAAGTGAGGAGAGAAGGAATAATAGTTTGGAAAGTTGGGCCCCTGGTCTAGGGTTTTCTGGTGGGCCCCTGGTCTAAGGTTTTCTGGTGGGCCCTGGTCTAAGGTTTTCTGGTGGGCCCCTGGTCTAAGGTTTTCTGGTGGGCCCCTGGCATCCCAGTCCGACACTGACTTGCAGTACTGTCCAACTGAGACTATAGTGGCAGACTTATTAACCAAACCATTACCCAATGATCATTTTGAGAAACTGATTGAAATAATGAATCTTGTGGAATAATCTCTGTGCTATTGAGAAGGGGTATTTGCAATACATCAGGCTGATATAGTTTGAAGGAATGTTACTTAATGCAGGGATGGTGTATTGTTGCTTAGCAATGTGATGTCATGTTTGACCAGTAACTGTGTGATTTTATTCTTCCTATGCGTGCTCTCTATGAAAATTCTTGTTGCAGACATAATGTTTTATGAGGAAGTGTTTAATCCGAGTTCTTTAAAGCAACCAATTTACTGTTCACAGAAAAGTTGGTGTGCCTGACTCACTTACAAAGAAGCTGCACATGCAGTTCAGATCCGCTCTCTGCTAACAGGGCACGCTACATGTTAGGCAATGATCCCCAACCAGTGGCTCACAAACAATATGATGACCTCAACCCCTTGGATGTTGCTTTCAGTGGCTTCAAATCAGGTGCTACTGTTTGAATTCCAGACTTGGGGGCAACTTTTAGTTGCATAAAAATTGTGTACTGCCAAACAGAGCATCCTGTATTCTGCCAGTCTACATAGGGGCTACCAGTTGCAAATCATAGCCCATATTTGGCACCCCTATAAACCTTTTTCATGCTGATGTTGCTCTCCAACTCCAAAGTTTTGTCTTTAGCTTCTGCCTGTTGCAGTTAAAGTTGCAGTATATCTGGTCAGGAGTTCTCTGAGGCAAAACAGACCATCCCAAAATGATGGTTCAAGGTAAATTTACTGATATATATATTCCAGTTTGGTAAGATTTTTTAATAGGCCACTTAATAGTATATACATTGGTTACATTGGTTGATCTGTTGGTTAAGTATTCATTATGGGGGTACAGCATTCCTTTAATCTGCTCTTGCTGTATACATAGGTCTGCTTTTCCCACACAGCTTGTATATGGCTAAATAGAATGTCAAATGTCATGTGCCATGCTTGAAAGACATGAGTTCTTAGGTGGCTTAAAATGGAATTACTGTCTTGTTTCATCTGTGTCTTATTATTTGTCTTATCCACTGAAACATTTTCACGACAAAACACACACCGTATTTACCATTCATTTAAACACAAATACAGCATTAAGGACAGGGACATTCCACTTACAGTCAGCACATTTAGTTCAGAGAACATCTCTATCAGGCACTGGGTAGCCTACATTAAGGGGCACATTTACAAAATTCGTGTGAAGGATTCGAAGTTCGATCGAATTTGTTCAAATACTGATCGTGCAAATTTTTTTTCGGATATTCGAATATGCAAATTTGGCCTCTTCGATAATAGAATTATCGAAACTAAATCGATAAAACTATTCGATAAGCATTCTATAGTCGAATGCTTATTGAATTTCGAATGGATTCGTAGGATTTTAAGGGAATTTTAGTAAATTTGCCCTTAAGTGTTAAGTACATTAAGGGGCAAATTTACTATATTCGAAATTCGATAAGCATTCGACTATCGAATTCAAAAGAAGCCTATGGGGGGGTACCCAAAGGCTTCTATTGGTATTCGGTAGGTTCAATCTGGTGAAGTAGGCATTCGAAAGATTTCAAAATTTTAAATCCTTCGATTATCGAATGATCAAATTATTGAATATCCGATCATTCGATCTATTCGATAATTCGATAATTCGGTATTCGATGATCGAAGAGGCCAGATTTTCATATTCGAATATCCGAAAAAATCATACGATCGGTATTCGATCAAATTCGATCGAACTTCGAAAGCTTCACACGAATTTTGCCCCTTAGTATAGAGCACATCTCACCATACTCCTCAGTAGCATGTGCATTGATGACAAGCAAGGTAGGATACTTTCCAGAGGATGCACATCTAACTCCTACAACCTGCCCTCTCTGAATGCAGCATTGGTGAATGCAGGCATCACCATATTTAGTGCACTGTGTCTTAGTTTACATGCCATGGTGCAAAGTGCTTTGCAATATGCATGTTTTAGATGTGTCTGTCTACCAAAAATGATGGCATCTCAGCAATAATGTCACAAGACTTGTCATAGACTTGCTAAATGAAAATGTGTGTTGCTAGTAGATTGACTGACACTTTCAAAAATGTCCCCTGAATTGTTAATGGCCTTATCAAGGCTAGTAGGAATTGCATTATTACATTTTGCCATTAAAAATACCATTCTAACTGCACCCCAGGTAGAATAATTTGCCTTTAAAGGGATCATCTACTTATGGATCCACAGTGTCTAAAATAGAATTTTAAATGCAATGTGCATTTTTTTTGTACAGTGCTTTACTCCATTATTCCATCGTCAGTGCAGACTATTGGGGGTTGGTGATGCATCTGCCACAGTTGCAGGGTATGTGTTAAAATTAGCACAATTGTGTTTGAGCTTTGAGACAAATTGAATAAACTTGTGCTGAAAATGTTGGTGTTAAAATAATGTCTATGAGGGTGGTGCAACACACAAGCACCTTAAAGGAATTGTTCAGTATAAAAGTAAAAACTGGGTAAATAGATAGGCTGTGCAAAATAAAACATGTTTTCAATATAGTTAGTTAGGCAAAAATGTAATGTATAACAGCTGGAGTGACTGTAAGTCTAACCTAATAGAACAGAACACTACTTCTTGCTTTTCAGCTCTCTTTTGTTTACACTGACTGGTTACCCTGGTTACCAGGCAGTAACCAATCAATGACTTGAGGGAGGGCCACATGGGTCATAACTGTTGCTTTTGAATCTGAGCTGAATGCTGAGGCTCAATTGCAAACTCACTGAACAGTTATGTCCCATGTGGCCCCCCCTCAAGTCACTGACTTACTCAGATTTAGAGAGCTGAAAAGCAGGATGTTGTGTTCCACTCACTCCAGTTTTTATACATTACATTTTTGGCTAACTAACTATATTAGAAACATTTTTTATTTTGCACAGTCTATCTATTTACCCAGTTTTTATTTTTACCCTGAACTGTTCCTTTAAATGAATGGCATTTTTTAATGCAGCAACTCCTGCTAACTTGTGTGACTGCAACTGCACTTGACAGTGATTATCCACAGTTTACTATACCTCAATGGAAATCAATGAAGCTTCACTATATTATATCCCCTTTTCTTTGGCTTTGGACTACCCATGCAACCACATACTGTAGAGAAAGCTCCACATTTATAGCTAATTTGCACTGTCTTTAAGCAGTTGTTATTATTTAAAGTAATTTGTTTTGTTGTCTAGCTGACAGTTTGTTATAGGCACATCATCCTATAGCATATGCCATTACAACAACATATGAGATATGGGCATACATGTTTTGGTTCAGCTTTTTGCCTTTAAGCATTCATTTAAACATTTTTCCAGGCATTTTCAAAGCACTTCTAAATTCACAGAATTGTCATTCTTGGCTGTTAGAATAGCTTATTAGTTGTGTTGTGTAATTGGCCTGATGCATTGTCACAGCATGCAATTGTCGCCCTATGGCATTATGCTGAGTTATAAGTTATAGTTTTGTATGAAAATTAATAGAATTCTCCATAATGCCATAATATAGTTGTTATTTCTTTATCTGCTGCTTAATGTTTAAAATAATACAGATGTATTGTATCTTTCATTGCTCTAACATGCTGATTGATAGCTTATAATTAGAATATTCTTGTTAACCCCATTGAAATTTTACTCCATAGCTTTGGTAAGAGTAGAACTCTCATTAGGAAGCAATTGAAGAACAAATTCAAATCATTTCAAAGTAATTTGAGGGAAAAAATTTAATGAATACTGTTCAGCTTGCTTTGTAATATAAAGGAACATTTTACTCTGAGGTTATGATGAAAACAATTTTTTTATGTATTTTGTAAAAAGCTAGATCCAGCCTCCCAATCATATATCATATGTGTGTCGTATTGTAGACATTTGTTTAAAGAAACAGTTATTGTAATATCAATATTTATGAGTGAAAGCAAAATAATTGATCCCTTTTTAAAATGTTCCTAAAGTGTTCTAACCTCAATTGTGTTTACACAAGTATCAAGTGGTTGAAACTAGTTTTTCTGTTTCTCAAATCCTGGGAGGGTGATGAAAAGGACTCACATCCAGTTTAATTGTGTATGTTGCCAGGTCCAAACTACAACAATCAGGTTTATTTCCAGAAGGAATGTTCTGGAAAATGTAAAAGCAAAGAATAGTTTACACAGTCAGCCCTTCATTGCTCTGCACTTTATCTCTTTTCTTGTGACTCCATACTGATTTCTTTGTTCCTGAAGCAAAAGGACTACAGTAGAACCCCCATTTTACATCCCCTGATTTTGTTGTTTTGTGGTCCCACCTATATATTATGCATAATATATTTCCCTGATTTTACATTATCCTGGATTTTACACCATTTTTTTCTGGTACACTGAAAAACGTAAAATGGGGGTTCTACTATATATTGTTTGGGGTGAGAAGGGCTAACAGGAGACACAGAGCCCTTCTCTTAAATGAGAAGCAAAGGTAATAAACAAGGAGTATCTAAAAGGTCCATGGTAAGTAATTGCACAACTGGTCTGTGTCTTTTGTAAAGCTGAAAGTTGTCCTCAACCTTTCACACTTGGGTCACAGTCACAGAACTTCTTGACACCAGTGAGTGAATGCACACGAACCTGAGCCCAAGCCCTGTGCTTGCCTTGTATTCATTCATTTTTTAGGGTTAAGCAATGTTGCACATACGCATGCAGGATATAATTATTAGACAGTGGAAAGTGACTTTACACCTAATCAAGATGGCAGCCACAAATGTTATGTATTAAAGATCTTAATAAGGGGGCTTCTTAATCCATTTTAAAAAATAAACAGCATTTTAGCTCACCACTTAGAGGCCAATCTGTGTAAATATATTCTGGAATTCCTTTATTGGGCATCCTCCTTCAGTCTACTTTCTGAATCACCAACATAACATCTTACTTGATCTTGGCACTTACCCGTCAATGTCAATCATCCCTACCTGCAAGCCCATATTTGTGGAAAGGCCTTGGGCAGCAGGATTTTAGCAGCATGCAGCCTAACCACATGCACATTGGTTCAGAAACACTGGGCATATGCAGGAAACGGTTGTAAAAAAAATTCCTGTGTGCAATCCCCAGTGCTCCAGACCCAATGAAGAAAATTTGCAGATGTTTACGAATCTACCTGTTAAAACTCAGATAAAATTCATATAAGATTCTCAGCTGTTAATCTGACTTTGGCTTGACTTGGACTTTTCTGCACTTTATAGATGTCCTTGCACTCCTCCCATTCACCCTACCTCCTCACAATGTTTTTGTTTAGACTGCACTGGCATAAGCCAGTTAATTCCAAGACAAAAAAACAACAACCCAAGATTTAAATATTTTTAGTGTAAGTAAAGTTTATTTTGCTTGACTAAGATCATATAACAGGGTTTGGAATTTATTCTTAAGTTACAGGTCCACTTAAAAAAAAAAAATATATATATATATATATTTCTATTCCAGTATTATAGGTAGCACCAGTGTTACTATCAGTGTTACTGTCAAACTAATTATATGACAGTTGTTGGGCTGTGATGCATGGGCAGATGTAAGTCACTCTATTCAGGTGACTTACATTATTGCTAAAAATATCTGTATGTCCTTTTATTTATAATTTATCATGTCACCTTGGCAGGGGAAGAAAGGGTACTTATTTCTGTGCTATGCTATTTAGGTGAACAGTAGCACCAGTCTTAGCTGAAGTGCTTGGGACAGAACCAATAAACACTGTCGCCGATGTAACTAATGTAGCAAAACCACTTTACATTTAAGTCAAGATATTGCTTGTGCCTGACTGTCAAAATGGAATATCATCTCTTCTTTAAATGGATCCTGAGGCTAGCTTGCTCTGAAAAGTAAATGCCTTGAATGTGCTTTTAAGGTTTTGCTTTAGGACCAGTTTTTATAAAATAAATAATTTGTAATGTTTGAGAAAAAGCCTTGTTTGAAACACTTTCTAATATTAAAAGTGAATTAGTACCACAAATATTATCTTATGCAAATTATATTCATACACAGCATATTTTACACACTCTAATGCTGAGAACCAATAACAGCTGTAGGTGTGATAACTGCAGTGGTTCTGGCTGCATATGACATGGTACTACCTACTATACATGAATGATGGACTGAGACGTGCTCCAAGTATGTATTTTAGGTGTGGTAGAATCCTTACTACCTCAGGAACCATTATGTTGTGTTTGGTAGCCGAGGATGAGGAGAGTATAACAGTGCTTTATTAGCAGGTTCATGCAGCCATTACATAACAGCAGTAAGTCTTACTTTCACTTTCAGGCAGTACAGAAAGTCCTGTGTATGCACAGTCCAACCTGCAGGCCATTTGTTTAAACACCACACATTACAAATACATTTTGAGTGTTCTACAAGAAGGGCCTTAATTATAAGCTGGAAAAATTAGCTGAAGTGCTGGGGAAAGAACCAATAAACAATGTCACCGATATAACTAATGTAGCCAAACTACTTTATATTTGAGTAAAGAAATTGCTTGTGCCTGACTGTCAGAATGGAATATTATCTCTTCTTTAAATGGATCCTGAGGCTAGCTTGCTCTGAAAAGTAAATGCCTTGAATGTGCTTTTAATGTTTTGCTTTAGGACCAGTTTTAATAAAATAAATCATTTTTAATGTTAGAGAAAAAGCCTTGTTTGTAACACTTTCTAATATAAAACGCAAATTAGTACCCCAAATATTATCTTATGAAAATTATATTCATACACAGCATATTTTATACACTCTAATCCTGAGAACCATTAGCAGCTGCAGGTGAGATAACTGCAGTGGTTCTGGCTGCATATGACATGGTACTAACTACTATACATGAATGATGGATTGGGAAGTGCTTCAAGTATGCATTTTAGGTGTGGTAGAATCCTTACTACCTCAGGAACTACTACAAATACATTTTGAGTGTTATACAAGAAGGGCCTTAATTATAAGCTGGAAAAATAAGGAACCCCTTAACTATAGTACAACGCTGTTTTATTTTTTTTTTGGAGTGACAAAGACAATTATTCTGTTTCTTCTTCTGGTGGAAATGCTATCTCCACCAGCTGATACTGTTCACCCAATAATAAGACTTTAATAATTAAACCACCTTGAATCTTGATGACCAATGGGGTTTTATTGGCACATAGTTACTTACAGACCCACTTACAAGCAATGTTAATTCTCTCTGCATTCCCATGAGTTGTTAGTCAAGCACTTTCCACTGAATATTTATAGAATAGACACATATTATGCCTCCAATGTATATCTTGCATTTTTTACTAGGAACATTTTGAAACAGTGGTCCCAAGTTCTATTAGCTTATACACAGTTACATACAGTTAATATTTCAAATGGGAGTGTTATAGCAAAAGCTTTACGTTGATTACTCCAGAAAGATCAGAAAAGTAGTTTCACATAAACTTATGTACAGTTTTCTAAGGACACATATAATCATATAATAGACTACATGAATAGGAATAGTGCCATCACTATTGCCATTATGCTATAGTTTGGATAAAAAATTATATAGAGTTTGACCATAATTATTAACAAATAGTACAGTATGTACCCATAGAGGTATACCAATAGAGAGAAACACAAATGAAGAAATTCTTAACTGGTGAGATTGACAAGGCTGATATACATTATGTGATAAATACTGAATTGTGGTAAGTAATCTTTTCACAATAACAAATATTATTATAATATCATATATAGATATATTATTATAATGTGGACTTTCATATAAGGCGATACTTGACTTTTTCCAGAACAAAAATCTTTTTAAAAGGCAGGACTTGTTCTGATTCGGTGTGCTATATGCTGCACAGTAAACTACTGATGTTTGAATTTAATTACATTTAGAATGAAACAAGCCTGGGGAATAACATAACTACCCATTTACATTTGAATTCAAATTTTAATGGCAACATTGGATTAAAACAAACAAAAGAAAACAGTTGATTTGAGCCAAAAAATGGTAATATGGCTTAATAGTTTGTTTATAAAAAAGTTATGTTCACCACATGAAAATCTTAAACAACCACATGATAATTTCAAAATAATAGACAGTAATGTAGAATTGCTTTACTGGGTAGAAAAAATAAAAGGGAGTTGTACTGGATCCAAATTTAATGGATTTAGACAAATATGAATCCTTTGCAAAAGGTTTTGACTGAATACTGAACTTAATACAAATAGGGTCTTCCCCCTTTAAGGCAAATTTGTTTATAATTGTGGCTAGCTATATAGTGCATTGTGTAAAAAATGTTGTACTCTGAGGAAGTGTCATGTGACACGAAAAGCGTCAGTAGTTGTGAGTAATGCACTGATAGAAGACGAACATGTGATTAATAAATTTTGCAACTATATAAAGCGATTTTCATTCATCATGACTTGGAGTGTCAAAGAAGTCCATTTTGGTTTAAGTGTCTAATACAAACACTAATTTGTATATTTACATAAAAAAGACACCTTAGTTGTCCATTGCTTTACATGAACATGATCTTTAGGGCTTTGATTCAGTTTGGTTCAGGAGAAAGGATTCAGCTAAATCGGAACCCTTCAAAAGTGCTGGAACCTGTCCAAATCTCAAAGCAGTGCATGCCTACAAAATTTTGAAGAAAAGAAAATTATCAACAGTTCTGTCCAATTTCATGGTATACTAGCTCCCTCTTGCTTACTGAGAAATTTCAGTAGTCCATATTTTAGCTGCCTTTGTACAATTTTTAGTGCCAGTGTTGAAAGTGTGACAATCTTAATTCACTCATTTCATTCAACCTTAATAGCAAATATACTCTTTCATTTCAGAAGAAACACTGTAAGTAGAAAACTGAAGCTTTATTCTTGCTGCAGTGGAATGATGAAAAGCAATACAGATTAATAATTTTATGGAGATTTAGTAGAGAGTTTTTTTTTTTAAATGGGTCCACGTGACATAATTTCACCCAATGTGTTAATCATGCCAGAAACTATTTATTATTCTGAATAGAAAATATGTATTCAAATTTCAGTGACCCTTCTACTTCTATTTATACTATATATATGTGGAACCGTTAAATGGTATAGGTATAGGCAAATCCTTTTAAAGCAGACTGAAATCTACCTATACATTGTATGTATTATTATGTGCTCAGTAGCCTTGTTTTATGGGTTTTTTCTCTGTTTAAAAATAATCCGACAAATTATGTTCTAGCTTCGGTTCCACTTGTGATGTATAATAATTAGCTAAACTATATTTCTTACTAGGTACATATTTTGTTCTAAATAATAATAGTCAGATAATAGAAGATATTTTTATTACTTTTTTTACTTCATCGTCATCATTTATTTGTATAGCGCCGACAAGATACGCAGTGCTTTCCTTAGTTATAACAAACAGGGAATAAAAGTGGATAACAATCAAGGATTTACAGATACAATAGGATTAGAGGGCCCTACAGATACAGATATAGTTTACAAACTAAAGGTTAGGGTACAATTGAGACATTAGGGTTTCAGACACAATTTGTGATTTATGATACAGCAGTGATTGATTATTTAAGGTACATTGAATAAGCTTCTCTAAACAGGAGGGTCTTTAAGGAGCGTTTGAAAGTTTGGAAAGAAGGAGAAAGTCTGACAGCTCGAGGCAGAGAGTTCCAGAGAAAAGCAGAAGCCCGAGAGAAGTCTTGTAGACGAGAATGGGCAGAAGTGATTAGAGGAGAAGCGAGGCGAAGGTCAGAAGCAGAGCGAAGGTTGCGTGTAGGAGAGTATTTGGAGATCAGAGATGAAATATAGGGAGGGGCTTCCTCTCTGAATAAAGGGTTGACTCTTGCATGCAATATTAAAAAGTGGTGAAGTAGAAAGATTAAACCTATCTCTCTGAATAAAGGGTTGACTCTTGCATGCAATATTAAAAAGTGGTGAAGTAGATTTCTTTGGAACAATGTTCCAGACTGTATTCGTTTGGGATATTTTGGACTGAATTTGAAGACCCTAGTGAATTGTATCTAAACATCCCAAAACAAAATGTTAAAAAAATCAAACATAAAAAGATTATATTGAAATTCCAATTCTCATTTAAGTATTATCTTCCTAATCCCATGACAATGAAAAGAAAATAATTTCTAAACTAGTAATCTATCACCTCAAGTTATTGTCAAGAAATAGGATAGTTTGAATTGTCTTCAAAATTTGAGAGACAGAACACATTTTGCTTTTTTATTAACGACATGCTCCATGTATGCTCCATCAACCTGGCAAATGCTACTTCTTCACTGCTTTTTATATATTGTAGTTAATTTTAATTACTTCTAATGAGAAGCAGTTGATATGCAAGCAAGTTCCATTTGACCTAGTTTGCACCTGAATACTGCATTCAGCTTTTTCTTTGCCAAACAATGATTCACTGCGCATTCACTTTCAGGAATTTATAGAGATACTTAAACCAGAAAGATAATGCAGTACAATAAAACCTTAGCTAATAAAATGAAAAGGAAAAAAAGTACTGCATTGCTTCAAAACAAATATTTCTTATTACTCATTATAAAAAGGTTAATACACTTTATCATTAGTTCATAAAAGTCATGTTTGAAATTAATTAAAACAGAATGGCTACCACTACCACAGATGAAACTCTTGTTTTGTGTGAGCAAAGCTAACTGGTTGTGTCTAGAAAACAGCCTGTACATTTAATTCATGTATTTGGTGTGGCTTTCCTTGCTGAAAAGGATTCAGTTTTAATGAAGCTGTGGATTCAAACTCTCATTCAGGAACTCTTGTTCAGGAGGCATATTAAATATGTTCTTAATATCTTTCCAGGAGTGAACTGCAGTACTAATGATGTAGCTGCACTAAGCTGCCTCAGTAGAACCTCAGCAAATGTACAAATGTACCTTAAAATATGTATGACTTTATCTAGCCATCAAATATTCTATGCACAACACAGCAAATACACTGCTAGTCCTCCTAAATAAGATTTGAGGTGTTTCACTTAGGCAATACTCACAGAGGGAACCTTGGCATATAAATGAAAACAGCTGCAGATGAGTAAAGCAAATGCGCCACCATGCTAACACCGCCAATGGCTATGCTGGAATCAAGCAAGCCAAACAGTTTCTGCGTGGTCTCCAAGTGACAACACCATCAGACACAGACTATGCATTTCCTCACAAGAGACTGGCAGTAAGTTTTTCAGGGCAATAAATAAGCTATTTTTATTTTAATATGAGCAGGACTACTGTATATCACATTTTAAGTGAAGTTTAATGAATGCCTATGTCATATGGAGTAAATCAGGCCCCTATATGATTCTATATTAGTATTAGGTGCTCTGCAATTCTTACTGTTTGGTAGCGCAAGGTACCAACTTCTTTTAAACTTGAAAGCCTTACAACTAAATATGAAATAATTCATATGAAAATCACATGAAAATTGCTTTAGAGGATGTGCTGATAAAGGCACCTTTTTCACATGTTCTGGCAGTGGAACTTTTAACATTCACAGTTGGGTTTTCCCCATTTAGCTATCGACATTAGGGAAGTTATTTATTAACATTCACATGGACCACCATAATTTATCAATACATTTTAACAAAAAATTCTTTTGTGGGAAAAAACGTTAAAACATCCGAATCGTACACCTACTTAATTTTCTATTTCTAGCCAATAAACTCATACTATTAAACTGGAAATCTGTCCAGGCCCCCTCAATTATAGAATGGCAACTTGTCATTAGTACTGTAGTATATATTTAAGCCATTTACATATCTAGTAATTGACAGGATTGGTATATCTTAGTTCTTGATGTCCTAGGATGTCAACCAAAGATTAGATATGGTTTGCTGTGGATGATAAAACTATGCAATAATGCTATGCACCCCAAAATATACAAATGTTTAATTAATGTGCAGGTTAATGAGTAAAAGTTATTGCTTCCACTTTGTTAGATTATTACTAATGTAATTGCTATTTTGTACAATAACTATTTTTTTCATTTGTAGACATGTGAACGATATGCATAAATGTCTTTATAATTTGTATAGTAAAACATTAAAAAGAGATTGTTTGAGAAAAATTTTACAAGATAATTACAGTAAAAAAACACAAATGGTATAAAATAAATTGCACTTTATAGTGATTTAAAATTAGATAGACTCAATGACCTACATGGGTAGTGAGTTTAGATGTAACAGAGAAAGCAATGAAAAATAGTATCTTGAAATGTAAAATTATTGAAATAGTAATTCCAAGACATAATGAGGCTTAAAGATGAACTGTGCAATGGATTATGAAGCTAATGCAATGATTATAAATAATTTGGACACAGATATAGGACACTGCCATGAAGGATAATTAAAACTTTGTAGTGCATATGAAAAGTGAGTTCTCAAATAGCTGATTAATTCAGTGCATAATGCTGCCATTGGCTGATACATTACAAATGATTCTTGCAACTACAAGTAGTTTAGCTATTCAAGCACATTGCCTAAATCAGTAATCATACAGATGAACCATTTGCCTGAAATCTACAACCTGTTGACAGGAACAATGAAGAGGACTCTGTGGCATTTTAAGACTTTATTGTAGGCAAGCAAACGTAACATGTTTTGGGCCCATTGCTGCCCTTCTCGAGTGTCTTACAACTTGTAATTTGGTAAAAATTTTATTTTTGTACAGGAAAAGAAATAAAAAATAAAAAGCATATAAATTGACTATTGTTTTCAAAGGTAATGTCATGTTTTTGGTAGGTTGTCTTTAAACAGAATGATGTAAGCATAAATAGCTTACATAAATGTACAGCAGTGTACCCAAGTTTGGATACCACTGGTCACAAAAAACATACTGCCAGGCTTATTAGTTTCTGATTATTTCTGTTAAAATAAAAAAAATCTTTATGGATTTTTTATATTGCTATCATCACTTTAAACTATGAACACTCATGAGCTCACTAGCTCGATATCACAGCCAAATATTTTATAAAATTTCATTCAATTATCTTCTGCCCCAGCCAAGAATGATATTTTGACAAAGTTATGAATGGTTTTTCACAACTATTGCTCTTCCTTGATAAACAGCTGGTAGCTCTTGGGCCATAATCTCCAGTATACAGTATTTATTCATTCAGCTTTATATTTGCCAACAACTAACCTTCACTGAACTGGTAAATTCTAGTGATGGGCGAATTCCCGCGATTTGCCGCCGGCGAATAAATTCACGAAATGGCAGCAAAAATTCGCCAGCGAAAAAAACGAGTCGCACGACGAATATGGCGCACGTCAAAAAAAAACCTCGTTTCTAGAATTTTTAGCCAATTCGCGAATTTCACTGGAAATTCACAAATTTTTTGCCGAAGTGAAACGGGATAGATTCGTCCATCACTAGTACATTCAGTAATAATAAAATCAGCCAAATTGTTTATTGTAGTGGTATGTAATGCCATGATAGTGTTGCTCTAAGCCATTAAGTGTGGATTAGATGAATTGCAAAGAACTACAGGTGCACCAGAACACTGCACATAATATGGCTAGTGTTGACCAGGTACAGTACTGTATATACAAAGGGGGTTAAAATATTTGTTTTTCTAGATAAAATGTAAAGTTATAAATGCTAGATATGTGAACTAATGTCTACCTCTGTAAGTATTCCATAACCACCATTACAATTCTATGATCTAAGCAACATGTGCTTTGGCCTCCCATAGATTTTGCGCTCAAAGGATCCAGATTTATTTTGTCCCTCAAATTCTTCCTATTCTTTCATGTGTGTGTAGTATATGTGATGTAATGGAAACCGTTTTTTGGAGTGGTAGCTTATTATTAAAATATTTTCTTTTATGAGACATATCCATTTACATGTCAGGCTTTTGATCTCCACCTGTGCAACTGAAATATAACCATGCCTGTGGACTGTTGGCTGTGAACATTTGTAGTGGTTACAGTAATGCTATCAGCTACATAAATCAGTAAATAAGTTAAAAGTTTTTATAATGGTGAAACAGATCACCCTTTCACAAAAAAAGACTGACATAATTACATAATTGTAATGCTGTACCAATACTGTACCAATTCAATTTTCATTAACTCAGCAGACAAATAGTATTATGGAAAAGTTTTATGGATACAAAGAAAATTACAGTTCCCAGTCATATGTTTAAATGCTCACATGCAGAACTGGTACTTTTTTTTTTTTGAGGATACAAGTTATTATCCAATAGTTTACTCTTTTCCTGTTATAGAGGATGAATGGAATTTGAATCTTGTTTATAAATAAAGTTTATTCCCCTTTAATGTATATTTCTCAAAATGTATGATAACATCCTCTTAGGGAAAATGCTTGGTGAACTGCAATATGCTTTACAAACAATCTTAGTATTCAGTGCACCTGAGGAGCAGTTTATCTTTCATGGTATGACCTTGGTGAAGCAAAACTAATTAAAATGCTGATAGAGCAGAACCGTATATTTCATAAGACTGTCATTATTATAATAGCATCTTCCTAAAACTGCTTGAGCTTAAAATTGCAACACATATATCAGCATAAAGTCCTCCCCAACTTATAGAATGTTAGCTGATTTCATTATTTAAGTCTTGACACACAAAAAAGATAAACATTTCAAATATAAATAGGTTTGCTCATTTCAACACCAAGAGGCACAGCTTCTGATTTTTAATAACATCCCTTCAATTTCTTTCACTTTTTTTTGGCCTGTCTCATTTTTAAATTTTAATTTTCAGTGGGTATTATGAATTCTGTGTGACCTATCCTTATCCTATGCAAGAACAAAAGGATCAGGTGAATAATGTGTGGGCAGACAGGAAATAGGCTCAGTTCTTTCTCTTACCTTCTAAATAAAACTCACAAATATTTGAGTAAATATGTGAAACACCAGGTTAGAAATATGATACCATTTTCTTCTTATTTGGAAACATAAAAATGAAATAAAAATATATTAACAAAGTTTGATGCATTTGTAAATATTGATAAAACTGTTCGGTATCATTTTCAAAATTTCCTATGCCAACATACACAGGCACTCCACCTGGGTCACACTCTTTAGTATAAAACATAGTGTTTATTTCAAACACTTTAAAATGCAATAAAACATTCTGTGCAAATCAGTCAATTTTGAAGCATATCTGTATGAAGTCCTGTGCAATTCCATATATGCAATAAGAGTCTATCTTACAACTTATCTGTACATATTTATATGTGTGCGTGTGTGTGAGAGACAAGGAATAGATTGAGGCCATGAGATGAAAGAGCTTTTTCTATTTTCTATCCATCAGCACCATGATTAGATGTTTAATGTGTTTGCATAGAAGAGCATCTAGAACTCCATATTGCAAACAAACATCTCAGTTTCTGTATATAACATATCCAGGTCAATCCACACAACCAATACTGAACCTGCTCTTGTCTCAGTACTTTATACGTGATCACACATAAAATTTGTGCTGCACAGACTGCATTCATATTGAAGGAGGCTTTATAAACAAGTTTGATTAACCAAGTAGATCCATCTTTATTACTTTAATTTTTATATTTGAACATTAGAAAGTTATGAAGTTCTGTTCTTATTTTAGTGTCCCATAATTCCTTGTGAAATATCAGTGTTATTGAATATTACAACATATGTTTGGAATACAATCCATATTTAGATAAAACATAGTGAACCTTATTTTACATTTAGCATTTTTTGAAATTGTTGTTTACTTTGAACAAATCCTTTTCTTCAGTACAGAATGTTTCTGTTGTTTCCATCTTTATCAAAAAATGTTTTTCTTCTTTTGGTGTTTTTGGAAATGTGTAGAGAGTGAGCTCCCAAATTAAAATTTTTGAGATATCCAACAATTTGTTACTATACTGTATGGTGTACAGTAGCACACAAGAAAGCTGGATCCACACATGGACTAATGATCATACTGCATATATTGGCCAAATGATTTTTGATCAATACAGTTTTCCATTTTGAGTGATTACATTTTGTTGCATTGGAACCATAGGTTGATTATCCAGCGTATCTTTTGGAAATAAACAGCAGTTCAGTTGTAAACTTATTGAATTACAGGAATATCTCTTTGTGCGGATGGCTTAAAAAGAATGTTTTGCTGAAAACAACTTTTACATATATTGAAATGGGACCTGTTATACTGAATGTTGATGACTTGTGGTTTTTCAAGATAAGGCATCTTGTATCACCATGCCTTAACTCTAATAGTAAATAATTCAAACATTAAATAAATCCAATAAGATTATTTATACCTATAGTTATGATCAAATTCAAAGTACTGTTTTATTATTACACAGAAAAAACAAATCTTTTTTAAACATTTAAATTACTTGATTAAAATTGAGTCAATGGGAGATGGCCTTCCCTTAACTTGAAGCTTACTGGATAACAGGTGGATAATGGATACCACTTTTCCTAGCTACTTTGGGTATTAATACTTGACTGTTAACTACAATGCACATTTTTATCACTATATATATGATATAAATGAATTCCTAGAATTCATTACACATTATTGATACTGTTTCTGGTTATGTTCAGGACTCTAAACCTATTTTACGAACAAAGTGGCTAATTTTTGATGTGATGAACTTTCTCATGAAAGTTGAATGTCATTTTCTCCTCTAATGAAATAGATGCTTCTTTACATTTTCAAATTGCCTGCTATGTCCCCTGAATCTACGTTCAAAATAAGATAGGAGCAAAATATTTTCAATTTATCTTCTTGCAGGCTATGGTCTCATTGCAAGACTCTTCCTAATGGGAAAAATCAATATTGTCACAAGTGGCTTAGTACAGTCTGGTTGACTGAAGAAAGACAATAAGCAATCACAGCCCCATATAACCATAATGGATTCTGGTTATACTAGTAATATTGCTGAAATGCATCTCTGTGTGTGTTTATTTCTTTAAAACATGGATGTTCTATACTGTACAATGTGTGTTTTATTCTGTATCATAATTATTGCTACATTATTTTAAAATAGGAGGTGGGAAATATTTTTCTATTTTGCTAAATCATTTTAGTAGTGTTGCTGTCCTTATCGATCCAAGTTGATGCCCCTCAAGATAAATTGAACAATTTTCAATTTCATTTATAGAGACAATTCTATTACTTTGGTATTCACCTGCACTCTTTCACAACATATTTTTACCCACAATTTTAATAATGCAAGAGATGCAAAATTTAATCATAAAGGGCTATTTTTATTCAGTGAGCATGGAAAAATAAGGAGAATACCATGGATGATTGCCATGAGGCTCTTTATGGAATTGTGCATGCAATATTTATTGCTCTGTTTCAGTAAATACCTATACAGGTATGGGATCTGTTATCCAGAAACCCATTATCCAGAAAGTTCCGAATTATGGAAAGGCTGTCTCCCATAGACTTCATTATAATCAAACACTCCAAATTTTTTAAAATGATTTCCTTTTTCTCTATAATAATAAAACAGTACCTTGTACTTGATCCAAACTAAGATATAATTAATCCTTATTGGAAGCAAAACCAGCCTTTTGGGTTTATTTAATGTTTACATGATTTTCTAGCAGTTTTAAGGTATGAATATCTTTCCATTATCCAGAAAGCCCTAGGTCCAGAGCATTCTGGATAATAGGTCCTCTGATTTGAATCTGAAGAAGGCTCTCCAGCTTGGATTGCAACGTTTATCTGCCTCTGTATATGCCAATCAGACAATCAAGGTGCAGCAGACAGAGGCAGATACATGGTGCGGTCCTGTCTGGAGCTGATAGACACACCCAGAGGGGATAAAGAGACAACCAGCGATGTCTGTGAGCCCTGCCATCTGCGCTGCCCCAGGGCCGCGTAAGTAGGAGGCTGAGTCCCCAGCAAGATCTCCCCCGAGGCGCACAGCTGGATCTGCACAAGGATGTTTTCCGGCACACAGGATAGACACAGACTGTGGGAGCAGGGTAGGATAATGGCTCCTTGTAGAAGGTGCCGCACACCGGGCACTTCAGCTCTTCATCTACCAGGGCCGCTTTCCAGCACCTTCCGACATTTTCCTGCAGTCAATAGACTATGGGAGCTAGCCAGGGAGGAGAAATCCAGTGCCACACTATGGATGGTCGCCATGTCGCCAAGACTTTGCAATTTTAAATTTTAATTTGCCTTGGAGTTTGTTATTCATTGTATTCTAAATTTTTTTTAGATATATAACATCTGTTATTATGTGGACTA
Organism: Xenopus borealis; assembly: GCA_024363595.1. Classification (NCBI taxonomy): domain Eukaryota; kingdom Metazoa; phylum Chordata; class Amphibia; order Anura; family Pipidae; genus Xenopus; species Xenopus borealis. Next base: position 84,175,410 of record CM044448.1, on the reverse strand, counting down.
TACCCACATATGATGCATGTGAGTGCAGCATTAGTTGGCATATTTTATAGATTAATGTATTTGTAAGGTTGTAAAAAAAACTCAATCACAAGGGATACCATCCATGTCATGGTATAAAGTATTTAGTATAGGTAATTCTAAAACAACTGGACTTGTTGAGTAATCATTGAAGAGGTTTCACTACTCATCTGAGCAGCTTCTTCAGTTCAGTTCATAGGAAAAGACCACTTCATACTGCAGAATCTTGATCATGGTTCTTATGTTCAGTTCCACAGAACCTACATTTCTCAATTTATTGTCACTCCTATTCAATGTCTCTTACTCTCTTACTCCCTTCTATTCCATTTATTCTGTGTCAGCTTTCTCCCTCCCCATTTCATGTCAATGGCATGTATGATGCAAATCTTTCATTCATTACTCACCACCAGTCCAATAGTCCATCACCTTTTGTGTTTTTTAGGTGGTCCTCAACACACTGTAAACTTTCTGGCTTTGTATCTGTATTTTCTTCAACTTTTCTTCAAGTTATAGTTCACATAGACATAGTCACTGTTAGCTGCATTCATAAATATAACATTTATCCTAGTCTCATAAATTATGGCATTTTGATGATCTCTTCAACTGCCATTAAATGTGTTTATTTGAAAACTATATATTTTCAATCACCAGCATTTAGTGGGAAATGCTTAAAATGAACACTATGAATTTACAGAAGGATGAGAGGAAATGACCCCTGGATGTTAAGCCCTTAAGCTACATTACTTTTGCTACATTATTTATATAGCGCATATTCATGCTGTGCTTTACAAATTAAAGGGGACTGAGACAGAAATATTCAAAAATATCCATTAGTTCTTCTTTAGCTAAACTCATCAGTATGCGTTATGTGGCAAGGCAAATAGCATAAAAATGCTCACAGGCACAATGCTGATTTCTAAAGAAGGAAAAATTACACATTTTGTAATAGGTCAACCTTTTCACAGCTGGGAATATTGAAATGACATGGAAGCTCAATGAACTGTAACTAGCTGCATACTGTTTGATAAATACGAATGAAACAAATACGAAGACAAGTCAGGCTTCTGAAAAGGCTAGATGTGTCTCACTCAGAAATACTATGGGATTGATCACCTAGATATCCTGCTTTAATATTCTATCTAGGTCGTCAAAATGTGGAGTGGGTGGTGGAACTACTGGAGCAATAACGGATCATAAAATACTTAGGGAACCAGCTGTGCAAACTCTCTGAACTATGGTACCATTCACAGTATGAGTAATACTGTTGTGAAATACCTGTGATGTTGAGACTTCACTTAAAAAGCCGGAGAATCGTAGAAAATAAATAATTCCATTTTGGATATGAAACAAATTCTGCTCGTACTCTATATAAAAAAGGCCTGCAACTCCAGAAGTATTACTTTAAATGAACATGTTGATTTCCTCTCAATCTCTCCCCAGTACACATAAAAGGAACACAAAAAAATAAACATGTAAAAAACAATTAGTATCATGAATAGGTTTGAATTTAAAAAATCAGCATACAATACATATGGACATGCATACTATGGGGAACTAAGGTTCGAACTGATTCAATGTGAAAATTCGAATCAAATTTGAATAAAAAAAATTTGAAATTCAAATTTAGCTTGGGCTTATTCGACTATTGAATAGCCCAAAATTCAATTCGAATTGGTCAAATTCAAAAATTGGCATTTGAATTCGATTGTCGAAGTACTGGCCCTTTAAAAAAAATTCTACTTAACTATTCGGCAGATAAAACCTACCGAATTGCTATATATCCCTATGGGAAGCTCCCATGGGATTTTTCCCAGATTTTTTGATTGGATAAAAAAAAATTTTATCGAATTTTTCATATTCAATCGTTCGGAAAATCGAATTGCGTTAAAAACCCATCGAATTCAAAATTATATAAAAAATTCCAGGGTCGAATTTGAGGGTTGATTATCCCTCGAAATTCGACCCTTAGTAAATCTGCCCCTATGTGTACAAAATATTACACCTTTTTCTATTAAAATCAATACTGTGATATGTTGTATTATGCAAGCAGAGTGGTGTAAATATTTGCTCCAGCTTCAGGTAGAATCTCTTGATTCAGGCCTGCAAGTGGGCCAATGCATTCCTTTATTGCAATATTGAAGATTAGAGATGGGCGAATTTATTTGGCAGACGCGAATTCGCAGAGAATTTCGCTGCTGGTGAATAAATTCGCGAAACGCCAGCAAAAATTCGCCTGCTGAAAATTCAGTGGCATCCAAAAAAACCAAGACGTGCATCAAAAAAACGCGACGCGCATAAAAAACAACGCAACTCGTTTTGTGAAATTCACACATTTTTCGCCGAAACAGGAAAGATTCACCCATCACTATTGATGATCATTCAGATATCATTCAGGGCAGGTGTTTATATTCTGTAACCAAATAGGCCATGGATGTTGTGTGTGGCCTTTGCCTGTCTGTTGCTGACCACATATGATTTTGATTCCAGTAGACACATTTCTGAGAGTCACTTCTTTATTATAACTACAATCAATCAGTAGGTGGTTTCGGATAAGGCATAGAGTCCAGGGTAGACTCAATACATTACTGACCTCCTACATATAAATATTATATTTTCTTTGCAAATAAATAGTGATGGGCGAATCTACACTGTTTCACCGAAAAATTCTCGAATTTCCAGCGAAATTCGCGAATTGACGGAAAAATTAGCGAAACGAGTCGCGTCATTTTTGCGTATTTATTCACCAGCGGCGAATCGTCGGAATTCGCCCCTGCTGAATAAATTTGCCCATCACTACAAATAAAGTGTCCTGCAAACACTACAATAGAGAATTACTAGAAATTGTAAGGCCAAAAAACTTTCTGTAAAATGAAAACATTATCTTAAGTCACCAAGGGACAAATTCACTAACATCCGAAGTTGCGCCAGCGAGAGCTTTGCTGCACTTTGCCGCACTTTGCCAGGCGTAGTTTAGCCAACACTATGCAAATTCACTAAAATGCAATGTTTTGCTCAGGGAGGCAACTTCATCAGGTACTTCATCAGGTAAAGCAAAGTAATTCTAGCGATGCCTAATATGAATACAGTGCCAACTTTAAAGTATAATGGACGTATATGCTGCACCAACCTTTAATAAATAAAATAAAGTTGTTCTAATGCCCTACACATGTATAGTTGAGTTGCCATATGTTAGGAAATGTAGGGGGGAAGGAGGATACCCTTAAAAAAATTACAATCTTTTACTGCCTATCACCCTTAAAAAAGTAAAAAACGCCAACTTTTTTTTTTAGCATAGTTATGCCCCTTCTTCAGTGCGCAACTTTGCCTGGGGTAAGGGTGCAAAGTTGTGCTAGAGTCTGTCTACTTCGCTAGCGATGTTACACCAGGGACCATTAGTAAATCGGCGAAGTTCCAAAATTATTTTTACTTTGTCCTTTAATGAAAAAAGCAAGAGGAATTAGGCTGAATCTCCATTCAATGATCAAGAAGTAAATATGAAACTGATGCAAAGATAAATAAAATCCAACGTGCTAAGTGGAAACAGGAAAATTCTTCCCAGTGTAATTCAAGTTAAGTCTGTTTGAGCCTGGAAGGCTACCGGAATTATCAGAGCAGAAAATGGTATTATTAATGTCATAATGGTTTTGTATTCCTGTGCCTTTCCATCAATCATACTTAAGACTTAAAATATATCAACATGCTTACCATTCTTACCACCAATATAGAGTGTCAAAGTTATAATGATATAGTATTTTTACCCATTATATTATTCCTTATTTTCAACAGATTCCTCTTTTGTTAGGTCTAAGTAAGAATAGTTTTTCCTGATTTTGTTTTCAATCAGAATGACATAAATGATTTACAAGGAAAAAATGCTACAACAATTAATAGTAGTGATTTCTACTCTCTGTCTGTCTCTGTCTCTACTTCCTAAGGACACGAGTAACATTACAGTCATCGCACAACAGGATTTATTTATTTTTTAAATTCCCCTTCCTATGATTTCCTTCCTCCTAAATGCCTCGGTATTCATTCATTTGCTCACTTTGCCCTTTTCTTGCTTTTCTCTTTTGGTCATTCATTTTCAACAAGCTTTGTCATTTGTGCAATGTTACAACTCTTGCCCTTCATTTTCATATCATCTTTCTTTTTATTGAGTTATTTCATTATTAAATGCACAGTATCCCAAAAATCTAGGGATTTTCTATAAGTTATTGATTGAAAAATCAGCAATTGTTGCATTTAATGTGATTTTTTTTAGTGTCCCCTAATTTTTACCTGTTTTGTTAACCTTCATTTAAATATAATGTAGTAGTTGTGCCCATGGCTGCAAAGTGTGGGGCATGGTTTAAAGCTTGGATTTTTTTTGCACTTTTCACCCTCCTCCACAAATTGTAGAAGAGACTCAGGATCTTGTACTGCTTTATGCATATGCCATTTCGGGGGGTATGTAATATTAGTTGCTAGCGCAAAAATAATTTGCAACTCATTCGTAATGCAAATAAATGTTTGCAAAGGGAAAAATGTTGCCTTTGTGAACACTTTGCCCCTCACATGACAATAAGTTATACCATTTTAATTTTGTACAAGTGTGAGAATGAGGTTAATTAAGTATAAGTATGTATAGTTTGACAGAATAATGACAGGCTTAGTTTTTTACATCATAAGGATTGTAAACTTAGTTTTGGAGAATAACTGTTTGGCTTGTAATGTACTTGCTGAGATGTTATCATCATTATCATCCATCACATATGTCCCAAGTCCCCCAAAATGTTCCAGACAAAATTATCATCTGAGACCAGATGGCCTGGAGGATTCGTCACAGAACATGGGCTATAGTAAACAAGGACTTTAACCTCTGATTGGTCAGAATTGAAGCCTTTGGAAACCCCCTTACAGGGGTATAAACAGACCAACACTGGGGGACTGTTTTTGGAATGCTTATGCACAACTTGTCTTTATCTCATAAGTCTGAGTGGCATTATTTCATGGAGGAGATGTCCTTTGTAGATAAAGAGACTGGTTGCCTGACAATAGCGATTGCAAATGCTATAGTTTTTTTTTATAGTTCGTAGTGTATGTAATAAGATTTTGCAATTGCAAACCATTTTTTGCAACAAAATATTTAATAAAATTTCTAATCTAAAATATTATATTTTGACATGTGAATTTTTACTTGCAAAGTTTAGCTCTTTGCAAATTGTGTTACATTTACCCTTATAATACAATGTAATAGCAACATTTTTGGAATTAGTAGATGTTGCTCACAGACCAGTGCCATTGTTTTTTTTCTGGCAACAATTCACACTTTAATTTACCCCATTGACTTCTATGGGGTATACCATATCTTGAGACATGTCAAAGAAAGCTACAGGGGAGGGCCAAACCAGCTTGGCAACCTGAATAGTCTGCCTCATGCACACACGCCCAGGATTGGCTGTGCAAGCGTGCTCCTGACCTGTCCAGCGAAAAAATAAATAAAAACCACTCCTTTGTAAATATGCTAATTATTTTTACTTTCATATAGCATAACATATTTTATACATCTTTATAACTATGCACCTTATTACTCGACCAACTTTACGCCAGTTTGTCCAGGTGCAGCAACCCATAGCAACCACTCAAATATTTGCATTTGAAAAGGTGACCAGATAATGCTACCTGCTAATTGTTTGCTATAGGTGAGTCGTGCTACAGCAACCATTGCAATTTTTCTAATATAACCCATTAGTGTACAATGCAATAAAATTCAGCAGTTTACAGTAGGTGTAAAAACCCATTGCAACCAATCCTGTCTTTTGCTTCATTGCTCTTGTGCATATTGTGTAACATTTATCACATAACCCTAATAATTTTATCCATTCTATACTGTATACCACTTATTGTTACTGTATATTGTGTAGTGAAATACATACACCACAAACAAATGCATACAGTTTCATTATAGCAAGAAATATATAAAGCCACCACTGTCCATGGCTGATATAAATGGTATTGTGTTATAAAGAAAAGGTTGTACATTAGTTAATAGCCTGAAATAGCTTAAATTTAACAACAAGAAGAGCCCAACACAGGGAAAAGATTTGATCTGAAAAAAAAAAATGCAGTTGGTATGCATTGTTGTGTCCAGCTAAACAGATAATGTGAAGAAGCACCTCTTAAGTACCTAGTAAGAGAGATGTGTATATATCAGCACATTAATGTGAATGGGGTTAGTTTTTAAAAGTCAAGGACAGCACAGACTATCAGGAGTAATAAAGAACAGATGAATAGAGAGGGAAAGGACTAATGGCTGAATGTATGAATTAGTTAATACCATAAAAAAAATTTGCAATGTTGCGCCAACAAAATTTATTTTGTGTGAACTTAATACTGCATTTGCAAACTGGGAAATTGTTTAAGCGTCCTCTTCCAACAGTCAAAGAAAGAATACAAATTTTATTGTTTGTGCCAGTACAAAAATATGAGATTGAAAGTACAGTCATGTTCTACTTACTGTTCATAGAAGCACATTCAAGGCAAAATAGCAATCTATTTACCCATAGTAAGGGTCGGGAGAAGACCATATATTTATTGTGAATAACAATCATTCTAACAAAAATATTGTATATTCTGCATATGTTAACTTCTATAAGGTTACATTCTGGTTCAGCATTTAAACAACATATTGCTAAAGACACATCAATGATCATGTGTGGAGCTGGGGTAAAGACTCAGTATACCAAAGAACAGGAGTAAATAAGGAAAACGTGTGCACAGTCAGAGACACACATGGGGCAGATTTAATAAAGGGTGAAGTGACTAACGCTAGAGAAAAGTTGCCAGAATGACATTTCGTTACTTTGCCGATTTACTAACAAGCTCAGGCATCCCTTCGCTAGTGAAGGAGATAGACGCTAAGGTTGCTTTACACTCTAACACCAGGTAACTCTGCAAATTCATTAAGATGCGGATTTTACTCAACGTTACCTCTTTTGCCAGACTTGCCTTCTCCAGCTCTGAACTGGTGAAGTGCATAGAACATCCTCAATCTTCTGTTACTTACATCATATTTTTGAGTGTAATATCTTCTAAGTCCAAAAAACACTGGCATCTTTTCATTTTTTTTTGGGTGTTAGGCTGAAAAAGACATAAAAATATTTGTTGGGCACCCGATTTCCCCCATACATTTTCTACCATATGGTGCATTATTTAACTTGGACTATGTGTAGGGCATTAAAACAACTCTTTTGATTTTAGTAAGGTTCCCTTGGCATGTATAGTTATCAGTGTTAATGTAATGTAATGGATGCACCGTTTAATATAAATAGTTCCATTCAACTTTAAATTGCCCGCCATATGCCAATTAGCCTGAGCGCAGAACTCTAGCCAAGCTCGCTAGGCAGCATTGAACACTAGGGCAGCTTTGCTTTGATTTGCTCGCTCAGCCGAAGTAACGCTAGAGAAAATTTTCCAGCGTTTGACGTCCTGGACACAACTTCTCACTTTGTGAGAAGATAGTGAATTAGTGTCGTCTGAGCAATGGCGAATTTACACTCTTCAGTGAATTTGCCCCTCGGTTTTCATTCCTTTCACTTGTGCCATTTACAACTGCACCAATGGCATAGGAACTCAAGAACATTTACAGAGTGCAGTACTAGTACTAGTACAGCAATGGGATCAGTTATGTGGAAACCAGAAAAGTTACAAATTCTGTCCATAGACTAAATTCAAATCAAATAGTTAAAATGGCATTAAATTATTTCTTTTTTCCCTGTAGGTAAAGTTAGTTAGTAGGTAATCAGCTTGAAAAAGGAACTGCAATGTTCTGAAAACTTGCTATAATTATCTTAGTTAGCCAAAAAACGTATCAACTTTATACCACTTTGTTTTTGTATTATCAAAAGAGTTGCCCTTAAACTTTTTCCCTGTAATAATATAGTAATAAAATTGTACCTTGCACTTAATGGTAAGTATGCTGCATGAGTTCATTTTGGTGGCAAAACAATTCTGTTTCTTTAGGGGCAGGTCAAAACTCCCAAGCTTGAATCTAAAACCACCAACTCAAATTTGAATTTGTATGTGAGCTTTATCATACCTTGACTCTGGAAACAGTTCTTATTCAATACTTCACCACCTAAAATTTGCCATGTTCATGTAAAAGTCAATTGATATAAAAAAAAAAATTATTTTCGGGTAGTTCTTATTCAATCGAAGGTTACACTTTCCAGTGTTTTCATAAATAACCGCTTTGAATTGTGAGTACATTTGAATTTAAAAAAGATTCACATACAGATGCAGTCACTTGGATTTGTAAATTAAATGCGTCGTGACTTAACTCATCTAACCCATTTATCCCACTTAGCACAGAATATTGTGTCACAGCATCCCATCCAATTAAAGAGTTCACCATTGAAAACAATGGAGCTTTGGTATGCTAATGAGAAGGTTAAATGCATTAAATGAGTTAAGATAACTTGGGATAACACAGTTTCTTCAATTAGCCCTGAGTCACGACGCATTTAGCATACAAATCCAAGTGACTGCATCTGTAACTTCAAAATTCGACCTTTGATAAATAACCCCTTTTATGTTTAATTAACTTATAAAGTATGGTCATCCAAATTACTGAAACATCCCTTATCTGGAATAACCTGGGTCCCAAGAATTCTGCCTAATAGGTCTCATGACTGTACATGATAATTTGCTCTGATGTACCTAGTGGTACCAATTCTTATACAGCTGAAAGGTTGTCATTTTAAATCATACTAAATATGTTTTCCATAACTTATCATGAATGTTGCATTTAATTACTCTAGTAAGAGGTCCCATTGTCACTCTAGATAATTCACCTGACATTTTTCTCTACCAGTATTCCAGTTAGCAGTTATTATTAGTCCCACTGCTCATACACTGCTCTAAGCCTTGTTATTGATGTGTATATGGAGCTTCTTGCTTTTATGAAAAGGATTAGTTTTAACGATTTGAGTCTGAGGCATAAATCAGGCATCCCTAGCTTCCATAGTTTTTGCTGAACTATACATACCATTGCTTGCTGAATTCCAGTGCTAAGATGTTAAAGAAGGAGCCTATTTACAACACACAATATTATAGTGACTATGGCTTTTAGGGATGAGTAAAATTGCCTTGACTTGCCCAAAAAAATTAGCAAAACAACAGGAAGATATCAAAATTTCACCAAATGTTTGGCAAAAAGTTTGGCGTCAATGGGCATTTAAAAAAAAAAAAAATTGAGGCGGACTTGCGAACTCCAGCAAACTTAACGACAAACGTAATGTGACTGTTCTCTTATAAGGTCTTGCATGATATTTACTATTTCAAATAAGGTTTTTGATATGTCTTGGGGAAATGTAATATTCATAGACTCGCTTGTTATATGATGTCAAGTGGCGAGAGTCCCACCCCCTCCCCCACCTATCTTTATCCTTCTCTTTCTCTATATCTCCTTTTTTCCAGTATATTAAACCTTTGTTATAAAACATGTTCACAGTCCAAATATCACTACTAGATATGAACCAAGACGATATTTTCTGACTTGTAAATCTTTACATTCTTTTATATCCTTATATGTCAAATCATATGCTTGGAATGAATGAAGAATAAATAAAAAGTTGATGCCAAATGCTTTGGTGTTTTTTCTCGCATTTTTTTCCTGTGTGTAAAAAAAATGGAAACGTGAAAACAAATCTGTATGAGTCGAAAAAATTCACTTATCTCTATTAATTATTCACAAAATCACTGTCCAGTTTGAGGAACTGAATTTTTTTTTAGACATTTCTTGATTAAAGGGGTGGTTCACCTTTAAGTCAACTATTAATATGTTATAGAATGTCTAATTCAACTGGCCCTCATGTCCGTCTTCTGACACTTTCCAGCTTTAAAATTGGGGTCAATGACACCATCTAGAAAACAAATGCTCTGTGAAGCTACACATTTATTGTTATTGCTACTTTTTATGACTAATTTTTCTATTCTGACCCTCCCCTATTCATATCCTAGTCTCTTATTCAAATCAATGAGTGGTTGTTAGGGAAATTTGGACCTTAGCAATCCGACTGCTAAAACGGCAAACTGGAAAGCTGCTGAATAAAAAGTTTAATAACTAAAAAAAAAAACAAATAATAAAAATTAAAACCAATTACAAATTGTCTCAGAATATCACTCTCTACATCATAGTAAAAGTTAATTCAAAGGTGAACAACCACTTTAATTTATTTTGAAGGAATCAATTCCATGAGATTTATCTAGCAACTGGACTTTTTTGAATTACTTATATTAGATATACCATGACCTGGATGAATGAAAATCTTCCTAGTTCTATGAGATTGTTATTTAATTTTTTTGATGGGGAGTCACATTCATAAACATAAGATAAATTAAGTAACCTTTTTTTCATATTATTAAGGAAATATTTATCAGTTTTGTTTCTTTCTCATGGCTTGATTTACCTCTCTAGGATAATGGGGAGAATTTTTTTTTAACTACTTGATGGACAGGTTTAGAGGTATTGAGATGAAATAAAATATGCTCTAGTTTGTACTAGAGGGAGACTGGACAAATACTGGATTTTAAAAGATGGCTTGAATCCCTAAATCCTGATTATTAATATTCCAGCCACTTGCTACCCTAACTTCCTAACAGCTAAAATTGATGGATTACTTTCAAAAAGAGGGAATTCATCTGCAGAACTTGATTAAAGTAAGTGACTGTATCAAATGAAAAGTTCAGTATTTTCAGTTTTTTCCATATATATAACTTATTCTGTTTGGTATAGTATCTTTTAACAGTCGGTTATATTTTTTTTAAATGGCAAAGTTTCCTGTGGTATTAAACACAAAGGATAAGATCCATGGCCATTAATTATTTGTTCAGTTATTGATTTCTTTCTTAGAATGGCAAAATCTCTCTGCTGAGCTGCTGCAATATTAAGTGATAACATTCCTTTAGAGGACTTTAGTTCCAGACACTGTGCTTCCTGTTTAACCCATTCACATGCACACTTTCCGCTTGAAAATTATAAAAACAAATGAGGCTCAAGAAATGTCTGCTGGGAGCAGTTCCATTTTTAGTGTAGAGATGGTTCTTGGAAAAGAGTGACCTGATTGAGGTCAGCAGCCGCTCGGAGTATTAAAAAACTATCTCTAGTCAAAACACAAAAAAATGAACTGCTTCAGTGCCCAACTAACCATGTACAGGGTACTAAAGCGTTCAAATAATTAGTCACGTCAGTGATTATGCTATGAATCTTACAATTAAAAATGATTATGAGTTGGTTAATTGTGCTGTATTAAGAAAACAATAATTATGTTTACTTCCAACACATTGATGTTTTTAAAAATGTTCCTAAATACATTGTAAGAAGGAAACATAGGAAGGAAAGATACACCCTATGAATACTGTATAGAATGTTACATGGTCACACAGTTAGCATAGGACAAATACAGGAGGAATAAGCTAAGGAGGTTCAGAACCCAAAAAGTTTGTTCCATGTAAAACTGAGCAACCAGAGCCATTGTTGCCATATAAGGCCACTTACTATACATCAGTTTTTTTTTTTTATCTGTAAATGTATGTTGTCATATGGTGCCATTGAATCTATTTTCATATATCTTCAGGAATTTTTTACTACATGGGTAGGTTATTATTGTGCTACGCAAGTTTTAATGATTTAGGTAATTGATGCTAGTCTGTGTAGACCAGTACAGGTATGTGTGGTGTTTATACAAGTGGCCTGCAGGTGTCACTGTGCACATGACTTGTACTGAGCATACACAGGACTTTCTGTACAGCTTGAAAGGGAAAGTAAGAAGTTACTGTTGTTGTGTAAGGCCTGTATGAGCCTGTTAATAAAGCACTGTTATACTCTCCTCATCCTCGGCTACCAAACATAACAGTATGGGATCCGTTATCTGGAAACCTGTTATCCAATAAGCTCAGAATTACGGAATGGCTGTTTCCCATAGACTCCATTATAAAGAAATAATCCAAATGATTTTAAATGATTTCCTTTTTCTCTGTAATAATAAAACAGTAGCTCGTACTTGATCCAAACTAAAGTTGGCCATAGACGCACTGATTTTCGTTGTGTAGAATGTCCGACATTTGTAGTGCCATGCCGATCTGTCGTTTCTGTTGACTGACGATAATATCTCTGCGTGTATTGCCGATTGTACGATTTTCAGTGGGAGACTGTCACTAGGATTTGTTGGACACAACCTTCGTACAATCCCTGCCAGGGGCAGAACATCAGCTGATCTGTGCCTTTAATACTTTATTTAATCTGGCAGGTCGGGAGATGGGGATGTCGAATCATACCATGATTTGTACGATCGGATCTTTGCGTCTATGGCCAGCTTAAGATATAGTTAATCCTTATTGGAATCAAAACCAGTTTTTGGGTTTATTAAATGTTTACAGAAAGATATGTTATCTGGAAAAATCCAGGTCCCGAGCATTCTGGATATCAGGTCCTGTACCGGTAGCAGTAATTAGCTGCTGTCTAGGTGGGACATTTCAGAAAGAAGTTCTAGGCCTAATGCTTTAGTAAAGCATGATAAAAAAAAATGTTTATTTGTCTTAATGTGTACTTGTATTAACAACTGGCCTTTGCTGTTGAATTATTTTGGAATGAACTGTTTCGTTTAGAACTAACTCTTTACCACAATCAACTTAATATATACAATATAAATATTATTATATGGACCTAGAATACAGTATTTGAAGCCTGACTTTTGATATATTATATATTGGTGTTAATCTTTAACTTTTTTAATATGGACCTGGAATTATATATAGATATATATATATATATATACATATATATATATATATATGTGTGTGTCAAAATTTATTCATCCTTTAATTTGTGCCTTCTCATAAACATTATACTTTAAGTTATTCATTGCTAATATTCCTTATATTGTAACATCATAATATTACGTCAAAGCTATTTCACATACTAAGATACTCCTAATGAAAGATAGAAAATTTTAAAAAAATTGTAGATTTTTCTCAGCAATTGTACACAAATAAGAAAGTGTTTCTTGTTTCGTGGGTATTGCTTGTAATAAAATGTATTAAGGATAGTGGTATAGGGTTAGCGTGACCTTAATTTTAAGGATAAATTAAGAATTCTTTTAAAAGTAAAGAATATGTTTTAGAAATTTTAAGTCAGGTCAGACAGTGATGTAACCTTGATTTTAAAGCATTTCAACAGGCCTGGCCAACCAAATTGTTGTGAAAACAAAACTCTGTGTAGAAAAAGGACAATATTTAAATGCTGACCTTTGAGGAACAGTAAAGTCAGGCTGTAGGGTTGCACTCAGTTCTGTCTGCAATTTCTTCTTTGAACCATTCATTTTGTGAGGCTGTAGTTTCTCCCTGTCTCTGTTGCTGCAGTGTATTATAGCCTCTGTTTTATCCTTGATGCTACTCTGTTATGCTACTTGCTCGGTGACCATTTTGCATTATGCTGAATTGGTGTCAACTTCAGTACCTTTGTTCCAGTCTTGTATCTGGCTGTGCAAGTGATTACTTTTAAAGACAACTTACATTAGCAATGCTTAAGATCTGCCTTATTAACTGCAGTCTCTGATCTAGAATTTGTACTGCTTAGCATGACCAGACATTTACTTTAATGTGTGATGCATTAGACAAAATGAATACTATAGAACTGTGCTACAAACAGCTGTGCCCTACAGGATGAAGTTCTCTGTATAGCAAAGCTGGTCACTGGAGGCTTGAATGCTCATTTTCATTTTTAGAGAATCACTTTAAATGGCTACCACACAAAGGGCAAGTCTTTAAATGTACAGTATATACCGTATTCTGCGTTTGTTTCTATCTACCTGTATGTGGATAATAGTAGATAGATTCTAAGACAGTTCAGTATTTTGGTACCAGTTTAACGCTGTTCCTTTAACACTTAACATAAACAGTTATTTACCTTATTTTATGTTGGAAGTGCAGCTAGGTTTTTTTTATTCATATAACCCAGTATCCAAAAAAGCCTCTGACACAGGAATGCAATTTCCAATGCTGTCTTTCAAAACTATTTTACATTTTTGTGTGATTTTTCTTTTCTCTGTGCTTGATCCAAGCTAGTCCTTTTTAGAAGCAAAACCAGCCTACTGGGTTTATTTGCAGTTTACATGATTTTCTAGTAAACTTAGTTGCACATTTACTAAAGGTCGAAGTGAAAATTTAATAAAATTTGAATCTTTAAAATTTCAACTTCAAAGAAATTTTGGGCTACTTCGACTAGCCCAAATTTTGAAGTACTTGCCCTTTAAAAATCCTTAGACTTCGACTGTTCGCCAGCTTAAAGCTGCCGAATTGCCATTTTAGCCTATGGGCGACCTCATAGAACCTGTCCTGAAAAGTTTGCTAAGCTCCAAGAATTGGAAGGATTTTGTGGAGAATCGTTCGATCAAATCAAACGAAATAGGTCAATTTTAAATCAAAAGACCCTTTAAAAATACTTCGAGGTTCGAAAGTTTTTTAACTTCGAAAATTTGGCCCTTAGTAAATCTGCCCCTTTAGGTATGAAGATCCAAATTAAAGAAATATCTATTATCTGGAAAACCTGGTCCTGAGCATTCTGGAGAACAGGTCCCATACCTGTACAAATAAGACCCTCCTTGTACTTTATAAAAACTAACCTAGTATTAATCCATATTGATGACAAATGCACCCTAATTTGGAAAAAAACAGACAACATATCTAATACTTGGATAAATAAAAGGCAAAAGCCAATTTAGAACAATGTTATAAAGAAGCAAAAAATTGCACAAAACCAAAGAACCTTGAATCCAAGCAAATGCTCCATTTACTTTCTAATGATTGGAAAAACACATGAAGCATACTATACGATTCCCCCATAAAAGTACGCAACAAGGATTCAAATAAGATGACAATCAAAAGCTTGAAACTTTACTAATGGTGGTCTTTTTATGACATGAAGGGGCATGCAGCACTGTGGTTGCATGAATTAATTACCATCATGCATCATAGTCACTAAAAAAATTCATTGCAAAGATTTAATTGGCTTACATAAGGCATATACAGTATTTTCATCTGTACACTAAACTAACACCTACATTAATACCATTACTTTATAGATTATACTTACTTGCAAGGCCAGTTCTGGTATAACCCACTCAACAGAGGCTTTTTTTTTTAATGTGACTTTTTTTCTTTTTTTGCTAGAAATTTATACTGACCTACATATTCTAATAAAATAATCACACAACTTTATAAATATACATGATTTTACATGGCATAATATGATGGAACGGATTTTTTTTGTATGCCATTTCTTTACACAGCTTTTTAAAAGTATGTCCCTAAGCGTTGTTCAGTATCAGCTGCAGAAATTCAGTGCAATAAATGAAGGTTTTCTCATGTTATACAGTACAGGAACAAATAGCACCACTAAATGGTGGAATGTATTCTGTATTTGAAGTAAATAATGAATTATCATTCAGCTCTCATGTGGTCTTTCCTATCACCATATTATTGATGGGCATTTTCATAAATTTTTCTGTTGCATATCCTCATTAATATGAACCAGGGCACTAAATAAATCATCAAAAGAAAGTGTTTATTTCAGCAGCAATAATCTGCATTGAATTTCCTCCCATAAAAATACTAAAGTCTGACAAAATATAACATTAATAAGAACAAAAATGTTTGCACATATCAATAATCTATTTACTTCTATCCTAATTACAAATGGATTCACTATTGTAATGTCATTATTAGAATAATATGAAAAAAAATGTAAATAAGAGGGTTCTTAGTAGAGGCATGGGAATAGTATTTAAAATAATCAAAATTGCAAAAACAACAAATCAGAATAAAACAAAACAAAAGAAAATACTGTATTACATTGCTTACAAATTAAACATCAAAAAAAAAGAAAGCTTAACCCTTTCCCACAAATCTTTGTACATATCAGAACACACAATCTCCTAAATTTTAATAATAACAATATAGAATTGGTGATACTTTCTGCTGACAGTGTGAGTCTATGTTTCATACTTTATGGTTTTAACACCAAATGAAAGTTCTGAAAAGTACAGATCTTGTAAAATATTTAGAGCTAGAGCTCTTGCCACACCTTCTCTTTGAGAAGAGGAAACTGGACATTTCAGTAGGAAATGCTGCTGTGTCTCTTCCACCCCATAACTTAACACTTAAATATTTCAGATTGCCCTTGACAAATAATCTGCCTTGCATTGACAACGATGTGATGTCCCAAAACTTTCTCAGCAATCTCTTTTTAGGTACTGTTTTATTATTACAGGGGAAAAAAATATTTGGATAAAATTGAGTCTATGGGAGGTGGACTTTTCATAATTTGGATCTTTCTGGATAACAGGTTTCCAGATAACAGATCCCATAACTATATGCTTCAATTCACATGATGACAATTTAACACATTTCATTTATGTTATTTAAAAGTAGCAATTTTTATAGTGATTATTATAGATATATATAAATCAAAATACACAGATTAGACCTGTGCCTCTGCAAACCCAACCTGCCTTTTATAATACTTTGTGAACTACCTTTTTTAGGCACTCTTGGAAAGACTTGGCAATAGTGTAAAAAACAGAAAAACTGTAAGTACTAAAATCATACCTAATTGAAGAGGCTTCAGAAGGGATTTTGCCTTCCTCTGGATCAACTTGGATGATTTTTTGGACAGACATAATATCAAAGGCTATTTTGATACTAAACTCTACAGTTAGTATAGCTATGGGCATATATGGTTTGTGTGAAAGATTGGAGGGGTGTATGTATGGATGCTGGGTTTTAATTTGGTGGGGTTGAACTTGATGGACTTTGTCTCTTTTCAACCCAATGTAAGTGTAACTATGTAACTAGCGGCTATCTTACTATGTTGCTCTCACATGTTTCAATAGTCAAATGTTTCTCTAGTGCTGTTTTATTTATACATGTTTCATGCTTTTAGAGTGAGTCATTGAACAAATCTGGGGTCATTTACAAAAGACAAGGGGGAGTACAAAGAGACTCAAAAGCACACCCCTTAGTCAGCAAGCACTTGTATTTGTCACTTATGTATATTATTTGTTAGTTAATTACTGAATACTGAATGTATACATTTCCTGTGATTGGATTAGAGTTTTTATATATGTGCCTTCAAGGTACTTAAGGAGACAAGGGTAGTGGAGGTCCACGGCACTAGTACAGAGCGTGCGAGTGCACGCTCTGCACTAGAAGAGCTGAATTTCCGGGTTGAAAACTGGAAATTTAGCTATTAGTTACCAGGAGCGGCATTTTTTTCTGTCCCTGGTAACCAGGGGGGTGCTGCCGCCTGAGGTGAGTGCCTAAACTCGGCTCATAAGCTGAGCGCCCCTGGGTTGACCACACTTGGGGGAGTGCAGATCAGTAAGGGACCCATTTGTCAGCAAACACTAAGGGGCAGATTTACTATTGGTCGAATTTCGAATATAAAAAAATTCGAAATTCGATAAAGGGAATAGTGGGGAAGTAAAATCCTTTGAATTCGACTATCGAATTCAAAGGATTTTACCACAATTCGATCTATATATTCTATATTCGATCGTTTGAATTTTTTATATTCGATCTAAGGGAAGGATCCCCATTTCGGTAGCTTTAATCTGGCGAAGTAGGTGGTCTAATAAAAATTTAAAGGGGAAGTATTCGACCATTGAATTTTCGAATATTGAAATAAAGTTTTATTCGAATATTAAAATCATTCGAATTTGAATATTCGATGGTCAAATTTGCCTAATTTGCATTTTCGAAGATTCGAATTTGATACAAATTTGATTGAACTTCGATTCTTCATGTGAATTTCATGTGAATTTAGTAAATCTGCCCCTAACACTAAATACAAACCACAGTCTGTCTGTCATCTGCACATCTGGCTAGATAAAACAATTCACCATAAGGTGCAGACCGTAGCATCAGGGAATGTAGGTCAGCCCAGATGTGGCCTCCATCCTCTGCTGCACCCCTAACTTTTGTGTCTGAATCATGTTTAAGTTAGGAAACTAGAGGGGAACAGCATATGTGTTTCCCCCTCCTGCCTTTCACCAATACAGCCTATGAAACTCAGGCATTGTTGTTGTGGGTAGCTGTAAGTCTTGACACCCAAAAAAGAGCACATAAACCTGCAGAAAATCTGAAACTGGGAATGGCACACCTTGTTTGTGGTCCATAGGAATTTCCATATTTTCCAGTGATATCTGACAGATCCCCAAAATGTTTTTGCATTATACATGGGCCAACATGGTGATAACTCAGTAAATAGTGATGAGATCAGCACACAATATCTGCATATGTATAGCCTTCTTAATTCTTTTTTTCCAGTCCCCAATATTTTTGCCTGGTTCAGATTTGTTTCAGGGGTACATTCTTACTTACTTTTGAGAAGAATGTACTGGAACTCAGTGGGGTCTTTTGTGGGGCTTGCAGTGTTTTAGAGTTGGGTTACATATAATTGAACATATAATTGAACAACCAGGTATATGGCTTTAAGGGCACCTATAACAACCACTGAAGATTTTCTAATAAATGTATAATCCAAAAATAGGATTCATCTGTACACTGTGTTTTGTGGAAAAAACTTAATTTTCAAAATTGCAGGTCTTTTATAATGTCTCTTAGCACAACACAGCTAAATCTGCAGAGTTATTTTCATTTAAAAATCAATATGCAGTCATGATCTCAGCCTAGGTATTTAAATTGGGTGGTGTTTTAGAAGGTGTTCAGGCATAATGCCTGTATAAAAGTATACTAATGTAAGGGTGTGGGAGAGGGAAATTTATTCTAAAAATCAAATTTTTTAAACTCAGGTGAATAGGATGGAAAACTCGACCCAAATTTGAATCAAATTGGATTTGAGGTTTATAAACATATTTTGAGTCAGGAAAGCTACAAACATCACCAAATTGATCCCTGAACCTCTCCCATTGACAGCAATTCAGCGGGTTTTAGGTGGCAAATAGTCAAAATCAAGATCTTAAATGGCTAGAGTATGATAAAACTCAAAAATCTAATTACAATTTTTTCAAAAACTCAAATTTGGATAACTTCCTAGTCAAATTGGACAGTTTTGGCCATAAAAAACTCAAAAATTCAAATTTGAATTAGCTAATCTGCCCTTTAGCTGCACTATACTACAAAATTCATGTTTTTTAGGCCTCTTCAGCAATTCCCTGTAAAGGTGTGATTTTCATTTTCAAAAGAAGTGACAACAACTATAACAAATTGTCTCTGGGTCAGGTCTGCGGTGCCAGTATGAAAATGAATTCTAGTCTTTAGTCTCTTAGATGAAGCAACACATTGCAAAGCTTGTTGAACCCTCTGCTAATGATAATTATTTGTCACTAATCTTACAGTGAATGTCACTCAGACTGTAAACCTATATTATAAGCATTATAATGCATTTTTATAGCTTGATTATGAAACACACTAAGAAAATATTACAAACGGGGTTACAATAAGTGTTACAGAATGAAACACTAGCATTAAAGTATCCTACTCATCTTTAAAGGAGAAGGAAAGCTACCAAAGCAGTTAGTTTATAGCCACAACAGTGCAAGCTATATATTTATTCTGCAGCATCCTTTATCATACCTGAGTAAACAACTCTAGAAGCTCTCTCTGTTTGTTTAGGAAAGCAGCTGCCATATAAGCTTGGTGTGACATCACTTCTTGCCAGAGTCTCTCCCTGCTCACTCATAGCTCTGGCCACAGATTACAGCAGGGAGGGAAGGGGAGGGGAGAGAGGAGAAAACTGAGCATGTTCAAGCCCTAGCCCTGGAGGTTTAAATAGAAAACAGGAAGTCTGGTACAGAAACCCATGTGTACACCATAGAAGGAAAGATATGTCATGTTTTTTTGCAGAGATTACTTTGTGGATTTACTGGTATATTTATATAGACCTTTCTGATAAAGCTTACTTAGTTTTAACCTTTATTTCTCCTTCAAAGGGCAAGTCATCCACAAAATAAAACCTAATTCATTACACACCATTACACACTTTATGGTTTTTAACTTATTTGAATATGTACTGCTACTGAAAGCAGTGTTTGTCTGTTCCTTTTTATTCTCTGCCCTGATGGCAGAGACAAACCAGCTGATTAACAGGCTGGGCTTTTGCAACATTGTTTAAAATGTAACAACTAGGAGCTAGGCAAATACTGTATTTCATAGCAATTGTTTTGACCAATACCCTGAAAAGCACTTGCCCTTTAAGTTCAAACTGAAAAGGCATAGCTGAAATACAGTATATGGATATTAAAAATAATTAGGAATGATTATTTTTGATTGGTGGCTTTTGATAAATGATCATGCTGTCTTTAATAAAATGGACATTGATTTCAGCTTAAAGCCACTTATATATAACATTTGAAAAAGAGGAACTACAGCAAACTGAAAAAATTTTTTAGAGTATCCAGTGCAAACCTGTAGGGTGCATTCAGATGTTGTAGTATAACAGTAAAGTATGGCCCCCTACATGGTAATGGAATTAAAAGGTAAGCTCAGTTTTTCTTTAAATTGTCAGATATACATTTTCCCTAAATAATCTCTGCTATTGTTGACCTATTTGAGATAACACTTAAAGGAATTGTTCAGATTACATTTTTGGCTACCTAACTATATTAGAAACATTTCATATTTTGCACATACAATCTATTTACCCAGTTTTTATCTGTACACTGAACTGTTCATTTAACACCTCTTGCTACACCCTGGCTTTCTTTTAATTTGTGATGTTAATTATAATCTTACTGTTATGAAAATGTTTCTTTATAAAGCACTATCATATTCCATATAGGTCTGTATTGTAGAGGGGTAGAATACAAAATGTATAGCAAACAAAAACAAACAAATTGCAAACAGTGAAATAAGCATAAACAAACCAAGACAGAGTTCCCTAAAATAATATAGTCATATGTGGAAACCTTTGCGTAAGAATCAGTTTAATATGGTGGAGTTGTTTGTTTCTGTTTCCACAATCCTCCAAACAATGTAGTATCTATACTACTGGACAAAAACAGAATTATCAAATTTTTAAATATATAATGCCCTTTAGCCATAATTTGATAATAATCCCTCCATAATTTATAGCAGTTATTTATAGGCTCTATGGGGAAATAAAAAACCTTGGGGAAAAAAAGAACTTCACAATATTAATCACAACAAAAAAGACAACGATTCTAAATGCAATGCTTCAAATACCCACAAACTTCAAACAAAATATTTTTTTGGCATTTTGGCTATGCTAATATTCTTGTTTATAAGTAGTGATGGGCGAATCTCCCGAGATTCGCTTCACTGAAAAATTGGCGAAAAATTTGCGAAACGAGTCGCGGGACGCTTTTGACGCGCGTCGCGTTGTTTTTGGCGCGCGTCACGTCAAAAACTCGTTTTTCCGGCGAATTTTCGCCAACAGAAATTTCGCTGCTGATTCACAAATTTATTTGCCAGCCGCGATTCGCAAATTTATTCGCCAGCGGCGAATCGCGTGAATTCGCCGCGAATTTGCCCCTGACGAATAAATTCGCCCATCACTATTTATAAGACAAATGGTCTGAATTGTCTGGAATTAAGAAGTAGATATACGCTAGTCAGTAGCAACTACAATAGGCCAGAAAGGACGTTCTTAACATCCTTAATTATAAAGCTGATGCTTTATGCTGAGGTTTTACTTAATTACTCTTAAATGGATACTTGCAAGAGGAATAAAGTGTTTAATTCTACCTCAAAACAATTTGAGGTAATATTGGAAGAAGATATATTTTTTAAAAATCTCTGATAAAATGTAGTCTCCATTTGTATTTGTACATAGCATTCCCTGACGTTCACATGACTGTCTTTCTTTAAGTAGAGAAGTGAAATACGGAGCACTATTGCTGGGGCTAAAAATTGAATTTTATTATAGAATCCTTAAAAACATGGAGCATACACGCTTGGCGCGTTTTGTGGTTACACACCACTTCCTCATAAGCACACCACTTATGAGGAAGTGGTGTGTAACCACGAAACGCGTCAAGTGTGTATGCTCCATGTTTTTAAGGATTCTATAATAAAATAAAATTTTTAGCCCCAGCAATAGTGCTCCGTATTTCACTTCTCTACTACCGATTTTTTGGCCACCGGGAGTTGGCTTCAATACGTTGTAGCACACCGCAACGAGGGCTTCGGAACAAGTGAGTGCTCCCTTCTTTTTCTCATTATCTGTCTTTCTTTAAGGCATGAAATATACTGTAAATACACATTCAAAAGTACTCTGAAAACAGAGCAGAATCAATTATGTTTTATCTGAAAGCCTTCTTTGCTATTACTAAACTGCTACCTGGGGAGTCATTTGTGTGATCTAGCTGTGAGGCTAAAAGAGATACACACTTTAGTACATGATACTGTACAAAACTCAGAACTTTTTCAAATGCACAGATATATTTAGGGGCCTATATATTAAACCTCACATTTTTATGGTTGGATTTTTAAAAGGCAAAATTTGCTCTGAATTCGAACATACTCCAGCTAAAACCTGTTGAAATCTTGTAGATGTCAATAGCAGATGGTCCCTTTAAGAATTGAAAGTTTTTTTATATTCAGGATTCTCAATAGTTTTGGACTGTTTACGCTGATTTTTGTTTGATAATCTGATAAATTAGAGTTGCTGTGACAACTACTCAATAACGTCGGGTTTTTGGGCCGTCAGTTTTGAAAAAGACGCATGATTTGAATTGAATTTTGTCACA
Organism: Xenopus borealis; assembly: GCA_024363595.1. Taxonomy (NCBI): domain Eukaryota; kingdom Metazoa; phylum Chordata; class Amphibia; order Anura; family Pipidae; genus Xenopus; species Xenopus borealis. The sequence goes on along the minus strand of CM044448.1, from coordinate 84,152,626 downwards.
CTTTTTTCTAGCACCTATTCTTTTTCATGAAGTTTTCATGGTACATTAAGGGGATTCTAGTTTGGGAGTTTGTTCAAATTTTATTTAATTATAGTGAGAAAAACATTGTGTGAAATAATAAGCTATGTCCCTAGAATATCCAGCAGATATATTTTCATCCGAAATTTCATCCTACCTCATCTTACCTTTTAGGGGTATCTGAATGGCATTAATGCTAAGCCTTCAATACCACTGTTCCAAGCCCAGATCCAGGGGAACAGAACCAACATTTTGGAACTACTATTCTTATCAGATGGTTCTTAAAAATGAGAGATATTTCTATACATAGGTCTAAGAAATGACAACATATCCAACCATTAAAGCAAACCACATAACAATATCCTTGGTTATAAGCTGTATATCTAGACCTACAAGTTTAGCCAGCATTAGACTTCTGTCAACTAGATAGTCTAGTAATTAGGAATGTATCTAAATGCTGCTGAAGCAATAATGATTCTATTTCAGAAGAAGCACACTTTTTAAACTGGTTACTGAAGTGTTTTGCAAATTTCCACCAAGGAGCAAATGAGCTATATTATCAATTAATGTAATCCTGTAATGCATATTGTCATATTGCTCATATTTAAGATGCCTAAAGTTATGTTAAGCTTTGTTATGTTTAAGTATGTCAGTGCAGTATGGAACAAAATGTTGAGAATAAGTTTTTCCATATAAAACGAAATGACATGAAACAAGCTTTATAATGTATTGAAAATGGCTGGGGGTGCAGTCATAGTAAAGTGTCACAGACACATGATTTGCATTAGGAAACAACTTTTTCAGTCCTACACAATGACCTTGGGTTTTTTAAAAACTGTCAACTCCACCCTACTGTGCTGCAAAGAAAAGCTACTTTACATTCTCATCAAACAAATGCCATTAGAAAGGAATTAAAATCTGTTGGCTTCTAGGAAAGAATAGATGAAAGAGTCAGTAACGATTCTGAATAAAGATGAATTAAACAATTTAGCAAGGTAATTTGTGATTCCTTGTGATTGCAATATTGTGGCTGTAAAAGATTTTACTGATATTACTGTATATATACATGTTTAAAGCAGTATTTAGAAAAGTGCCAAAAACTTACATAATCGTCCCATTGTCTTGGATATAACAAATACACCAGAATTCTCAATTCTGCAGTATTTAGCATAATATATCAGCATACAACTATCTAAGTAAAAGAGATAAAACATATGCAGAAAAAATGGATATTAAAGCTTAAGCAAAAACCAGAGATAGACACTGCCATAAGGTTCTAATTTAAGTATAATTTAATTTTAATAGGCCAAAAACCATTAGTGTAAGGAAAAGCTCCTTACCAGCCGCCGCGCCATCTTTCTTCTTTGCCGGTATCTTCCTAGTGCGCGCCACGCGCGCACTTCCGCCTTTTATAGGCGCTTGCGTGCTGGCGTGTTTACGTTTGGCGCGAAATTTAAAAGGTATTTAAAGGGACATTTTTACTTTTGCATTGCCCGTGATAGGTTTTGTTCCTGGTGCCTTGTACTTGTGCTGTAAAGCTTCTGATCTGTCTGATACCTGTGTTTGACCCTGCCTGGCTGTTTTTGACTACTCTGATCTCTGGAACCTGACCCTTGCCTGAAACCGACCTTGAATTTGCTTAACCCTCCTGATTGACATTCTGGTTTGACCCCTGCCTGTTATTGACTCCGATTCTGCCTTCTCCCATCTGATTGATTACCCGGATTTGACCCTTGCCTGCCTGACGAAACCTAGTTATCCGCCTGCCTCGACCCAGCCTGTCTGACTACGCCTTTGCCTTATCCAATTGTACTGTGATCTTCGGCCTAACTGACTATATACAGTCGTGCCCCATTGCTGGCCAGAACTCCTGCTCTGCACCTCTCGTTTAAGTCCAGGTGGCATCTGAGTAGCTGAGGGCACCTCCCGAAGCCAAAGGCGGTCACACTACTGGTGAAGCACGAGCCGAGACCAGGGTGCTTGGCACTTGTTCTGGTATTTGGGTGCCGACCGTGACAATTTGTTTATTACACAATAGAGAGAATACATTTCTCCAAATTCATATCCATGTGCTTCTATTCCCTCCCAAATGGAAATTGTGTGGTACTGTGCATAAAAGGAGACAAGCTGGATGAGTAGCAGTAAACATGACCAGTGCCCAGATGTTTTAATCAAAACGATGGAATCAGTACTTAGATCACACCCAATCAAGAAGGCGAAGAATATAATATTGACCTTTTAGGGACCCATAGTACAAGTTGTGAGTACCATCTTAGATTTTCAGTTGGTTAAAAATACATAAAAGGAAATTGCTTTTATGTAAATTGATATAATTGCTGACTCAGTTACAAGTGCATACTTTGCTGCCTTCACTCCGTACTGTTTACATTACAATTTGTTGCAAGTTGTTGAAAAGTGTAGCACAACAATGTAGTGGGCCATTAAGTGGTCTTTACAATTATTTAGTTCATGCTTATACCTAACACGAAGTAGTATATTCTACATAATAACATAGTAAGTTAGGTTGAAAAGACATACGCCCATCAAGTTGAAACTTTCAGGTCTATATATAACCTGCCTTACTGCTAGTTGATCCAGAGGAAGGCAAAAAACCCATTTGAATCTTCTCCAATTTATATTCTCCTTCCTGACTCCAAGGGACAGATTTACTAATGAATTCATTTTATACAGCCTCAGCCTCACACCCCTTGCAACAGATTGCCAGGCACAAATGCGCTCCAATTCACTAAAATGCAGAGTTTCATCCTGGGTGCCGAACACTGCCGATTTTTCGCTAGTGTTACTTTGTATTGCATAGTGAAGATGCGCTAGTGTTCATTTGTGCCTGAGCTCAATTTGCATAGGGAGGGAAATTTAAAGTTGTATGAATGTCTTTATTATAAATGTGGGTGGAAATACTTAAAGTTTCCACTTTTTATTATACAGTAAATGTCCAGGGAACCTTAATAAAGACAAGATAGTTAATATAATGCCCTACACATAAGCCCACTGTAAAATGTATATATGTTTTAAAATGTATGGGGAAAACCGGTTACTCAAAAAAAGTTAGTCAGGACTTTTGCAGGCAATCCCGCTTAAAAAAAGGAAAAGTCACCAGGGTGTTTTGAATTTTAAGTATTTTCCGCTCACAGGATATGATGTACAGTGTGAGGGAGATCTAGCTTCTTTATAGCACTTTGCTTGGTCTCAGGTGGCGAAGTCACCTCTGAAGAAAGAGGTAACATTAAGTAAAATCTGCACTTCAGTGAATTTACGGAGTAACAACTGTTCGCCAGAGTAAAAAGTCGCCTGACGATAGAGTGTGAATAACCACTAGAGATGGTCTGTTTCACTAGCGAATCGGCACCGTCGCCCGTTAGTGATTTGGCAAGATGGCAGTTGACCAGTCCCTGGATCAACTTGTACTATGAGTTATCGCTCATTTTGCAAAGGGTGGAAGAAAACATATAGGGACATACAGTATTTATAAAGGGTTTAATTGAAAATTTTAAATCTAACTTGAATTTTCAAGTTTATTTTATGGTCAAAATTGTCAAATTCGACTAGGGGGTTATTTTAGAATCATATTTATTAATGGCATTCAACATTTGATAAATATGTTTTTTAATTCATGTGAATTTTTTTAACTCTAATAAATTTTAAATTACACAAAATTCGATTGAGGTGATATTTATTTAAAAAATTGAATATCTAAAACTCAAGGCAATATTTCCAACCTAAAAACACAAATCCAATTCGAATCAAACTCGAATTGAGTTTTTTCTCAGAAAAAAACCTTGATTTTAGAGAAGGCTAGTGACATCTTCAAATTGGTCACTGGACATCTGGCAATACTAACTCATGCATGTTTCCTTCTCCTCCTTCAAGTTATGCATACAACTGAGAAAAATCTGTTTGCATTAAAGATGTACAGTTTTAGGGGCACATTTACTAAAGGTTGAAGTGAAAATTTAAATAAAATAAAAAATTTTAAATTTCAACATAATTTTGCGCTACTTCGACTATCGAATAGCCCAAAATTCAATTCGAACTGAAAAAATTCGAAAATTCGAACTTTCAAATTTTGAAGTAATTGCCTTTTAAAAATCCTTTGACTTTGACTATTCGCCATCTTAAAGCTGGCGAATTGCCATTTTAGCCTATGGAGGACCACATCGAACCTGTCTTGAAAAATTTAGAATTTTCGAATTCGAAGGACTTCGATTGAATCAAACGGTTCGAAAAAGGGTCGAATTCGAAGTTTTTTTACTTATAAAATGCGTCCCTTAGTAAATCTGCACCTAAATGTGCTTCTATAATCTTTAATGCCAAATGGCTCAAGGGCCCAATGATGGGATCATAATGTATGGCATATGGGTGGTCAGATCACGGGATCATATCAATGAACAGATGTAGTCTGCCATCTGGCAGGATGCCTAATTGACATGTGGCCAACTTTTGGCCAGATATCAATTGGGAAACCCATTATAGGGCCCCACACACAGCCCCAATATGTTGCTGACATGGTCTCTCGGCAGATTTTACAGGCCCATGTATAGTCAGCTTTAGAAGAACAGGGACGTAATTAGCCAAAGTAAATCTACAAAATTAGTAAGTGACTCCATCTGAAGCGGTGTCCACCTCTCATGCACTCCATATCATCCAATTCCAAATGGCAGTGGGTAATTCTTTATATTTATTATTATTATTATTATTATTATTAACATGTATTTCTATAGCTCCAACATATTGCATAGCGCTTTAAAGTAAATGTGTTTATACAACTAAACCACATGAATTACATGAATATGGAGTTACATACAATCACAATCAATGGCGATAAGCGAGGAGGGCCCTATACAGAAAGAGCTTGCAATCTAAAGGTAAGGGAGTTATACATAAGATGTGGGAATGGGCAAGATCGAATTATGTGGGTGAGAAATGTGGTACTGTATGTTGTGTTGCATTTGGCAGTTAAGAATGAGGGTAGGCTTCTCGAAAGAAGTGTGTTTTAAGAGATTTCTTGAAAGCAGAAAGGTTGAGAGAAAGTCGGACAGACCGTGGGAGAAAATTCCAGAGGAGGGGTGCAGCCCTTGCAAAGTCTTGAATCTGAGCATGTGAGGAGGTAATGAGAGAAGCGTTGAGTAGCAGGTCAGTAGAGGAGCGTAGTAAGAGTATATAGAGATGAGTTTAGAGATGTAGGGAGGGGCAGAGTTATGAAGTGCTTTAAATGTCAGGGTCATTAATTTGAAGGGTAGTGGAAGCCAGTGGAGGGATTCGGCAGAATGGTGTGACAGAGGAGGAACAGTTGCTGAGGCTATATGAGCCTTGCAGCGGTGTTCATTGTGGACTGGAGTGGTGTCAGTCTCTGGCGGGAAGGCCAATTAAAAGAGGGTTACAATAGTCTAGACTTGATATGACGAGAGAGTGAATAAGAATTTTGGCAGCATCTTGGGTGATAAATGAAGAATGTTCCTTAGGTGGAATACACAAAAAACTAGAAAATTCCCCAGCACTCCAACCTTTAACCCCTAAGTGAGAATTTGCACAACTGAACTGTAACTAACAAAAAAGACACTTTTAGTTACAAAGTTTGTACAAAATATGCATAAGCTGACGCGCCCCGTCAAGGCAGTGTCGCTTAGGATAGGACTGACGCATGGAATCTGCCTTGACGGGGCGCGTCAGCTTATGCATATTTTGTACAAACTTTGTAACTAAAAGTGTCTTTTTTGTTAGTTACAGTTCAGTTGTGCAAATTCTCACTTAGGGGTTAAAGGTTGGAGTGCTGGGGAATTTTCTAGTTTTTTGTGTATTTAGCCAGCCCACGTGCACCCAATCGCTAAGGGATTGAGCTGCATTACCTTGTTTAAGTATTACTATATGTATTATGGGAGGTGGCTCTCCTTAAATGCTTGCTCTCCCAACCCCCATTTAATGAAGTCTTTGGAAGAGATCATGCTAAATAAAGAGAAAAGCAGGTATGGTCTTTCTTTCCCCAAAGATAATACTTTTTTCGCTTAGGATAGGACTGACGCATGGACACTGCCTTGACGGGGCGCGTCAGCTTATGCATATTTTGTACAAACTTTGTAACTAAAAGTGTCTTTTTTGTTAGTTACAGTTCAGTTGTGCAAATTCTCACTTAGGGGTTAAAGGTTGGAGTGCTGGGGAATTTTCTAGTTTTTTGTGTATTCAGCCAGCCCATGTGCACCCAATCGCTAAGGGATTGAGCTGCATTACCTTGTTTAAGTATTCCTTAGGTGGAAGAGACATGATTTAATAAGTGACTGGATATGAGGAGTGAATGACAGGGCAGAATCTAGGATAGCCCCCGCCTGGGGAGACGGGTGAAAATGGAATTGTTAACTATGATGGATACTTCAGGGATGTTACTGGTGTTAGTTGGAGGAAAGAGAACAATTTCCATTTTAGAGAGGTTTAATTTAAGGTAGCCATGCGACATCCAGGTAGAGATGACGGACAGGCAGGAGGAGATGCGAGTTAGGAGTTCTAGGTTGAGATCAGGAGATGAGAGATAGATCTGAGTATCGTCAGCATAGAGGTGGTAGAGGAAACCATATGAGTTGATTAATTTGCCAAGAGAGGAAGTATAGAAAGAGAATAATAAGGGTCCCAGGACAGAGCTTTGAGGAACCCCAACAGAAAAAGGTAGGGGAGAAGATGCTACTCCATTGTAGGAGACACTGAAGGAACGATTAGTGAGGTAAGAACAGAACCAGGACAGGGCCATGTCACGATGGCCATGTGAACGGAGGGACTGGAGGAGGAGAGGGTGATCTACAGTGTCAAATGCAGCTGGGAGATCAAGTAGTGAGAAATGATTGTTGGCTTTAGCTATTAAAAGGTCATTAGTTAGTCGGGTCAGGGCAGTTTCAGTGGAGTATTGCGGCTTAAAACTAGATCGTAGGTGGTCCAGTAGATTATTGTCAGAGAGGAATGAGGTTAGTCAGTTGTAGACTAGGCGCTCAAGTAGTTTAGAGATTAAAGGTAGCAAAGAGATAGGTCGGAGGTTGTCAAGATTGAAGGAATCAATTTCAGGATGGGGGTGACAAGAGCATGTTTTAGATGAGAAGGAAACAGTCCAGTTGAGATTGAGAGATTAATTCAATTTAATTATTTATTAAATACTATTGAAATGCATACAGTTACATAATGCTGGGAGGTAGAGCTTGACCTGTTTCATGGTTCATTACCGCATTATCACAAGTTCTTAGAGACCCATAATTTGTACTAGAACATTTAAAAGTCGAAATTATTTAGCTCAAATTTTTATATGTTTTTTTGTAGGAGTGATCCTTTGAATAAGTGCCTGTAGCATGAAATGCTTAAGGCTTTACTTGACATGATGCTATAATAAATTAAGATTATTTTTTAGATTTGCCTGTTCAGGCCTACCCATTTGTGTTCCTACAGTCAGTGAATAAGTAGGAATGAGAGTATATTTTGGGTTGATTCAGAAATGCTTGCACAATTTTCATGAATATATGCTAGGAATTCACTATGCCTTTTGTTTTGTCAAAAAGGGTATTTTTTCATGCTGAAAAAAGTTGTGAGAAAAAACACCTATTGGGTGCAAGAAAAAAACACAAGAAAAATATGTCCAACTCTCCAATTCATTTCTCATGTAAAAAGAAGCCCATTAACACCAATACATGTGGCACTAGAAAAAGTGCCTGCCTACTCTAGTGCATATAGCACAAGAAAAATGTGGCAAAAAAACAACCATTAAATCCTAATTTTGGAATTTTTGGCTTGGTCCCATACTTTTTTGGCAGAACAGGGCAGTTTCGCTCATCACTGAAAATAAGATGTAGCATAGAGCAGGCTACACATACCAAACCCATTCTCTCACAATTGTTATACATGAGAATACAAAGTGCCTTCACAAGTCTTGAGTGTCTATTTACCCTTTTACACATATAATAATTCAGCAGATCTTTTACATCTTTTGACCTAATGAAAATTTTATATTTGACAACACTTCTCATGTTTGTCTTGGCATAGGGATGTGTTAACCTAATCTTCACACTCAACACTCATACAAAATATGAAACAATTAAAATATGTTTTTAATTAAAACATCCCAAGAGATGGTATATATTTACTATTTTGCTTCTAGTGCAAGGTAATTATCTTGTGGGAAATACAAAACAGCATAAATAGAACTGTAAAGCACTTCTGCATAAATCAGCCGAAGAAGAAAGAGAATCTTCGGCATTTAATTGATATATTTAACTTCCTCTGGTAAATTAACCCAGATAAAACAATTTATACAGCAATCATAAGACAAAAACAGAATGAAGGCTTTCTACATTTCATTTTTGTGATCTATCCAAAAAATATACAAATTACTGTAAGCTCAAACAAATACATTAATATGAACAAACACCAGCCATGTTCCTAATATGAATGCATTTTCACTCTCTGGACAAATTAGTGAGAAAACATTTATCATGTGAAAATGCCACTGAAGTCTACTGGATATTTTGGAATTGATTTAGGAGATACATTTATTATTCACAGGTCTGGATTGAATGATCACTTTGGGTCAGGTTCAAATCAATGAAAAAATATTATTTTATGGTTTATGACATGAAACATTATGGGTAACATTCAATTTGAGGGAAAACATTCTCCTAATTTCAATTTTTTCCAAAGACTTCAATAAAGTTTTCACATGAAAGGGAAATAAATATTTCTCATTGAATAGCATCTAGCTCCATGGAAAATGTGAAATTGAATTAGGAAATAGGCTTTTTGATTGGCTTGATAGACAGAAATAAAAACATAGCCACTTGCTATTAACCTTTTTACCACAACCCATACTGAAATTAACCTACGGAGTTCAAACTTGTGAATTATATTGAAATTGCTGCTTGGCTGCCACTCACCTCTCAATGGAAATCCCCAAAGAGTTCTAACATAACTTCAGTTGAAAGTAGCACACATCTTAAAGAAATGATGACATCTGTAATCAATACAGCTTAATTATATTCAAACATATGGTCCAGCTAAGACTTGTGTATCACATCAAACCAGAGAGATGATACCTCAACAAGGCAAGAGTTCCCACTCAGCCTGCATAGTCCCTTCTCTGTTAGAAGACTGGAACACTGTAGGATTTCTGAGATGTATTCATGTGAAATTTCCATGTACTTTACTGGAATTTAAAACCAGCATCTTTATCTAAGATGGAACCATGTCCCCTGTTATTTCCCTTATAGTTTATCTATTCCTGTTTCACTTTACTTTTGTACAACAAATTGGAATATATTTTCTATGCTAAAGGTATATTGTATACCTTTAACTGGCTATAAAAAACCTCTAAGTTACAACCTCCTTCCTCCAATCCTTTCTTGAACAAGGAATTTGACTTCAGCTGGTGGCACATTGTATTTTCTAACAGAACCTGACAAGAAACTGAAGCCAAAGCCTTTGACCTCAACCCTATCTAGAGCTTGTTGGAAGAGCTTTACCATAAGGTCATAGAAAAATGCCCTACAAATCAGTCACATCTCTGAACAGAGCTAAAGAAGTCATGAGTTAAATGTCCACCATCATATATGAAAAAAACAAACTAGAAACAACCAGAATGCCAAAAGTCTAGAAAAATGAAATGGCTGCAAATGGAGGATGCTTTGATAAATGTAAAGTACTATGAACAGTTATATGAAATAACAAGGCTATGATGTTGTCAATGTGTGTACAATGCATTTTTATGAATAATGATTAAAGAACAAGTAAACGTTTTTTTTTTCTATCTGTAAATTTGCTCTAAACAGCCC
>CM044448.1:84111326-84136548 GCA_024363595.1 Xenopus borealis | reverse complement strand
AACTTGAAGGGGAACCACCCCTTTAAATTTGACAATTTTGACCATAAACACAACTTTCAAATTTGAATTTTCAACTAAACCCTTGATAAATCTGCCCCTTAGGGTTAAAAGACCCTGTCATACAAATTGTACAGTACATGTGCATTTTCAAGTTAGAATTCTATTTAAGTAATATACATTAGTATAATAAGACAACTGCTAATGCATTCTAGAAATAGTAATTATATTGTTACTTTGTTCTAATTACAGGTTATAAAATAAAGCAGTGGCCTAAGACCCAACCAAATTCTATGAGGACAAGAATGCCCCTTTTCTGTATGTTTCCTTATTATTCTCTAGTAAATTAGTGGTTTTATATTCAAGTTGGCAGAATTATGTTGGCAGCTAAACAGGATACAGCAAAAATACAATACAAGCAGAAAAAAATAAAACAAATTTATATATATGCTTCACCGATATGTTCACATACCAGAGGGGATATATGTATGCAAGGCAAAATGATACCAAGAGCATATATGTCAATGACCTCTGCAAGTGTTTGTAATATACTGTATATCAAATATAATTTTATTTTTCAGATGATCTTGCCCAAATCCTCTAGCTTGATCTTTCCCTTGCTGCTCTTTTTGCAGAGTTTGTAAGAACAGCCAAGATTTTTTTATACAGCTTTGCAATACTTAAACTCTCCAATCTAACTGGTGGTGTCAACAATTTTGTTGTAATTTTCAACTACATCTTTAAAGAGCTTTGACCAGAGGAAATGCAGCTGGAAAGAGACCTCAAAGCCAGCAGAAAAGGTTTAATAAAACCCAAGGTAACTAACAGAGATAATAACAGCAATAATTTGCACAGTATTGCATAGTTCTGCAAGGCATTTTAATTGGTCACAGTTGGAGGTTGGCAAGTCCAATACAATGAACTAAAGTGCTCTTGTGAATCTAGAGGGGTTGTTTCTCTTCATTCCAGAAATGTGATATGCCATGTGGCCACTTCATTTAGTGAAACAATGGATAGGGGATCACCCTTTGTAATTTGAAATAATTGCTGAAATGGGTAGTGCAGGTGGTTGGAAAATGAGAAAAAATGTGTATACAAACATAACATTTTTTTTTTCAGGTTAGCACCATTTTCAGTGGCTACCTTGTTTTAGACAGTGGTTGCTGAGCTGTTGTTTTAAGCATACAGTAGTTCTCTTATTAAAGAAGTAAAACATCAGTCCAACAGACCTGTGCTCACTAACATCTGTGAAGCCACCTTTTGTCATTGCATTAGCCCCCATTCCTTCCTTATATACTTGAAGTTCCAGTAGGCACAAGATTGTCCCAGTTTTGGAAAAAAGTAGGTTCAAAATATTTCAGTAGTACATTTACATACTTGAGCTTGGTGCAAATACCTTCATCAGTCATCACAGCAATTTATTAGGGCCACTTTAAGCCCCATTATTGAAGGGATTCTGTCATGGAAAACACATTTTTTAAAAACAAACCAGTTAATAGTTCTGCTCCAGCAGAATCCTGCACTGAAACCAATTTTTCAAAAAAGCAAACTTTTTTATATTTAAGTTTGAAATTTGATTTGATGCAAGATATGTTCTTAGCTTCCCAGGTACCCCTAGCCTATAATTTGTGCTCTGATAAACTTCAGTCTTTCTTTACTGCTGCATTGCAACTTGAAGTGATATCACAATCCTCTGCTTCCCTCCCCCAGCAGCCTATCAACAGAACAATGGAAATGTAACAAGATAGCAGCTCCCTGATACCTGATTTGCTAAAAATTCTCCAAAGCTCTTAGTGATTGATATGAGAACACCACTCAATAGTAAAACACCTAAGCCCAACCTCAACTCCACCATTGACATTGAGTAAAAGATACAGTTTATCTGAGAATAATTCCATTTTAAAGTGTTGTCTTTTTCTGAAAGCAGAGGTTCAGACACATTTACCTGAGATGGCTGCCTGCAAACCAATATAACAACAAATAAATGCATTTATTGGTTGAAGAATACAGTTTTAACTGATAGAGTAAATTGTTATTGTAATGTAAAAAAGTGTAAATCAGAAGTAAAATGTACACTATAAAAATCGTGACAGAATCCCTATAAGTATACCATGCATTTGTGGAAACGATGATGATCTATTCTACTCGGACATTAATTTACTTCAAAATACTGGCACTTGTATAAATTGTTAGGATATTAACAAAAGGTAACCAATCATAGAATTCACAGGGGTTCAATATTTTAAATATTACATTTTTAATATCACTTTTTCACTTTTGAGTGGTGTTGAGAAGGATTGCTACATGCATTTACAGTGATTTAGCCAGAAAGCACAAAAAATAATACATTTTTGCAAGAATGCTACTGTATATTTAAAGCTGTGTTTGCTTAGGTTACCCAAATCTCCCCTTCCCCTGTCAATGGGCCATGCCAATAGCAAGGACATAGAAGCATTAGGTGCTACTTTGCATGACCCTTTCTGTCCAGTTTCATCTGCATGTCTTTGAGCAGACTGGATGAATCAGGCCAGTCAAATAAATCTGGAATGGAGGATGCTTAGTAGTGGTCCATGCCTGAATTTCCTATTTGTAGAGTGTAGTGAACTCAAACTTCAGAGAAGTGCAGCTTATCGAAAATCGAAAAACAAATTAAAAGTTAATTTCTCTGATACAAAAGCAGACAGCCTGTATATCCACACTGGGCATCCAAGAAACTTGCTCTTGTGTAGAGCCTCAGTCTTTTCAGGGTAAAATAATTCAGGAAGCATATGAGCAATTATCTCACAATTGCTGGTTTCATTCTGCTCCACAAGAACTGCACAAGCTCCTTCTATACTCCATAATTTCTGGAAACCAAGGTACTTACATTAATAAATCATGTCCTTTATGTCATTTTTGAATATTATTTGCTCTGCTGGACATAAACAAGATACAAAATAATATAAAATACAGTCCATACAGAACAAAGACCTTTATTCTAGGATCCTAATTTTAAGTCCTGGTGTACTTAGATGTTCTGGCCTCTCAGGGTAGAGAATTTGAGAATCTTTTTTGCTGAGAACCCTGCAGTCTGTATGATGCTGTTTCGTGTTGTTCTTCTGGAAGAGATGATTACTCCTTAGTTGGCATAGGCTCAAAGAAATATTGGCATTTCAATCAAATTGATTGTTATAGAAAGAAGGAGGACCCATGTGCTTGAACCAATTTATCAGAAACCACAACAATTTTAGGTCTCACATTTGTATAAGCTGAAGACATGTCCACTTGTGTGTACAGTACATGCTTAGCATGCATCATGTCCAAATCTTAGGTACCAGACAGGACCCAGACCTAGTCATTAATTGATCAGAAAATGAGATACGAGGGGATTAGCTTTTCTGTAGAAATAAACTGCAACATGTCAGGTATTTAAAACCCTGATTTTATAATATAAGGATATGTGTGCATTGGTATCTGTCAGTGTTTTGTTGATTATCTGTGTTTCTTCCAGTATCTGATTTTAGTTTAGTTTTAAGATTTAGTCTAGCCCTAACCGTAGCAGACCTTAATTTAAAGAGGGGTTTAGAATTGATCTTTATATGTAAATGATTGTAGCTAAGCCCAGCTAATGGTCAGAAAACGTAACAGAGCATCTCCCAGTGGGCCCAGTCCTAGTGTGCCACAGCCAAGGACAATTGCCATCAGCCCTTTATTATTTCCACCATAAGCCTTTATGACACTTAGGGGCAGATTTATCAAGGGTAGAATCTCGAATTCAAATTAAAAATTTTCAAAATTGAATTTTGAGGGTTTTTTTGTGAAAATCTGACTAGGGAATACTCAAAATTCAGTTCAAGTTTTTTTAAAAATTAGAATTTTGAAAATTTTTATGTACTAGCCCTTTATGAATTCAAATTCTACCATTTGACACTTTAAACCTGTCAAATTGCTGTCTTAGACTATGGATGACATCCTGGGATCAATTTGGAGTTGTTTGTTAGACTCCTGACCTTTTTGGAGAGAAAAAACTTGAATCGAATTTGATTTGGATTTTATTTGAGTTTGCAGGACTATCCAATTCACCCAAATCTCATAAAAAAAATTTTTTTAAAGGATTTTGATTGTTGTTTTTAACTCAAATTTCAAGTTCATGGGAGTTTTTATAAGATCCCATTAACTCTAAATTCAACCATTGATCTGCCCCTTATTATGTTTAACACTGTGTACATACAGTACAGTTGTTGTGAAATGTGACCACTGTGATTATGTTTTCTAAATGGTTCCTAGGAGGCCCAATCTGACACTGTGCTAAATACAGGAAGATGGAGACATGGCGAATGAAAAATATGTAATTTTACAAAGTTTACAATTGAATGTTTAACTATTTATTCTAAAGTCAACTCTACATATAGAAAAATCAAATATCTTACTGAGCAATATTGTATGAATTCAAACAAAGGATATATTGTATCTTACATATATAAACCTAACATACACATTTTGTATTGATTAGTGCTGATAATATGTACTGCTTTAAACAGAAAACAGGTTATCCTGCAACTTCCAGGTTTTCTGTAGAATTAGCTTTTCAGCGGTTTTACCTCTGACATTAAAATCATGCTCTGAAAAATCTATTAAGGGAGCAATGTGCCCAATGATAAAAGAAGCAAGTAAATATCTAGTAGTATACATATAGTAAATATACAGTATAGTATAGTAGTGAAACAAATGTACACCATATACAGTAAACAACACAAGGACAAGGACAGCACTCACAGGATTTAAAGGACTGCTAAACAAAAATATGAATACAAAAAGGAAGAATATACTGTAAATGCAAAAATATTAAATTAATATGTAATTTTTGTTTTCCAGTGATTCCTGTAAATTATATCCTTGTCCATATATATATATATATATATATACATATATATGTATAAGCAACAGGTTTTGCACAGCTTGACTTCAGGCAGTCCCCATAAGGGCTGGGATATGGAGCTTTCCCTTTCAATGTTTAAGTGTGTCCCTAGTAGTTCTAAATGTAGAAGTCAATGGCAGATGTCCTGAAGATATCCTGATTTGCGCTGGGTTTCCAAAAAAGTTTCTGTATTTTGGCATCAAATCCAAAAAAAGTTGTGGTATCCGGGCATCAAATCAGAAAAAGTAATGGATTGTGATTTTTTTTACAATCTTATCAAGGCTTTTTTTTTTGAGCTAATAAATCAGTATTAAGCATTTAAATACTTTTTAAGTGTGCTATAGTAACCCTGTATGTATAGCACATTTCTCAAGAACCTTTACATTTGTTGAGTATATGATTTCTTTTTGGATACTTTTTTATGCTGAGCATACTTTTTGCCAATTATTTTAATCATGAAAAATCTATTTAATTACTTGTTATATAGGGGCAATCAAGGAAACTGAAGATACTCCATAATCTATAGTTAGTATTGATATGGGTATATATAGTTTATATGAGTTTATTTAGGGGTCAGTGTCAGTGTGTGCATGTATGGATCCTGTGTTTCATTTGGAGGGTTTGAACTTGATGGTCTTGACTTTGGTCTTTTTTCAACCTCATCTAGCTATGTAACTATGTATATATGCTTGCTTTTTGCAAAGTAGACTGCCTGTATACCACTTGCTCCCTTAACCCTGTTATTGTGACTGTTTTGTTAGCTCAAACTTTGTGACTAAAACAATAGGCAAAATGTATGTGCAGCAAAATCCCTATGCATTGAACTCATATTAAACAAGGGTTTATACTGCCCCTTTAAGAATAAAGTGGGAAAAATACTCAACAGGAACACGAATAAGCAAGTGTTTCTGGCTTCTTTTTGGGCCTCTGCCACACATAGGCTATAGATCTCTCCTTCTTTGTTCAGGCATGGGACCTGGGGTTTTTCTGATAATGGATCTAGCCATGATTTGGATCTTCATACTTTGTCTACTAAAAAAATCATGCAAACATTAAGGGGCAGATTTACTATTGGTCGGATTTCGAATAAAAAAAAATCAGAAATTTGACCATCAAAATTTTTTGGGGGTCATTTTTGATCGAAAATTACTGTTTTTGATCAAATTAAAATCATTCAAATCGAACGATCACATCATTCGAATTGAATGATCACATTGTTCGAATCAAATGATTTGACTGATTTAAAAAAAAAAATAGATTTTCCAGGACTTAGAAAAATTTACAGGAAAGCTTCCAGGAGGTCCCCCCCATAGGCTACAATGGCAATTCTGCAGCTTTAAGGTGGCGAATAGTCAAATTAGCATTTTTTAAAGGGCCAGTACTTAAAAATTCAAATTTTTTCTATTCAAATCGAATTCGGGGCTATTCGAAAGTCAAAGTAGTCCAAAATTACTTCGAAATTCGAATTTTACAAATTCTAATTGTATTCAAAATTTATTTCAAACCTTAGTAAATGTGCCCCTAAATAAACAGAATAGGCTGGTTTTTTATATTTTTGGATAAAATGGAGATTACTTTTCCGCAAATTGAAAGCTTTCAAGATAACCGGTTTCTGGGTAACAGATCCCCTACCTGTAGTGGGAATCAAAGTGGGAGTGATAACTCTACTTTCCCTAGAATTAATTTTAATGAGGGAATTAATCCTGAGAAAGCAGCAGTAAATGTTTTATGGTGACAATCACAGGTTTGGAGCTACAGTAGAAGGAAGACACTTGGGCTCTGAAACTGAAATTAAGTTTTCTGTCCTTTGCAACATGTGCTGTTTTGCTAATGGGATTTATATGTGAAGGACTAACACATTTTGCTTTGCCATAACACAGTAATTTGAAGTGAAACTTCCTTTTAATAAGTCCAGCACATAAACCATTACGTATTGCCCTTATTCAAAGTCCAAAGATGTATCCATATCCATAACTACTATATGCCATGGAAAATGTATCTCTGATAATATACCAGGGGTATAATAAAATATATATCACTTTATTACAAACCACTATAGAATCTATGCTATCAGAATATGATAAATCACATAACACAGTTGGTATCACCGAGGGTATAAAAGAATGTGAGTCATTTTCTGTGCTGTTAGTTAAATTAGTGTATGTCCTCTTTTGTCGGATACAGTGAGAGTATCTGCACATCAGGATCACGCATCCATATGCCATCTGAGTCTGAAAAGCAGAACCCACATTTTTTCTATTTAAAGCATGTTGTTGCTAAAATGAATTGCCTGACTCACAACCCGCCATTTACTAAAGGACACCAGAGGATCATCATGGACAATTGCTTAGGAAAAATAATTAGTTGATTTGCAAAGAAAAACTATCCTTTATTTTAAATCAAATATCCCATTTCTTGTTATTTCCTGTTTATAGAAACATGTAGCTTTTTAAATTTATCAGGCAATAATGTTCTTTAGGGGTATGCATTCTTTTCTCTTATGTGCCATCCTATTTAGCGGCAAATTCTGAATTGGACAATAATTGGGTTGTCACTGGCAGCATGATTAAAACCTTTTGTATATGTCTGTCCTATTATCTGTCCAGGATATATTTAATATGGGTGCTTGATGCTGGTGCAAGGGGCTCCAAGAATAACTGCAGATTGGTGCAACAGAAATTTAACATCTGTAGAAAAAAAAGAAAAGGTGTTGGAGCGAGGTACCAGGTACAGTACATTTATGTTCAATACAAATGCAGGCAATGCAAATATACACTATGCTGGTACAGTATCTTCTAAGCTAGCACCAGTATCAGTGGCCACAGGGATCAGTTAGACACCCACACCCTCTTTCCCCCACCTATTGGGTTTCGGAACAAAAGGTACGGAATAAGCCCTATGAGCTTTGGTACACTGTTCAGGAGGAATCCTCAAACTCCATACTATTGTAACTGCCAGTTTAGGAAGAAAACTATGGTGCCTACAAATGAAAAGCATAACTGAACTAGAACATATTTGTGCCATATAGAGAGCCTATAGGTTTCAGTCAAACTTTGTAGTAAATGAAAGCTGTGGGCACACCTGTCCTGGTGGATGATGGGTAAATGCCCATTTTTATTATTTATTAATACATCCCTACCCGGTTTTCAGCTTTCAAAGCTGCTAGAGATACAGTAGGTGCTAGATGATCTACTCTACCTTTTAGAACTCTGAAGTTATTTATATAAACATGCACGCAAATGGTTGTGAATGCTTACCAGTTCTAGCCACAATGAGTTTGTTGCTTGTAATTTTTGAAGGGTAATTGTTTTATCATTGTGGTTCTTCATCTGACATTTTCTTCCTACTGCAGGAAACCCAGTAATGCTGCTTGTTAGTAGTGTGTAATAGTGCAATCAACTAGTATAGTGGAATCAACTAATCATAGTGGAATCAACTAGTTAGAGCAGGGACAATTTGTCAGTGACACCCAGAGTGTGTTGGTAGAAGCTGGAAGAAATAGTTGAGTAGCTCCTAAATAAATCATTACATTAAAACACTAACAATAAAGACTCTGAAACAGATTTATGAAACATTTACTACGAGTTGGAGGATAATTTTTTAATAGTAGTTATGGTTTAATTCACTCTAGTCTAGTCTAGTGTCTGCAGCCAACCTAGAGTCCTTGGTGTGATCCAGTTGTTAGTGCCAAGCTTTGAAGAAGCTTTTGAAGAAGGGAGGTATTACCCCCTGAAACGTTGATATTATGGTGGCATGAATAAAAGGGGTACACTCCCCGACTGCAAAAAAACTGTGTGTGCGGACCGTCTTTACAGTCGTACGGTTGCTAAGGGACCCGGCCGGGTCGACGGTGGACCAGCACCACTGCTGCAGGTCAGTGGAAGGAAGGTGTGCGGTAGAGACAATACAAGCTTTAGAGTGGGCCATTAGTATCTATAATTATTCTAAACATTATAGTGTATTATAATGTAATGATGTGTGCATCATTTGTTTCTAACATTATATGAAGTAAGCATTTATTTAAGCTGTGTAGATCTGTGCTGCTTTGCAGTATTGCTGAGCTTTAATATTTGCCTTACCGTATATAAAATCTTAATGAAGATACACATTACTGCAGCATGCACACTGTCTCTATACATCTAAAATCTGTATAGCTGCAAAATGTTGGTTGTAGTATTCTGGGAACTGTGTGAAGATATTAACCATTAAGAGATATATTGAATTATGAATTCAAAGTTAAATTAAATTAAAAAAAAAAATTCTACACTTTGGCAGTTGCCTTTATCACCCTGATATTGTTTCCTGCCAAGCAAGAAGCATGAACATTGGGAATTACCCAACAGGATGCCCAAAGCTCTAACTATGGCTTTGTGGACAGCATACTTGGTATTGCTACCAATAATACTTCTCCATCTGAATGCTCTTTTATGGCAGCTAGTGTTCTCTGCAGTATGCAAAAGTACTCTGTACCATATAGTTTATACCTGTTAGCAAAATAAATTTCATAAAGGTCTTGGTATGCTATGGCAGTTTTATGAACATTTTATTAAATAGTCTTATAATTTCATTTTAATTATTGATCTGTGATCAAATCAGTCACTAGATATTTTTATATGGCTGGTGAACTGTAGGCTAATTGCCAGTTAATAGGAGATATGCTGAAAGAACACTAGGAGAGAGTTGCTAGTACTTTTCCTCTTTGGTTCCTTATGATTGTGAAACTTTGTGGGCTGGAAATACATTATAGTGACAGGAAGACCACTATTTTCTAAGGATCCAAATTAATTTGATTTACATTAATACATTAAACAATGTATGAAATAAACCACAATGTAGAAATGTTTATTTGCAAATTATTCCCCATGGCAGAAGATCAGGGTCAAGAATGATTGTTTCATGAGTTCTTTCAACATAGGCATCAATCAAAGAAGTGCCAGAAACCTAATCTGTGCTTAAGTTAAACAGTTTAAGTTTAACAGGATACCAGGTGGCTGACATTTGTTGGCTAAAAATATAGATAAACAAATAAATATAGAGTAAATAAAATCTGCCTTAGGGCTAAACATCTATTTAATTTTCTTTCAATAACTATGCAGAAATCAGTACTGTGTCTGCATATAAATATGGCAGATTGAGAATAGACTGCATCCCAACACACACCATTCTGAATCCCAGCCAAATGATTTGAATGGCAAGCCCCTTATATGCTCAGATCTGTATTTTATCAAGTAAATATACAGTATGCTACACAAGAGGATGTTTAGGCTAATGATTATCACTAAGAATCATTAAGTACTGACATTATGTGTGCCAGAATATAATATAAACATGCAGCTATGGATACCGATGATTTGTATGACAATCTATGGCTCAAGCCTGAGGTATGTGGTCATAAATCTCAAAACCACATATTATATTATTTTATAAACTATATTAACTAATGCAATGAAATTCAAGGCCTTCATGCAAGTCTCTTTCAATTCAAGGGGTATGCTGAAAGCCTAGCATGCAGCTACTGTAAGTCATCTCAGGTTTCATCAAACAAAGGTGTAGCATTCAAAGGATTATTTATGCTCTCAGGTGCATGGCAACAGTATGCTAAATAGTGAAGAGGACAGTTCGAAATGCGTGACTAAAACAGAAGTGAATCCCCATTGCTTCTCATTTTTTGCACATCTCTTGTCACATCACTGGTTGATTATGTATCATAAAAATTATCATGCTCTGAATCAGTCTCAGTTTCTTGTTTAGGATTGAGTTCCTTTGCTTTATTTTTTTAGGCACTCAGCAGTGCTGCCTGAAAACATAACAATTCTACCTACTCCATAGCAATAACTATCCTCTTAAATGGATCCAGGATTCAATTTGAGATTTAGCTGAGCCCTATCATGTTTTTCAGATTAACCAAATCCTAACTCACATCATTAAGGCCTCCACAAGTCTTAATACTATACTATAACTATAACTAAACTATAGCCTCATACCACAAATAACTCTTAACTGATTTTACTGTATAGGTGATTGGTAAGTTTAAGGAAGAACAAAAAAGTTATTGCTGTTTAATGTGGTTCTTTGTGTTCCTGAATCATGGGGTGTAAGTAGCAGAGAATAAGTATAGGATCTATTATCAGGAATTCTTGGAACCTAAGGTTTTCCGGTTAATGGGGTGTTCCATAATTTGAATCTTAATCTGTAACTTAACTCTTCTAAAAACATTAAATATTTAATAAAGCCAATGTGATTGTTTTGCAACCAATATATATTTTATTTATGCAGCTTAATTACCTATTAATATAGTATGTAGTGGTGTATCATTGTAGAGAAAAAATAAATAATTTGCAAAGAATTGTAGTTTTCTGGTTTCTGGGTGGCATATCTGGTTGCTGAATAAGGGTAAATGCTTGAAAATCACATAAAATTTCATAATTTTTTCCTAGGTAAAATTCATATAGAAATTAGAATTGGAATGTATAGTAAAGTGCAAAATATTTGATTGGCCAGTTGTTTTTCCTGTGCTGATAAATACAGAGCCTATTTCTGAGCATATTACTTTTTCATGGTTTATATGCTTGAAATCAAATTATTACAGTGGTTGTAAATGATACTAAAAAAGCAAAGCAGAGAAAATAGCTACATGCTCCAAAAAAACCTGCATATTCTCAGAATTCAAAATCTCTGATAGCATTAGAAAACATTTGGGCTGTGTAAAGATGTGCAAAATGAAAGGTTACACATGCCCTCTGCACATAATTCTGCTTTAAAGACAAATAAGTAAAAAGCTTTTTTTGCAGACAGCCATGTAATTCTTTTGGAGATTACTCACAATAGGTGTTTTCAGGACACCATTTAGTTTTACATCGAGAATGCCTTAATCCAACATTTCATAGCATTCAGGTGCTAATCATGTGAAAAGCACCTGCGGGAGAAATTTGCATTTGCAATGAATAATATACATAAGAACAGACATTCTATGCCTAGGCCTAGACTACTAAAAGCTGACATTACTATATTTATTTCGTAACATCAGTGGGCATGTTTACACCCATTTTGTAACATCATAAATGTCTCTTCTTCTGTGGGTCTATTTGGAGGTGTCACATCCCTTACTCTAAGGCAGTGATCCCTAGCCAGTGTTTCATGAGCAACATGTTGCTCTCTCTTAGATGTTGTGCACAGTGGCCTCAAAGCAGATGTTTCTTTTTGAATTTCTGACTTAAAGGCAAGCTTTACTTGCATAAAAACTATGTGTACTGCCTAACCAAGCCTCCTGTAGGGTGCAAGTCTACATAGGGGCTACCAATAGTCAATCACATCCCAAATTCTGCACCCCTAGGAATGTTTTGCATGTTGCTTTTTAGTATTTTTACATTTAAATGTAGCTGGTAAAAAGGGTTGGGGACCCCTGCTATAAGATCTGTGTCATGTGTGGTATTTTGACTAATGCTATCATCCAGCAGAAAACAGCAGTGCTCCCTACCCACCATTCTTGGCTTCACATGTTATTAAAGTGATCTTTGTCACATTTGGTAGTCTGGATCAGGACCCCAATGTGTCTTATAAACACGAATATGTATGGAAACTAAGGAGCCTATTTTTGAAGCCTCCATTTTTTTCTGGTCGAGTTTCTTAGGGGGAAAACTTGAATTTTTAGATGAAAAAACCCCCACATTTTTTTCTAGCTTTATGATGCTCCAAGGTTGCTAACAATTGAAATCCAAAAATACTTCAGCTAAAACCTGTAGAAATTATGTAAAAGTCAATGGCAGATGCCCTGTAACAGTTTGAAGGTGTTTCTTGCCTTCATGCCCTTCAAGGGTGTCGGGCTGGTTTTTGCTTGATAATCTGAAAAAATTGTTTTTTTTGGGCATCAAATAGAAAAAGTCCCAAAATACGATTTGACATTTGATTTTGTCACAACTTTTTCCTGCACATGCTTTTTTTTCGATTTATTGTTAAATTAAGGGGATTCAGTTTGGGAGTCTAGTCTGATGTTTTTTTTAATAAAATTAGAAAAATTTGATCTTTAGTAAATGACCCCCTAAATATAAAAAATTGAATTTGGGCGGATGTTATAACATCAGTAGTTATTTTTCCATTAACATATATAGAACAAAGAACCAATATATTGATATAGCTGCCAGAGTTTGATCTTGAAAGAATAAAATTAACCAGTATATAACCTAAGTTATGTCTCATACTTGGCTTGTTAAAAAAACACACGTGCTACATTATGGATTCACATTATTGCTATTCAAGAAAATATAGATTGTACACCATCGTACAGTATGTCTCCCCTAATTTAACACAGGACTGCAGTCTATACATATCAGATAATAATCATTAAAAATAACATTAGAATTTAATCTGGTAATCACAGTATTTACACAAAACACAATCAATATCATTTTCTAATGTGCATTATGATACTCTACCAGAGAACTGCGAGTGGGCTGTCTGAACAAGCAGCATGGAATTTAGAAAGGCAGTGTGTAGGCGTTAATATCTGGTAGCCTTGTACCACTTTACCTGAAACAAAGAGCCAGTACAAAATACATAGTATATAATGAAAGTCACTTTTATATTGACATTCTATCTGCTAAAATGAATAGCATTTATCACTGCAGATACAGAACAAATGGAGAGGTCATTTGAGTAAGGTAGGCAATGCATTATTGTAGTTTCAGTAAGAAGATACACTAGATTAGGATATGTTCCATTATCCTCATTTAAAACTGTAGTTTTTTTCAAAGGCTTTCTATGAAGGAAGGAAAAAATTAAAGAGTTGTGTTACTTATACTTGCTTGAGCCCCTCAGCATTCCAGGGCATGGTGCTGTGTTGGAATGTTCAAAGCCCGTCATTATGTGTTCCCTAGTATCTGATGAAAAGGAAAATATTCTGTAAATATATTCTGAAATTAAAACATATATCATTTGAAAATACATTTTATTTTACTACTGTCTACAGATACTATTAAGTGTAGCTCAGATTTATACAATAGCCTGATAAATAACGTTTGATTCTGCTAGGGTTCCACTGTAAATCTGTTTAAAATCAGATATTTTCTGGGGTTTAATAATCTCACTAGCCTCTCCAAACAATGTGCATGGTATTGACACCCGTGAATATTCAAATTAAATTCGAATTTTGATGTAATTTTGGGCCACTTTGACTATCGAATAGCCAAAAATTCAATTTGAATTGAAAAAACAAAAATTTCAAAGTACTGTCTCTTTGAATTCGACACTTCACCACCTTAAAGCTGCCGAATTGCCATTTTAACCTATGGGGGACCTCCTAGAACCCTTACCAAAAATGTTTCTAAGTCCTGGAAAATCGTTTGAATAGTTCGAATCGAACAATGCATTTGAATGATTTTTATTCAATCAAAAGGGACCTATATAATTGAAAAAATTTGATGGTTGAATTTCAAACTTCCAATTTCGAAGAATCCAAATTCGACCCTTAGTAAATCTGCCCCTGACTGTACAGTTTTATCATGACAAGCACATTTGTGCATTACAGGTATAGTAAGAATATAAGAATATAATTCAGTGTCCAACCAGCAGGACACTTTAAGGTGAAGCTGGAGTTTTTCTAGAACATTTTCAGAGATGGGCTGAGTTAAAAATGATAGCTTTTCTTTCCAAAGCCAAGAATTGCAAGAGAATACTGAGGGAGAGAGTTCATACAGTGCAGAAAGGATTCCAAAAAAATGGAAACCATCACTGGTTGAGTACATTTCATCTGCATTTTTTCCAGCAAAAACATTGGTGTTTTATGCATAAATAAACTTAAATTTTGTCATTATTAATTATGTTTTTTATATGAAATACTAACACGAATTTGGGAACATTTTCATCCCTAGTTTAAACTACACAAGGTGAAAAAGCTTGTTCATTCCTTTGTGAAAGAAAGAAAAAAAGGATGAATGATATGCCACTGGCAGGAATATTATTGCTATGAAGTTTCTGTCAGAAATCTGTTGAACTTTACTGTGGAACTAGACATAGGAGGCCATAATCTGATTATTTGTAC
Source organism: Xenopus borealis (assembly GCA_024363595.1). Lineage (NCBI taxonomy): Eukaryota > Metazoa > Chordata > Amphibia > Anura > Pipidae > Xenopus > Xenopus borealis. The sequence continues at coordinate 84,121,618 of CM044448.1, read as the reverse complement.
TTTTGATGACTTTTTATTGACTTTGTATGCATTCCAGAAGAAAAGTGAGTTACGTTCTTAAAGGGGACCCATAATTTCAAGTGTTATTTTATGATGTAAAACAAGTAAAATAAACTTACATTATAACACTTATTTAAATAATTTAGTCTTGAAAATCCACAATCACAGCAAGTACACAGACAGCATTTGTGGACACTATTTGATCATGCCAAAATCTTGTTTATGTGCTAGAACGGAGCGCATGATGTCCATGCCCTGGCTTCACAAGTAGATGATGAGGCGTGAGGGGGAATGTGGGGAGGACAGTGACATTTAAGGCATAGAGGAGGGGAAGGCAAGATATGGTGGACAGCTGTGCTTTTAAACAAATTTAAAACAGTTATGGATGTTTTACTACAAAATAATTTGTGTTTTATTTTTAAAGGACTTCTATTATACAGCTTTTCATTTATTGGGTTAGTATGCCAGTAAATGAGATGCCTTTTGAGTTATAACAATAACACCTCTAATATTAACCAGTCTAATTAGAGATCGTTTTTGCAGCTTGCAAACCAATTACGTTACCCTACATTCACCTGCTTACATAAAGTCCATTAGTCTGACTAAACTATAAGCTTTCATGAACCATTCGCTATAAAATATGCATTTAGACATTTTTATAAATGCCATTTTCCATGGGTTCTGCCTAAAACATGATTTGCAAAATGCAGTACAACATAAAGTTTGCTCCATACAAGTAGAATGGAAAATTGTAGTGGTTCATGACTATGATTGCTGGATAATTGAAAGAAATATTTTAGCATTGCTGAAATATGTACAGTATATCCTCAAATCCATAAATATCTATAAATGTCCTGTAAATTATATACTTAAAAATAATGCTTAATTTATAATGGGGAATGCCATTTGTGTCATATGACTCATTGAAACATTACTATATTACTATTGTAAAATATGCTTTTATGGTCATTTGCTATCGATTTTTCAATCCTTGATAATAAAGTTCGATATATGTATGTTAGAAATATATGGACAGTATATTGGGAGAATAATGTACCTTCTACACTAATTTTACCTCAGATATGTAAGGTATCCTTTATAATGTACAGTGTTCTTGCTTTAATGGTACTACTGCCATTAATAGGTTTTTCAGTCTTCAGCCTCTGATATTTTGCCTTTACAACTGAATTTATTTATACCGTACTACTCACTATTCCCTCCCCTTCACTTGTGCAAGCCATTTACAGTTTCATTTATTTACATCCCAAACCATCAGTACCTGGCAGAGCAGACATGCAGTGAAATGCAATAAAGACATTGTCTCTGGGGCAGCAGGATTGCTATTAAAAAGAAAAATCAATATAAAAATATTTTCTTTGATTCATTTAAACAGCAGCCACAACACAAACCTTAAAAATATCCACGGTGGGTTAATTGCACAAAGTTTTATAAAACCACTGGGAAATAACTGCAAAGTACTAACTCCAAGTTAATGCTCAGATTTTCATGTAATCTTCGCTACTAATGTCTTCTATTTTACATGCTTCATGTTTCAGCTCATAGCAATTCCTTGCATCTGTCACTTTGATAGAGAATAGAATATGATTGCTATAAGGATATAGTTTATAGTACGTAATTGAAAAAAATGACCAGACTGTAGATTATATTGTGAATATTGTGCACCCTGTTGTAAAAGATATAGCTATATATATATATATATATATATATATATATATATATATATATATATATATATATATAGATGTATATATACATCTATATATATATATATATACAAAAGACCTTGAGAAAGGTCCCAGAGTGGTCAAAACATCATGTTGGCTGTATATGCTCATGTTTTTGCATATGCTTATGTTTTTGTTTTTCACAAAAATCCCTGTGTTTTGGATATGATGCTTTACTGTGCACCTGGGTATCATATAGAAACATTTTTTTTATCAGTATTAGTTTTAATTTATCATTTATACCATTTCAGTTTTTTTATAATAATAATAATAATGCTATTTCTGATATATTTGTCTGTGATTGCTGCATTTTTCATAGATTAAAAATTAACACAAGATTTAGTCACTAGAGGGAAGTAGTTAGTTATATAAGATGAATTTCTGTTTGACTTAGTCACTTACTGCAGCTAAAATTATTCATAGAACCCAATCAATATTGCTTATATTGTCTTTGCACTGTACATGCTCCACAATATGTTGCTCTTGTATGGAGCAGTCCCTAAGCATGCCTTATCAGCTACACATTTGTTTGTTGCCTCCAAGCAAGATAAAAAGCTGTAAGATCTGCTTCTGGGATCCAAATTCCTCCTGGAATTGAAAATAAATGTCAAGTTTACTACATGCATTGCTGTTGGGGGTATAACATTAGTTTTGATAATGCAAAATATCATAATAAGACAGAAAGCACTGACCTATTTTTTCCTTGGTTCCCAGAATCACTACTTTATTTCAATATCACCATAGTGAAGGGTCTGTTGCACCAGAGGAATGCTGATGGTTTCACCAAAGCATTTAAAAGGCCAATGTATTATGTATAGAGCCCCTTTGGTATCACTTTTTGCACATCATTAATTAATTACTAACTAACTGAATGCTTACAATATTAGGTGGAATTAAATCTAAACCCAAAAGATGCATTGATGTTGAAGAGTGTCTTTACTGAGAATATTTGCAATTTCTATTAATTTTTAAATTTTAGTGGTTTCTGAAATATTTGAGGATCGTCAATAGTGATGGGCGAATTTTCGCTGGCGTTTCACGAATTTATTCGCAAGGGGCAAATTTGCGGTGAATTCCCGAGATTCGCCAGCGAAAATTCACCTGGTGACGCGCGTCGAAAACGATGCGATGCGCGACGAAAACGACGTGACAAAAACGTGCCGCAAATTTTCTCGCCAATTTCCATCGAAATTCGTGAATTGTTCGGCAAAGCGAAACTGCCTAGATACACCCATCACTAATCATCAACCCTAGCGTTAATTTAATTCAGAAAATGCTTAGAAAATTCATAAACAGGGTCGCTAACACATTTGACCTTCAAAGAGGGCTGTTGAGTCTGTCTAGCAGTATAAAATAGTTTAAAACTATTAAAATAAAAAAAAACTTATAAATTGCCAAGTATACTGTATCTGTACATTTATACACTGTACCAGCATCCATGTTCAAATCTTTGGGTGCTCCTACCAGCACGAACAATACAAAATAGGGATTATTATAAAAGGTTGAATTTCAAATTTATGTGAATTTTTTTTTAATTCTAATAAATTTAAATGCATTCACAAAATAGGAATTCATATCAAATTTGAATCGTGTTTTCCGCCAAAAAAAAAAGTTGAATGTCAGGAAAGATATTAACATCTTCAAATGGTTCAACAGACTTCTGCCACTGACTTCTACATGAACTTGGCAGGTTTTAGGTAGTGAAGTAATGAATTAGCACTATTTCAGGGTCGAGGTGGGATAAATAAAAATTGTGCGTTTTGACCAAAACAAAATAAAAAAATTGGAATTTATCATTCGAACCTTAGTATGTCTGCCCTTATGTGTAGGAAATGGACACTTTGTAGAATGACATAATAATGACTTTCTAGAAACAGAAAGTGGAGTTAAACACCAATAATGAAAACTTTTGCAAGCTGCATTGATTTTCTATTTTTTAGCCGTTTCTGAGATACTAGCCTATTTAGACTACTCATATAGATATATATTACTTTTCATAACAGTAAAGAAAAAACAAAGTCTTGTCAACTATTTCACCCTTTGGTAATTCTGGATCTAATTGACGTTAAATACAATGGTCAGAGTGGGAATCCATGAATGGTAGTTTGGTTCTCTTGCTGATTCTCCATCTGCTCCTCATCGGGTACTGTCTATCAATCTTACTGTACTGTCTATGCCTTTACCAGCACTATGCTTATTGTTTGCGCTATATACAGCCTCACTTGCTGTCATTGCTTCTGTGCTGAGCTAAAAACCTCTGAAGACTGCCACCCTCAGACAAACAAAAATGCAACCTACTTTTAAAGGGTTTGTTTTATGTTTTACAACCTGTCTGTCCCTGTTTGTCCCCTGTGTCAAGGTGTTAGAGTGAAACAACACTGAAAAAACTGTTTGTTATAGGGTATGGTAAACAATGAAATATGTGGCAAGAAATCTTCTTCTGATATAGATTTACTGATGCAGTTCTAGTCTAGATGTCATAATATGCTGCATTGCAGTGACCAGTTTTTCAGTGCTGTCCTTGAATTACTACTTTTTATATTTGCTTGCTTAAGATAAACATATACATATTCCTTCTTTATAATGCAGTATTATAGTTTTATTGTGTAGTCTATGATCATTTGAAGGGTTTATGGGCTGTTCTATAGATTTAAGCTTATGCTCCTTTGGTGTAATGCAGTTTTCTGACTTAATTTTAACTAGTGTTTATTCATGTTCCTTTGTATAGGATGGAAGTGGAAATGTCTTTAGAAATTGTCTGATGAAAGTGTCTTGAAAGTCCCGCACGTTTATTTGAGCATCTAAAAAAACATTTCTAGAAAAGTAAAAATGAATTTGTGAGACTCTGCTGAATTGGCAGGATTTCTATATTCTTTCACAAACATGAAACCAAAATTTCTTCTACAGAAAGTGGAAAGGGTTCATAAACACTCTGATGAGACAGGATATACTGCTTCCAGAAATTGGCTGCTTCTCTTATGAAACATTTGTTTAGCTACTGGGTTTGTTCAAGTGACCTTAAGTCAGGACATTTGCTTATCTCTTAAGTGTGAAGCCTTTATACTTCAAATCGTGCCATGTTTGTTGCAGGTGTAGAAACCAATTGGTATGCAGAATTTACTTGTCACTTGACACATTACTAAAGATTTTGGACACTTGTAATGCAGCCATTACTTAGTCACAGACCTATACAGTTGAGAGATATGGGATAGGAATGTTGGTGCTTATTCTCTGAAAAGAGCTAAATAGAAATTTCTATTTTTAGATTATAGTGGGTCATTAAATAGCTGGAATGCAGTGCACCTGCTTTCATTACCTAATCTGCTATCACTTCGCAGGACCAAAGCTTGCAGAGGAATAATATTCAACACCAAAGACCACATGGCTATATATACATATATGGACAACTACAGTATGAAATACCATTTATTAATCAACATTAAGGAGCAGATTTACTAATGGTCGAATTTCAAAGTGAAAAAACTTCGAAATTCGACCATCAAATTTTTTTAGGGGGCCATTTTCGAACGAATATGGTTGTTTCATTAGAAAACATTGAATAAAAATAGTTAGAATTGATTGTTTGATCGGTAATTTAGCATGTATGTCAGTGTATTTTTTCAAAACACAGGTTTTTAGTTGCAAGGTTATGATTACAAAATTGTCAAACCACTGCGTACACAATAATAAATCAATATATAAATTAGTTTCTTGGTATCACCGTCACTGATGAAGAATTTTGAGATGTTTGGGTGGTTACTATCAATCTAATACACAATATTGTGACACAGCAGATGTTTGATGGACAGGATTTATCTCTGGAAGTAGAATTCAGCACACCCAAACCAAGGGATTTCTGAGGCTGTTGCTTTAATCGTAGTCCCACTTTATCCTGTTGCAATCCCAATAGTAAAAAAATAAAATACAGTTTATAATTTACATATTTATATTTTCAAAAGGAATGCAATTCATAAGATGGTGTTACATAGTTGGGTTTCAGAACTGCAGCATTAAATAAAAGTAAAGAATAAAGCACAGGTGCTTTGTGTGTTGTATATTGGGATTAATTCCAATTATCTGTGGGACAGAATTTTCACAGCTCATCCATTGTCTCCTGCACTGACCCAAAAAAAAGATACAAAGATTCTGAAACATAATTAAAATAAGAGGCTTTTTGGCAGAGCACCCACAATACTCAGCAGCTGCACTTAGATAGGTTTTTTTCCCATCACTGTGCCACAATATACATCCTTGATAAAGGTCCTACTGTGGAATGAAAGTCAGATTCAGAAAATTAATTCACAGTACCATAATCTTTAGAATCTAGGTCTCTTTGGTTACCAGTCATTTTAAAAAGGAAAGAATGGAGTGTGCTCCCAGCTTGCAAATTATTTAATATAATTAGTGTTCCCCTTTTTCTTGAAAAAATAACTGGTATTGTTTTTATATTTCTACCCTATTACTAAAGGATGTTAATATGTTAGTGATTTATATGATGCAATAGTCAATGGAAACCCAACTTTATCAGTCATACATTGCACTGGAAAAGTGACTTCACTACATAGAGATATTGTTGATACCTTTAAAAGGAAGTAATATCATCAGCTACAAAGGGCCAAGAAGTTGTGTGAGAGAGATATTTAAGTGAAAAGCACATCAGTTAGGGATGCAGTTTCTTTGGTGGGTTAGAGATCTATGCACTATAGCTGAAGAAGAGAAATAAGTTAAGGGACCAAGACTGCAGTATCCAACATCAACTAGTCTAAAAGAATGTGGTATGAAACAACCATGAAGAATCTGAAAAGCCTAGATAATAAAAACTGCTGAATAGGTGGTCATGAAATAGGTAGGGTGACAGTGGTGTACTTAATGCTCTAAATGCAATTAAAGACTACCCCTCCACAGACCTATAAAGGTTCTGTTGTGTTACTGGTTTATTGACTGCATTAAAGGGGACCTGTCACCCAGACATAAAAAGATGTATAATAAAAGTTCTTTTGAAATTAAACATGAAACCCACATTCTTTTTTTTATAACACACCAGTTATAAACTTGTTTAAAACTCTCAGCTGTCATAAATTGCCTGCCCTTCTTCTATGCCTTAAGGCAATGGCCGATAAAAGCTACCGAGTCAGCAACTTATTGGCCTGTGTGTGGGGCCCTCCAATGAGCTTCCCTGATCGATATCTGGTCAAAAGTTGGCCAGATGTCGAGAGCAGGGTAAAAAATCCTGTCAGAACGCAGCCACATCTGTTTATTGATGCAATCCTGCGCTTCAAGCTCCCACCTCCATTCTGATTGTTGGGCCCTAGGGCCCATGATCGGATCAGCCCAATATCACTCACCTCAATGTGGGCATATCAGGGAGAGATCCGATCATATATCACCCACCTCAATGTGGGCATATCAGGGAGAGATCCGCTCATTTGGTGACATCGCCAAACGACTTGATCTCCCTATGTATAGCAGCTTTTAGGCACAGTGTCCACAAAATGGCTGCTGTCTGCTTGTTGCAATTGTGATTTACAAGACTAAAATAAATAAGATCAATTATATAGTGTAAGTGAAGTTTAGTTTGTTTGACTAACATCATCAAATAGGATTTGGAATTATTTCTTAGGGTTACTGATCCCCTTTAAAACAATGGGATCCATTCAAGATTTAAAGGGAGAGGTGAGCATGCATGGTTGTAGTGCATGACCCAGTTATTGCAAATTGTGTATGAATGGAGAAAAATTATGTGTGTGTCTCCAAATATGTATATATATAAATATGCCATAATAATAATTATTAGTTTGGGATGCAATAATTATTGCAGACCCTGGTTGCAGGAGGGTTCAAAATTTTGGGGCCCTAAATTGAATTTGCTGTAGGACCCAGTAACATTTAATTATGCCTCTAATTAGGGACAAGAGAGTTTGGTGTTTTTAATGTGAAACCTTTAGCAATTACCTGTAGGGTATAGTGATTATTTGTATGCTGTTAGCTCTTTTTTGGGCCAAATTCAATTTGTTGAGAAAAAGGTTTATCACAGGAAAAGTCATGGATGAGATTCAATTTGAGATGCAATTCAGTTCAGAAAAACTTAAAATATATATGAGGTTATGTAATAAAAGGCTCTAAGTTTGCCCTGGGGCAGTAACTCATAGCAACCAATCAGCAGATAGCATTTACTAGTCACCTGTTTAAATGCAAGAATCTTATTGGTTGTCATGAGTTAATGTTCTGGGGCAAACTTAGTGTCTTATATTACATATGGGGATAGTCTATGGGAAGATACTGAAACTTCTGCTCCATGACTTTTCACATGATAAACTGTGAAATATTTTTTTTTCTCACTGAATTGAATCTGGCCCATTGTGTACCCACTGAATCCAGTGGTTGGAGGATTAGTGGACAGAGAACCCCCTGGCCATATTTTTGTAGGTGTTTGGGCTACCATAAAAAGGTCTGATGCTTTTTCCTAATTTGCTTTAGAGAAATGTGTCTCATCTTAGCCTTCCAGTGTGACTGAAGGCTAGCAACAACTAAAGTTACTTTCCTGCCCATCTGACCCTGGCATAAATAACTTTCTTTAGACACTGAACTACTTTGAGGATTGTGAATTAATGGAGGAGTATATTACTTTGAGGATTGTGAATTACTGAAGGATGATTGTGTTATGCCTATAACTGCAAGTTAAAGCTTTATAAGTATACATTTATAGTGCTTAACTGGGACTGATATCTCATACACACAGCAGAGTAAGTTCCAATTGTTATAATGAAATATAAATGCCCCCCAAATTCTTCTGTGTTGTACATATGGTATTTTAACAGCTCATATAAAATATTTTACTCTGTTTGATGTTTTTAGGAAGTCATTAATCATTGTCACATAATAGGAGCACAGGGAATGTTGAACTGCCCTCATTATTTGTCAAGTGCCAAAGATTCCAGATTTGTTTTAAAATGATTTTCAAGGAACAAGTAACAAAAATAGAAACAGTAAGATGTGCTGCCATCAGCATTAGCCATTTAGTGTTCTATCAAAAATACTGTAGGTAGAAGTTACTTGTATTTTTCTACTTTATACTGTTCCTGAACTACAATTGTCTGATCTCATCCAGCGGATTTCAGCTACAGTCCCCCAACTTTGTCTGTTTGATCACATCTTTTTCATAAATGAATATGATATCATGAAAAAAAATATCTCAGTTATATTATTTAGGTTATTGAAGTTAGACAACATAAATACTCAGAGCACTGCACACATTTGTTTTGTGCATATATAGTCACGTAACTCCTCAGTGAATTTAAATATCTATATATTTTAAAACGGGGTACATTATCCACTATGAATATAGATGACATGGGCATCTTATGTTATGTCCCCACAGTATGCTCATCATTCTTATGCACAAGCTTGGGAGCATTAATGGGTGTTACGGACAGATCAGCTTTACATTTGACAGATCTTTGCTCTGCATCTTGCTCACCTCGTTATGCTCTAGTGCTTGCGTTCAGGACATGAGTAAGCCTGTAAAAATGTTTTAATATTCAGTGGGCAAAATACTTTTAAAGCATTTGTAGAAGCCACCGTGAAACTGCTACTAGTTTGACAGAATTCATGTCCTTGTATTTTTAATAGGCAGTTAGCATAGCCTAGCCTAGGCAGTTGGGATTCCTTGTGAACACCATATTAATGTTTATGGCTTGTTGTTAAATAATGGGATGAACAGGAGAACTGAAGAAGTCTTGAGGATTTATATCCAAAATAAGTAAGGGGTGGAGAGAAGCTATCACAGAAGGGACCCAGACTAGCAGCAGAGTGAACCAGACTGAATCAGCCTGTATCCAAGAGTATCCTGACTAAAGGGTAATCCTGGTGGTGACCTGAACAGTAAAGGCACTGTAATAAGCAGCATTGCCTGATTTGTTAATAGTCCTCAGTTTTCCTAATGATTCCACATGTTGGTACCTGCTCTCCTAATGCGCCTTCATATGCATGTATGCCAGGTAGTGATGGGCGAATTTATTTGCCAGGGGCGAATTCGTGGCAAATTCATGCGATTCGCCGCTGGCGAATAAATTCGCGAAACGCCAGCAAAAATAAAACGAGTTGCGTGTCGTTTTTGACACGACGCGTCGAAAATGGCGCAACGCACGCCGAAAACGACGCGATTGACGCGCCGTGCGTCGGAAGCGATGTGACGAGCCGCGTTTGACGCGCCGCGCGTCAAAAATGACGCGTGACTCGTTTCACAAATTTTTTCGACAATTCGCGAATTTCGCTGGAAATTCTCAAATTTTTCAGCAAAGCGAAACGGGTGAGATTCGTCCATCACTAATGCCAGGTACCAACTATTTCTTTTTAACATTTTGAAGATACTCAGGTTGTCCTGTGTCTGTAGTTGTGTGCTGTGTCACAGTTATGGGATTCCAGGAGTTACCATATCCTAAACTAGCAAGAGCAGATATTGCGTCACTCTTGCATAAATAAATATTCAGATTAAGCTACTCATCCGTCTAGAGATGAAAGTTATAATGGGCCCAATCCTAAGAGAAG
>CM044448.1:84012714-84096006 GCA_024363595.1 Xenopus borealis | reverse complement strand
GGTTGCAGGTATGGGTCGGGTATGGGTCCCAAAAAATGGACCCGCGCAGGACTCTATTATTATATAGTTAATATAAATGTTATTAAAGTGCATGTGTATTTATGTGATATATGAGATAAATGAGATATGAGAGAGTCCAGTCCTACACTTGGTTCAGGGACAGAATAGCTTGAGGGAAGAAGCTCCTCCTCATTCTCTCTGTGTTGGCCTTAAGGGAGCGGAAGTGCTTCCCTGTCCTCATCAATGAGAAAATTCCATTATTGGGTGGGGGAGGTCTTTCATAATCTTCTTGGCTTTGGTCTTGCACTGCTTAGTGTAGATAGACAGCAGGTCAGGAAGCTCAGAGTGAATGATGCGTTCAGCCAAGCGCACCACTCTTTGAAGAGCTCGTATGTCCTGCTTAGTGCTTAGTACAGATTTTCCTGTCAGAAGCTCTCAATGGTGCATGTGTAAAAGTTCTTAAGCACCCTCAGAGGCAGATGGAAATCTTTTAGTCTTCTGAGGAAGAAGAGACAACGGCATTTCTTCACCAGGGTGTTGATATGACAGTACCATGACAGGTCTTGTGTGATGTGAAAACCCAGATACTGGAAACTATTCAATCTCTCTACTGGCGCTCCACTGATGTATAAGGGCTCATAATTCCACACCTGCTTTGTCCACAATCAGCTCCTCAGTCTTGCTGACGTTTAGGAGGAGGTTGTTCTCCTGACACTAGTTTTCTAGGTTCATTATCTCCTCCAGGTAGGTCTTCTCAGAGTTGTCAGAGATCGGGCCCACCACAACAGTGTCGTCAGCAAACTTGACAATGGAGGTTGTGTCTGACGTGGCTACACAGTCATAAGTATACATTGAGTACAGAAGGGGGCTTAAAACACAGTCCTGAGGTGCTTCAGTACTGAGTGAGATGGAGGGAGAGACGTGTTCCCCCACCCTGACTAATTGGGGTCTGACTGTGAGAAAGTTGAGGATCCACTGACACAGTGATGAGCTGAGTCCTAGATCCATCAACTTAGTGTAGAGATTTTAGGGAATTATTGTGTTGAATGCTGAACTATAATCTATGACCAGCACCCTAACATAATTCCCTCTGCCAGTGTCTAGGTGACTCAGGGAAATGTGTAGCAGGTGTGATATGGCATCGCATGTGGACCAATTTGTCCAATATGCAAACTGTAATGGGTTGATGGTGGCAGGAAGTGTGGAAGTGATGAAATCTCTGACTAGTTGCTGAAAACACTTCATCACTACTGAAGTGCTACTGGACGGTAATCATTGAGACAAGCTGGCTGTTGTTTCTTCGGAACAGGAACAATAATGGACTGTTTGAAGCATGTGGGAACCACTGCTTGGGCAAGGATTGCTCCATGATGATAAAAGCTTTGTCTTCACTGATGCACTTCGTATGCATGCAACTGTTTGTTGTGTTTTTTGCTGCGGCATTGAATCAAGCATAAAATGTGTTTAGCTCATCAGCCAGTGAAATATCAGCATTCAACATCGAAGAGGCTGGTTGTTTACAGTCAGTCATTGTCCTCAGTCCGTTTCATAGGCTCCTAGAGTCACACTGTTGTAGCTGTGACCTTAGTTTCTCCCTGTAGCTCCACTTTGCCTTTTTTACTGTGCTGCACACATAGGAACAAATTCACTAAGATCCTAAAATTTGCTAGCGTTAGCTTCGTTAGTGTTCGCTTCGCTAGCATTCGCCGCACTTCACCAGGCGAATTACTACGCAAATTCACTAAGATGTGAATTTGCGCTCTGGGAGCGGTGAACGTTATCGAAGTAGCGCTACCGTTCATTCGCCAGGCAAAGCGCAGTTACGCTAGCGATGCCTAACTTGCATATGGCGAGAACTTATATAATAGAAGTATATGTTACAGCCACCACATTACACTACACAAGCCCAGGAAACCTTTAATAAATTAAATAAGTTGTCCTATTGCCCTACATGTGCCCCCTATATAGTTGTGTTGCCATATGACAGGAAATGTAGGGGGGAAGGAGGGTAACCCAACCCCAAAAAATATGACCTTTTTCAGACTATCACCCTACAATGGTAAAACACGCCAGAGTTTTTTTGGGACTTATAAAAAATGTCAATTTTTTTTCAAACTCCTATCTATTGTATTGAACTTCGCCTGGTCTGACCAGGCGAAGTAAACTCTACTGTAAGTGGTAACCTTCAGTAAAATTTTGATCTTAGTGAATTGAGTAATTACGATCCTTCATCAGTGCGTAACTTTGCCTGGCGTAAGGGTGCAAAGTTTTGCAAGTCTATCTACATCGCTCGTGAAAATTCGCCAGAGTCGGTGTTAGTGAATTTGCAAAGTTACAAAATGACATCACGCTGGCGAATTAGCACTAGCGTTAGACACTTCTTTAGTGAATTTGGGCCATAGTATCACACATTTTGTCTTGGTCCATGTTACCAGAGATGAGTCCTGCTTTGTAGGCAGCGGTGCACAATCTCAGAGCATCGCGTATGTTTTTATCCACCCACGGCTTCTGATTCGGAAACGTTCGGATGATAGTTCTTTCCACTGTATCATCCATTAGTTTCCTGATAAATCCCACAACCACTTCCATAAACATGTCAATCTGAGCTATGCTGAAATGTCCCAGTCTGCGTCCTCCAGCGCATCCTGCAGCACGACCATTGGTCTGTCCAGCCTGGGACCTCCCTTGTGTTTCCTGCTTTAGCCTTTTTTTGTACACAGGCATAAGGAAAATGGAGGTGTGGTCCGATTTTCCAAATGCCAGCAGAGACTCTGCTTTGTAACAATCCTTAAAGGGAGTGTAGCAGTGGTCCAATGTCTTAGTGCCTCTGGTGGGGCAGGTAACATGTCGGTGAAGGTTATGAAAAGTACGTTTGAGATTTTCTCCATTAAAATCTCCTATAACAATAAGCGTGGCCTCCTGGTGAAGTGTTCCATGCTGTGTAAGAGCCTCATGTAGTTCACATAGGGCAGTGTCCAAGTCTGTGTGAAGCAGAATGTAAACAGCACATGCTATGACCGTGGTGAATTCCCGAGGAAGATAGAAAGGGCGACATTTTATCATAAAGAGTTCTAGGTTGGGTGAGCAGGAGTGTTTGAGTGGAGTTATGCTCACACTGTTGGACCAGTTGTTGTTTACCATCAAACACACTCCACCACCTCTTTTCTTCCCCGACTCCATTGTTCAATCCATGTGGTAAACCAAAAAGAACTCCGTTGGCTGTATAGTGTGGTCTGGTACCGCTGGGTTCAGCAATGTCTCGGTGAAGCAGAGGATATTGCAATCCTGAATATCCCTCTGGAACTTAACTCTGGCCCTGAGGTAATCCAGCTTGTTCTCGAAAGATTGAACATTTGCAGAATTTAGTCAGTATTTTTGCGTTTATGCTTGTGAATATGGAGAATGTAGTTCCATGCCTTTTACTCTTAAAAGCATGGTTGCTTCATGTTGTGAATTCTCCACTTTCAGTCACTTCACAGCTAACGATGCTTTCTTCCATTTGAAAACAAATGGGACTTACATATCCAATATGATATGGAAATCATATGGAATTTATAAAGGAAATAACGATTTTGGTATTAACTTATTCCAGCATGGACAATTAGTTGTTGAATCTACACATACATTGGCAATGTTTTATCTATCTGCAACTATTGTTAATAGTTACAATTACCAGCGCTATGCAACAAGTTGGCGCTATAGAAATACATGTTAACATGTTAATAATAAGGTGTCAAGGGTTGATAATTCAGCTTCACTACATTTGATTTAGTCCTAAAGACAGAGAAATACATTGAAAAAATATACATACTAAGTAGCATAACAGTTAATTTGACTAAAAGTTTATATAAGAAACATGTAAGGCTATAAGGGTTTTTGTTCAAAATGCATTTTATGACAATAGTAAAGGTAAATTATACAAATTTACAGCAAATAATGTAATCCTTATGGAAATAAAACACAAGCAGTTGGTTGGAGAATGATTTAAGAGAAGGCCGCACTATTCATCAGTAGGATAATGGTTTAGAAATTGAATTAGCCTGTGGGAGCTCCTGACCAGCCACCAAGACCCAATATGGGTACTTGAAAGCATACTTTATCATCACTGTACTAGAGACAAAGCCAGCATATTCTTCTTTTCTGGAAATGTACATGTGATGTTCTTTTAATGCAAACTGTTATATATAACATTGGGATTTTTTAAGAAGATAGCATGAGAATTAGAGGTTCCTAGGGTGCATTAAATAAATACTGGTATTTTATGTCAGTGTTCCTTTAATCTTGTTACATTGTACCATAATGTTTTATAAAATAAAACAAACTTTTAATGCAGCAAAAACATGGAAAAAGAAAACAAAAACAAATAAACTGGCTTCTTCCTTACTTGTTAGTGAAAGGTGCAAACAATTTGTGTTATACAACAAGCACTCATACACACATTTATGAGGTTCAAATTTCTGATTAACTAATACCTACCGAGCATCTAGTGGATCCAAAATTAGTCAAAGTTTTAAAATAATGAAGCATCACTTGGTATAATAAATGTAAATATTCAACTTTTCAGTGTACTGAAATCAAAAACTGCATCATTTGATTTTCATGGTCTGAGTGAAAAGATGGGGGTTATTTAGTAAAGTCTGAATGCTGAGTCTGCAATAAGTCCAAATTCAAAAATACTCTATCTTCAACCTGTCGAGGTAAATTGTAGAGGCCGTATTTTGCAATTTGAAAATATTATTGTCTGCATTGGGTTATGCATGCTAATCCAAACATTTTGTGCTTTTCAACTGATTTCAAGAAAAAGTCTGACTTTTCAGGTGTCAAATCTGAAAAAAGTCATGGTTTTCATCCAAGAATACGAAAAAGTCATGCTTTTGCCTATTTTTTTATTTTTTTTTAAATGATAAATAAGGGGAAATCATGGATTCTAGTTTGGCAAGACTTTTTTATATTAAAAAATCAGAAAACTTTGGATTTTGATAAATAACCCCTAATGTGTTGATAGGAAATGTGTTTATTCTTCAAATGTTGATCCTAATAGTGAGCTGAGATGATTTACTTACCTGTAAGAGCCACAAATTGGGCAAGACATTAAAATATATGTTTATAAGCATTTGAACAGGTTGCTCTCTATCTAGAATGTGTGAGAGTTACTCACCCTGGTGGTCTAGTGGTGCGGCAGGGACGCCTGCCACGCCGCTCCTCTTCCTAGTTTGCCGGTCTCTTTAGTGTGCGCGCAGTGAGCATTTCCTTAATATATAGGCGCATGCCCGCTGGCGTTTTTACGTCAGCGCGCAATGGCACGAGGTTTAAAGGTATTTAAAGGGACATTTTGTTTTTCATCATTGCCCATGATAGGAAGTTGTTCCTGGTGCCTCTGACCTGTGCGTTAAGCTTCTGTTCGTTCTTGGTTATTGTGTTTGACCCTGCCTGTCTGTGACTATTCTGAAATCTGTATCCTGACCCGTGCCTGTTATCTGACTACCGATTCTGCTTCATCCTCATTTGATTGATCGCCCGGTTTGACCCTTTGCCTGCCTGCCGACCCAAGTTATCTGCCTGCCTCGACCCAGCCTGTCTGACTACGAATCTGCCTCCTTCTGCCTGTACCGTGACCTTTGGCCTTAAGACTTTCAATACAGTTGTGCCCCATTACTCTTGCCCTGAACCTCTCGTTTAAGTCCAGGTGTTATCTGAGTAGCTGAGGGCTCCTCCTGAAGCCAAAGGCAGTCACACTACTGGTGAAGCACGAGCCGAGACCAGGGTGATTGGCATTTGTTCTGGTATTGGGTGCCGACCGTGACAGAATGTGTCTTATTTTTTGCAGTAAATTGTTAGATATACCAACAAAGGGTTCATGTCAGTAGTTCCTCTTCATCCTTGACAGGGGACACAGTGTCCAAAAAATTTTCCGCTTTTCTGTTACATTCCTTTTGATACATAAAAAATATTTGGAATCTGCAGACAAGTGTACACCCTGGGACAAAGCATAATTGATTCTGCCATTTCATACATTTTGGATTACTTTTTATTAAAGGTTTCATCTGTCTCCATTTGCTGGGGAGAAGTCCTGTTTCGTTAACTCTGTCTCCTAGAAAATGTGTCCCCATCAGCTGCTGTTGGAGGACATGCCACATTGGGCTGTGGGGGCCTTTCGAGCAAGGTAGCCATTGTTACTTTAGCAAAAGTCTAGTTTGAACAATTAATTATAAAAAAGTACTTTGATGTGAAATCATGTCCAGTGTCACATTGGTGCCAATGCCAATGTGTTGTAGCATGCACATTGAAACAACATGGAAAAAGCAACAATGTATTATTGTGTTATTTTCTCCTCTGTTCTCTTAAAAGCTGGTTTGTTTCTTTTTGCATATCAGTGTTCCAGTGAGTGTATGTGTGTTTTTGGAGATCTTTAATTCAGCTTCTGTGTGTAAGTGTGTGTCTGTGTGCAGGTGAAGATTTATGAGTATACTAAGTAGCATGTGTAGGGCAGTGGATCCATGACTTATGTGTGTAGCAGTGAATCTATATTCAAGTACTGTATCTGTGTGGATCATGGAAGTCTATTTGCCTATTGTTCTATAAATATGCATGTCTGGAATTGGATCTATGAGTGTTTATGTGTACGTATAAGTGTGTACATTAGTGATGGGTGAGTCTATCCCATTTTGCTTCGCCGAAAAATTAGAGAATTTCCAGCAAAATTCACGAATTGGCGAAAAATTTGTGAAACGAGTCTTGGCACGTTTCACATCATCTTCGGCGCGCAACTCTTTTTTTTTACGCCACCGAATTTTCGCTGTCTTTGGTAGCATAAATCTATACCTATGATCCTGAGCAGATATGGCCAAAAACATAAAGCATGGAAGTTTAGGGGAACAGTTAGGGGAGGGTTTAGAGGTTCGTCATTTTATCAAAAAGGTACAAATTTAAACTTGCCCCTTTTTTAAATTAAGTATACATTTTCTGTATCATACGTTTTCTGTTTAATTTTCTGTGGACAACAGAGGTTGATTTTGTTGCAGTCATGATTTGGTGTCCTCGGTCCACCTCAGCTTTGTTTACTATATTTGCCTTGACAACTTTCCTAAGATATCAAGCTACATTTCTAGTGTAGTTTAGACATGTCATGTCTAGCCTGTAGTCATTTTGTTAATCAGTTTACTTTCAGATTGAGAGCAAACAACAAATGTTACTGAATTTACACAATGTTATAAAAACAAAGTGTTTTCCCTTCTTTTTAAAAGAAGACTAAAATGTAAAATATTTTAATAAACTTAGATGTAACTACCATGGTGTAACTAGAAATTACTGGGTCCCACAGCAACATTATTTTAGGACCCTTCACTTGTTTTCCATACATACAGTATATTAGACTTTCTCAAATTCCTGCCCCAAACTCCAGCTGCAGGTTTTTTTCCATGATTGTTAGGCCCTGTGTAGCTATTTACCTTAAGATGCACAAGTAGGGATTAGTGATGGGCGAATTTATTCGCATGGGGCAAATTCGCGGCGAATTCCCGCGATTCGCCGCTGGCTAATAAATTCGCGAAACAGCAGGAAAAATTCGCCGGCAAAAATTCACCGCCAATAACGAGTCGCGCGGCGTTTTTGACGCGATGCGCCTAAGACGCGCGACTCGTTTTGCAAATTGGCGAAAAATTCGTGAATTTCTCTGGAAATTCGCGAATTTCTCGGCGAAGCGAAACGCGCCCGTTTCGCCCATCACTAGTAGTGATGCACGAACGTGTCCCATTTCAAAACTGTGAAAAAATAAATAAATGCATTTTAATCAATGGATGTATTTCATGTGGCAACTTTTTTCTCTCAGCCTTTTCTTGGTGACTTTTTTTGTCTTAATGCATTAAAATCAATGTTTGTTTTTTCTTATAGGTTTTTTTTTTGTCCCTAGTGGCTTTTTCCTCGCTGTGAAATATTTAGCTTCAGATTTTTGCTAAAAAATGTGCAGATGGCGAAATGCAGAATTTCACCATGAATCCATGCCGTGCACTATGCTCACGTGTACACACCAACATACATGACTGGTAAAAATTAAAGTCAAGGAGGGAACATAAAACATAGCAACTGTTAAGATTTAAATCCATGAAAGCTGTTATCTAATTAATAAGCCCTATTTAATAACCCTGGTAAATACAGTATGCAGTACAAAAAAAATAATTTCTTAGTGCTTGTTAGTGTAGGGACCCATAGGTTTCTGTTTGGCACCTATGGAGTTAAGTCCTTGATCTCTGTTACTAGGCAGAAGTTTATGTTACAAGCCTATACTTCTAACCAATAGTTACAGCCAGGAGTGTAATGACCACTTCCTGCTACACAGTTTTATAGTGCTGGAAAGGAGTGGCCACTTCCTCTTTGGCTGCTGGTGTCTGGATTGACTGGATGTGCCATTGAGCCTGGGAGCAGGCAGGCCCCAGTAAAGCCACTTGACCCTAAAGGGACCAGCACCTTTAGTGGGTAAGTCGGGGACCAGGCCACCCCGTGAACAAGGGATATCAAGTGCAGGGTAGTGCTGTTATAGTCTCTCTAGGGAGAGAAAGATAGTCAGCTGTATTTAGTATGAACAGTGTGTGTTCCAACAAGGAGTGTTAGCAGGAAGAGATCTTCATACAAAGCTTCCCCTGTGATGCGTTTAGTGGTGGTAGGGATTAGGACTAGCGGCGTCTTCCGGCCCTACTCTGTTCCGGGCAGGCAGATTTCAGCAGCAGGAGGGTTGTATGGAATGGATGTACCCTTTGGCTAATCAGACTCTGAGGAATAATCAAGTTATTGAAGTGTGTGGGAAAGTTCTGCTAATATCGCAATTACAGCTGTGTGCCCCTCTGCTATTTCCTCTGGATGCTCCTGCGTGAGTACTAAACCTGGGGACATAGATTATGCTAATAAACATCTACCTTTTTGTTGTAAAGAACCTACTGGAGCCAATTTCATCTTTTATTTACAGTTTGCCTGGGTATTGTAGTTATATTACCTCCTAAATGATCGCTTCCACATGGTGAAGGCCCTGCCCTGGTGTGTAGGTCGCAGTGTAACCCATGCTTACCCTTCACTAGCTGGACACTTTAACCCTTGGTGCTTTAACTAGCCAAAGAAAGCGTTACATTAGCAATAAATTGAAGAAAACATAGTGTTATGTTTCGATAGTCGAAGATGATCATAACAATGCTTTATTAGCAGGCTGATGCATACATTACACAACAGTGACATAAACTTTATCACTTATTAAGCAGTCCAGAAGGTAACATGTATACACAGTATAACTCGTGCACAGTGACACCTACTGACACCTTGCACAAACACCACACATAGGTTATTTGTAATTTATCACAAATACGTTTTTCCTGTTTTTTGAGTGTCAGTTACACAGACGTAAACATTAGTATACAATATTCTGTAAATAATGAAACCTGGTTTATGCTAGCTGTAAGCAATTCAGCTACTAGAAGATAAATAGTTGGCTTAAAAAATATATTGTGTTTGAAAAGAGCAAAAGAATGTGTATTAACATTTGTTTTAAGTTTGAGCAACTGCTAGGCATGGAGCAGCATCTTGCATCACTGCAATAACTGAAAGGCATCCAAAGACCCTTCCTTAACTGAGAGGGAGACCGCTTACTGCTAGCCCCCAATGATCCATGCATGTCTATATTGTATTTCACTGACAAGTTGGTACAAGAGGGGGGGAGACTTTAGAGGATATGTTCCTAGCCCAATGCTGGATACATTTCAGCAGTGTAACTATATACCCTCAGGCCCAGGTGTTATTTTTGTGCCTGGCCCAAACCTGACATCCTGATTCCCCACTGTCCACGTACATACTCCCCTATCGACCATATCTTAAATGGCTGAGCCAGTGGGCCCCATGGAGGGGGGCAGGCCTGGGTACATTCATACTCTCTACCCCTAATTGTAGTTACTCCACTGACATAAATATAACTTACTGTTAACCTGCTCTGGTAAAAGCTGTAAATGTTGACAATAAAAACCCTTTTTTAAATATTTTCTCAGAGCTGCATAAGTACAGTATGTATACAAATTTATACATATATATACATATGTAGATATATCTTATTGTATTATGCTTTACTTATTGGTATGTTATTTCTTGTCCCTTTAAGATGTACAGATGCAGTCACTTTGGATTGAGAGTTAAATGCGTCGTGACTTAACTCATCTATCTCATTTATCCCACTTAGCACAGAATATTGTGTCACAGCATCCCATCCAATTAAAGAGTTCACCATTGAAAACAATGGGGCTTTGGTATGCTAATGAAAAGGTTAAATGCATTAAATGAGTTAAGATAACTTTAGATAACACAGTTTCTTCAATTAGCCCTGAGTCACGACGCATTTAACTTTCAAATCCAAGTGACTGCATCTGTATGTATTTATTTTCTATATATTTCAACTTAAAGGTACCCATTTAGATGTAAATATATGCATTTATTCATATTTTGTAAGCTGATTTAAAAATTTCCAACTATGTTTTCTGAGTGGCCGTTGGCAAAATATCACATACTTAGCAAAATACCACCAAGAAAATTTGATTTTTTATTTAGCAAAGTACTTGCAAATCTTTATTATATAACACAATTTATGCTGTGTGCAAATGTTCTTGCTTTTTCATTTGTCTTGTTATATAACATTAATGCAGTTTATTATTACACAGAGCTTCTTGCATGACCAGGTTTGATTAAATCGCTACACCTGTTCTTTTCCTGTAGAATGGAGCTAATGAACTACTGTGGCTTCTGCATTTAGATTTTGCATCATGAAATCAGAAAAGCCTATCTACTGTGACTGAACTTATTTATCTAGCTTGGGGTGTAAGTTACTGTGCATTAACTGAGATAATACTAAATGAAAGCAAGAGGCAGCAGACAATATATTGTGAATTCTATCTAGATTTTACTTCCAAAATCCAGGGTTAAAGTCATAGAGGTGGAATATTCAGTTTGCTTCTTTCCTATATTGTATTTATTGTTGATGATTAAATATTACTGCCATAATTGTGCTTTATAAAGTATGACTTAAGTTTCATTGAGGTAACATTATCTATGGAAAGAGTGTATTAATTTTCTGTTACTTCATAGCAATAAGAAAATGACATATCATAGGATTTTCCCAGGGGAAACATTTGCAAAGTAATTTATCAAGGAGCTGTTCAAAAATAGAAATAACTATCCTGATGTTTTATTGATAGTACTATAATGCTTAAAAAAGTCTTAGGGATTGAGAAAAGATGTTTCTGACACTGCATAATAATATAAATAATGTAGTGACCTTGCTGTATTATTATTTAAAATTAGCTGTGTAGCAGAGCTTCATAATACAACTTGTAAAAGACATGGGCCTATTTTTTTATAGCAGTATGGAATTAGGGAATAGATATGGGCATAGTTAAAAATAATAAATAGAATATGTAAATGTTTATATGCCGAAACTGAAAAAATTCCAGTAGGCTCTTATATGTAATCTAGCAAATATACCTGTATATAAAATAATTGAGAAGAGAAGTACGGACATGGGTTCTGTTATCCAGAAATCTTTGAATTACCAGAAGGCCATTTCCCATAGACTTAATGTTAAACAAACAATTCAAATTTTTAAAAATTATTTCTTTTTTCTCTGTAATAATAGAACAGTACTTTGTACTTGATACCAGATATTCAGATATAATTGATCCTTATTGATGGTAAAACAATTATTGTATTTCTCTAGTATTGAAAAGATTTTTTAGCAGACTTGAATGTCCACTGGCCCTTCACCCTGCTTCCTCTCCGCATATTGTATATTGTATATATGGTGCCCCATATAGCAACACTGACCTGAATTTGCAGAATAGCGTAGCTGAACTTAGGGGCACCATGTTGGGACGCTTCCTCATATTTATGATGTGAGCACTGACACTTCAGCCATTGGCACATGCACAGTTGGTGTCGGAGGGCTCAGAAAATTACTGAAAAGAAAGAAGATCTAGAAGATACCAAAGTGTCTGAAAATGACGCCCATGCGTTCCACTGCAGTACTTTGCAGTGTTGCTGGATGGGGCACTTATTCTTGTTGAATGAAAAGGAAGCAGGGAGGGGGGCCAGTGGAGAAGGTGAATAGGGGCTTTTAGCTGTAGACAGGGTTTCTTCTCCTTTAAAGTATGGAAATCAAAGTTATGGAAAGACCCCTTATCCTGAAAACCTCAGGTATCAAGCAATCTGGAACAAGCTGAGAGTTTTAACCATGTCCACACCTCGTATACTATCCTGATTTCAGGATATTTCTGATGTAACAAGCAAACAAAATATTTTTTTTAAATATGAAAGTAGATTGATATGTCTGTAGTGGTATGTGTATAGCTATGTATTGGGGGTCATTTGGAGCGGTTGCACTTGGTGGACTTTTGCCTGTTTCATCAAAATTAACTGCATATAAAGTCTATATACATAAATACATATATAAAATATGTTAAATTCTATTTGTGGCACTGAATGGCTTTAACCACTAACATATTACACACACTGTAAATTTTAAATTAAACATCTAACTGCTTAAACCCAAGTATTTACCAGGTTAAAGGGCCATTAAAGAGAAATTATACTTCCTATCAACGTAGGTCTCTATAAAAATAGACTACATAAAACAGTTCATATATGAAATATATTATTCTGGTAATATATGCCATTGGGCAATCCCAAATAGAAAACTAAGGGCTGCTCCCTGGCATCCTATGATTCACAATGAACACAACAAACCACGGGTAAACATACATTTTAGGTCACATGTTGGGCCTATTAATGGACAAAGTTCTGTCTTTAACTCCCACACTAAA
Organism: Xenopus borealis; assembly: GCA_024363595.1. Classification (NCBI taxonomy): domain Eukaryota; kingdom Metazoa; phylum Chordata; class Amphibia; order Anura; family Pipidae; genus Xenopus; species Xenopus borealis. The sequence goes on along the minus strand of CM044448.1, from coordinate 84,083,167 downwards.
GATAAAAGATTTAAAAGGGCAATATTTATTGATATATGTATATATTATAGCTTGGCACGATTCTTTAATAAGCAGCTTAATATGATATAAAATATATAAAAAATAAAATCTCTTGGTTATGGGGGTATAGTTTTTCTTTAATGCCATAGTTAAACAGTAGTGTGGTGTCATATCAATTAAAAACAGTATCAGATAAAAACAGTACCTAAGTGATCTTTACATCAAGGCAGATTTAAAAGTTCAGAAAATAACCAATTTTGCAGCGATCTGAGTATTCATTAAAAAAATTAAAACCTTTTATAAAATAACAGGTAAAAATAGCATTGCAGTGCCACTTGCTACAGTGCTGCAAGTACTGGAAAGATGAATGGATTTTAACCAAGTGGCCTGAGAGTTGCATATATTAAACATAATCTATTCATCTTGAAATATATGTTACTGATGTGTTCTTTACAGGTATGTTGTTGGGCTGAAACATGGATTTAAATTTAGCAAAAGGATGATTTTTAATAGACCTCCTATAGGTCCTACAGATTTAGTTTAGATTCTTGAATGCAATAAATCATTAATTATCTATCCAGATATATATCCTGAATATAACTTAGCTTTAACGCCTCATGAGCACCGATAAATAATTGTTTAAGAAGGCATGTTAGAGATTCCATTTACAGAATGGTATGCTCACAAATGGTCTTAAGTACATGATTTTTACCTCCACAACCCAATAAATATTCATCTACATACCCTACTCATTTTATACCCTATTGACACATCCAATAAACATGAGGAGCACATGTCTAATGCTGGTAATTCTTTCTTGCTGCTTGAGTGGAAAGTCCATTAGGATTCAATAAGTCATCATTGTATCTATTAACCTAATGATAAGTATTACTGTCCAATCATGCAAAACAGATTAGAATATTGAGTAATAAAATGTTAAATCAGGCCAGTTTTTCAATGTTTTTTGAAAGGGTATAGGGTCATGCCCTAAAGTTCTTTGTCTATAGTGATTACTATATTGAACAAGTAATGACAGCTTCATAGATCAATTCATTGAGCCGTAAATTTTAATACAAAGAAAACTGTGTTTAGCTGCCCAGGTATTTAGCTGAGCCTGCACCAAATACAAGACGCTTGATAATCTGTCTTGCTTCATCTGACATGTACCATTTGCCAATTGTATTTATGGTACATTTAACCCAGCACATTTTAGACAATGAGAAAATGGAGTTGTGTACTGAAGTATAGTTACCAAAAAAAAAAACATTGACACACCGTATATATCCTTGGTGACAGAATAGAGTAAAAACATGTTTAATGAATTATACGGCCTCCTACAAATTTATCATTCTATTCATTTTTAAATACAGTTAGCTCTCACAGAAAATATGGGGATGCTAATATAACTGCTAAATTAAATCAGTACCATTACCTATTTCTTTTTCAAACTTGAAGCATGCTCAGCAAGTATGCACAGGTTCAATTTTGTACCTATGTTTTGAAATGAATAATGATAGAGGTATTTTGTCATACATATTTTCTCTCAAGAAATGACATGATCATCGAACTGGCAGGAAAGAATTATTTCCTTAGAAAATTATTGTTTCATTCCTTTGTAGCCATAGTCCAAACTTCCAGCTTTTTCCTTTTTAATTGCCATTTCACTTCAGTAATTGTAGAAACATGCATGCAGTAGCTCTTAATAATGCATTTGATATTTCTGTGTAGCTAATAGGACACGAACTATGAAATATTAAAAGGCCATTCCTGGGAGTGCTTCTGCTGCAAAATGAAAACTAGTCTGAAGGGAGCAACTCTTACACCTAATGTATATGTAAAAATAAATGTTGAAACACAATTCTGCCCAAGAACAGCACTACAGCACTAAACTGTGAAGTTAGAGGCATGTGTATAATGGTCAATAAAATATTTAACTTTGAAAAAAGTGTGTGTAAAGTGGTGGGAAAATATATAGAAATCTTTGTTATTCTCCATATGTGTGAGTTAATACCTTCCATCACAACTGGAGAAATTATCAATTTGAAAGACCTGACTGCTTTGTTTACAAAGATGTGTTTTTCTTTATGTAGGCTAAAACTGAAAATTACAAAATTATTTCACACCACAACAAACCTGGCATAACCTGTTGAAATCAATAGGACTAATTCAGATTGCAAAAGAAATTTCTTTCCCAAAGGGACATCATCATTTGACCTTAACTATGGGTTTGTTGGGGCTTACTTAAAAATTGATAATGCTGTAGTTTTCATGCAACAAGATGGAGCAGGTTGCACGGACATTATTCAAAAGGACATTCTGGTATTGATTTCAGATCTGTGTATCAACTTTGATTTGTTAAAAGAGGATGCAGAATGACACTCAAATTAATTCACTTAAGCGTGATAGTTTTCCTAAAATATAATTTTACGTATCTTCAAAACAGCAGTATTTTCATTTAACAAATACTGGAATGATCCTTTACCATAATGTGCAGATTATGATTTTCAATTGTTTGATATACTGTATAGTTGCTTATTCAAAATGGATTTTTAGACTTTTGTATTTTCATTCTCCTTTCTGTTTTTAAACTTAAGAAAAAGATACATGTAATTTAGGCTAAGATAAAAAAAAAATTTGCTTCTTTATTGAGCCAGAATATTTGCATAATGTCAGAAAAGACCAAACTGTTCCCTTCCTGTGCGCATCCTATTTGCCTTATGACTAACTACTCTCTAAATCATTCTGTTGACAGTGGTACCTGCTAAATCAGCTTAAACTACTTGATAAATTGTGCAGTCTGACTGCAAGTGTCCATTCATTCCTTGATAAACAGCCTCTGTCCATAGTGAAATGGAAAAAACACAGAAAAAGAAGATTCAATATTATATACAATGTTAAATGTTTTGTAACAGCAATCATGATCAACTAGGAATCAGCTCATTTGTTGTCAAGAAATAAACTAAGCAACTAGGGATTCATCATTTTCAGTGCAATATTTGCATGTGGAAAATATCCAAGGAAAGCTGAACGAGTAGATTTAAGTTTACACAAAGTAGATATCATTACCTACCTGTAGATTTACAGTCAATGCCTAATGACCCAAAATAGTATCATTTCACCAACTAACAGGACATAGACAATATGTCTAAACAACCCTTCCCACCCAAGATGCATTGGTTTTTGTGTTGTGGCTCAGTGACAACATGATGAGATTTTCCACAGCCATAGATGAACCTTAACCTTTTTTCAAACAGCAATATATCAGGGTCAGTGAGAGGAGCAAGTGGAACAATAGCACAGGTATCTGTGGCTGCCCTGATGCATTTACTCCCCTGTGTTCACTCACCAGCACTGTGTTCATGAGGGGTGGGAGGAGGAGGGCATGTACATTAGGTATAACTACCAGTCATCTTTACTTGTGTGTCATTCAAACAGCCAAGGCTGTAATGGGGCCTGGCTCGGCTGTGCCCCCTGACAGTGTGGTCTGCACCTTGTGTTGGATTTTTATATTCAGTGCAACCGGACAGGGGGATGAGTACTAAGGGACATCTTTGTAAATGACCCATTCAATGTCACATTACAGTAGGTATTATATATATTGTAGGAGCGAGTAATGTCCTTCATTATCACTGATAATTTAAGAAAGAAATGTGCTTTCATTTTTTTTATAGGGTATTGCTGTAGTTTGTTGTGAATTGTTATGTACCAAGACACTTCTGGTGCAACACCACAATACATCATTCAGGGGTGTGACTGAGCAAGATTTTTGTATGGCCTGTTTTCTTATTGGCCAGGGCAGGTTAATGTGTATATAAAAATAGACACTTCATTGGAAAGGTAGGACAAGTAATACATGTAAAGATTTACTGAAATTATCTTCATCATCCATGCATAAATAATGATCAGCTACTATGAACATTTTAGACAGGGACTTTGAAGGAATCCCCTGAGGCCAATTATGTCTCATGTCCCCTGTCTGATGAGAAGTACCATATAGTTATTCACTGCCTTATGTCAGCACCAGATTTCCACTCAGCTAAATCTTTAGAAAAGATTTTTTAAAAAGCCAGGTTTGTTGGATCTAATCCAGTTAGAGCGGAATTGGCCTTATGTTCCTTTGCAAGCTTGTTGGCAAAAAGGAAACATGAATGAATAGCTACCATAACTATGGTTTAATGTGACTATTTGTACCACTGACTAACCATGCTGTCCAGTCTATTAGTGACAGCAGATTCATAGCTGCTCATTAAACTGTGACAGTGTTAAGAATATATTGTAGAACACTTTACAAATATTGTACATTTAATGGTCGAATTTTGAAACTAGGACCTAGTTTTGAAACTAGGACCATCAAATTTTAGGGGTGTAATTTTTGATCAAAAAAGACTGATTTTGAAAACGGCAATTTTTGATCATTTTTGAATCGTTCGAATCGAATGATCGCATCGCAATTTGAATGATTCAAACGATATTCCTTTAAAAAAAATTGTATTTGTAAAACTTTTCCCTCATACTGTAGGTTATAATGGCAATTTGGCAGGTTTAAGGTGGTGAATGGTCGAATTTGAATATTTTTAAAGGGACAGTACTTCAAAATTGGAATTTTCGAATTTTCAGTTTTTTTCAATTTAAATCAAATGTTGGGCTATTCGATACTCAAAGTGGCCCAAAAATACTTTGAAATTTAAATTTTTAAAATTCAAGTATTATTCAAGTATTATTTGAAAATTCAGTTCGACCTAAATGTGCCCCATAGTGTCTAATTTTTATTTTTAAAAAGCACATTCACATTGTAATTTGAGGGGAGTCTCTCATATCCATTAAACACAAATATATTTATTATTCATTTTTTATAACAATTACATGGATGATATGGTTTTAAAACTATGGTACCCATCTAGTAACAAATTGTGATTTTTTTACACAAATCACAAAAAGGTAGAAGGTACTATAGAAATCAATGGGTGGTGTGTTGATCCTATAGGGCCATTTTTAAACCAATCTGAATTTTAGAGGTTTTCAGATTTTTTTAGCTACAAATTGTCTGAAAAATCAACATTTTAGAGTTTTTAGAAGTATTCATTTTTTTCCAGATTAGTCAGCGCTTTATTTCATTTTTACTTCCCCTTTAAATTTTTATTCGATCCCCCTACTTCGCCAGAACCAAGCTACAGAATTGGGAAACATTATTTTAGATTGAGTAAAAAAAAAATTGATTGATCAAATTGCGGTAAAATCCTTCAAATGCGATATTCAAATTCTAAGGATTTTACTTCACCCACTATTCCCATGGTCGAATTTTTTATTTTTTTAATACCAAAATTCGACCAATAGCAAATCTGCCCCTGTGAGTTTAATCATGGTTTCAAACACCTCTAAAACCACTATAATCAGATCTTTAATAAATAAGCCTCCACTTGTTAAATAAAGTGTGAGAAGGGGTCTCAAATTTGGTCCCTATTACAAGGCTACTTTCTCAGAAAGTGTGCTGTTATCCCAAATCCTCTCTAGGAGACAGATTTACTATTGTTCAAATACCCTCGAACTATCAAATAAAAAATTTTGATCAAATGATTCAATTTTAAACCATTCGATCAAATTTTTCAATTCGATCAAAAAAATAAAAAAAAAAACCTTCAGGAGCTTTCCATAGGGTTTAATAGAAATGTGGTACGTTTAATCTGGCGAACTAGGCAGTCAGATACAAAATTAAAGGGCAAGTAATTTGACTGGCAAATATTCGAATAGAATTTTATTGGAATTATTGGAATCATTCAATTCGGTTGTATTTTCAAAATTTGATGGTCGAAGTGGCCTTCAAAAATTTGAATTCGAATCTTTTTGAAAATTCGATCAAATTTCGAATCATTCATGTGAATTTGATAAATCTACCCCTAGGTGTCACTTGCATAGATTTCAACCATAAAATTAAGCCCAGGTCAAAAGAATAGATGCCTAATGGTATTATTTATTGTATTTGTTCAAGTAAGAAAGCAATTTTTTCCCCAACATTTATGGGCAACAAAATCCTACACATCTATTAGAAATTCCATAAGCATTCGAATATCGAATACTTATTGAATCGTTTTAGGATATCATTTTTCTCGATATTCGGTTTCTCGATGAATTTGAGCCTAATTTGTACGATTCGAATGATCGAGACGTTCGATTGTACGAATGGTATTCGAGCAGGACTTAGCAAAAGCAGCCTATGGGGGGGATTCCCACAGGCTTCTATTGGAATTCGGTAGGTTCAATCTGGCGAAGTAGGCATTTGAAGGATTTTAAAATTTTAATTCCTTCGATCATCGAATGATCGAATTATCAAATATCCGACCATTCGATCTATTCGATAATTCGGTATTCGATGATCGAAGAGGCCACCAAATTTGTATATTCGAATATCAAAAAAAAATTGTGCGATCGTAGTTCGATCAAATTCGATCGAACTTCGATCCATTCACTTGAATTTGCCCCTTATTTTTTTAAACCAGGATTGGTTAAAAAGAAAATCTTACTAGGTTTAAGATAAAGTCATAGATGCAAGCAAGCTCAATTAAGAGTTCAGTTATGTCTTTTCACTTTGGATTGCAATAACAAAATAAAATATTCAATTTGAAGCAGTTATTAAAAGTGAAAGAGATTTGGCTTAGATAGACCTAGTTGTGATGAAATCAATCATTTCCTCTAGTTGTTATAAAATTATAAAATTTTATTAGTTGTTTTAATTATTATAATTAAAAGTTATTGGAATCTTATAGCTGTTTTAGCATGAATATAGTAATACTGGCTGCTAATTTATAGACACATAGTAATGTTCCTAAAGAGTAAATTAAATTCGCAAATTTTTCGGCGAAGCGAAGCCCATCACTAGTGATGATGTTTTCACGTGACATTAAAATGAAGTCTGTGCTGAAGAAACAGTTCACCATGGCAGTATTTAAATCTGGAAAGATTTTTATGTCTGGAAATGCACTGGACGTGCAAATGCTTTGATGCTGCAGAGAATGATGGCATCCAGTACACTAGTATGAAATATCATATTGATAAATTTTTAGTATGCTTTTAAGTATGCTTGTAAGAGTACCTGGTGCTCTAGCACTCACTGCCTCCACCTTCTTCTTGCCACCACTTCTGATTCTGCTGCTTCCGGGTTAACTCGGAAGATATTTTCAGCTTTATTTTGTGCACCATGTGGTGTCATTGCAGCTGGCGCAAAATTAAAATATTTAAACATTAAGTCCTGGTGGCATTTGAGTAGTGGAGGGCTCCTGCCGAAGACAAAGGTTGCTATAGGCAGAAGAGTAAACTGTGACCGGGTCATTGGATTAAGTTCTGGATACCTTACGTTACAATGCCCAGTACCAAAGTCTAAGATGAAGTGCAATAAATAGTATTGCAATGCCAGTTTTGATATAGCGTCAACATTATTGCAGCTTGACAAGAGAAAACTTTTGTGGATAAAGAGAAGCCTTGCGCATGGCGTTGAAGCTTGGAATTCAAAGGAGAGTTGGGGAATCTAATACAGCATGGGCATAGTGTAATATACAGCTGGGCTGAAATTCAGGGCTTATATGACCATTATATCACAGAAGCATACTGCATAGTTAAATAGGCTGTTACACAGTAATGTTGGGTTGAAAAAAGTCCATCAAGTTTCAAACTTTATGCATATTTTATTTTTATATATATTTTATAAAACTTATATTAACATGGTGACTGTGATTTGCTTTTATTTTTTTTGATGTGAGCTATGCAATCTCATATAAGACACATATATTACCCCACTTGGGGGGGAATGTAATTAAATTCGCAAAGAGCAAAAGAATGCGCATCAATAAGATTAAAAATCCACATCTCGCAATGTAATATTGTTCCTTAAACTGTTATTGCATTGCGAATTTTAATTGCGCATTGCGAATTTTAATTGATCACTGCGACTTTTCATTGCGCTTTGCGAATTTTAATTGCGCACTCTTAAGAAGTGCTTGAAGGTGTCGTAATCTTTAGGAGCAAACATAACGACTTTTTCAGTAAGAAGTTTTATTACATTGACTGCGCATTGGCGCAAGCTGTAAAATTCGCAAACTCTCTTCCACTGTCGGAAGTGGTCGCTAAACAGTTTCCGATTTCGCAAAAGCTATATTAAATTCGCGCAAAGCAAAAATTATTCGCACAGAGGCATAACTTTTCGCATTGCGAATAGTTTTTGCCTTACCGACTTATATTACATTCCCCTATTGGAGTCTTATACTGTTTTGCTTTTGTTTTATAGGTAAATACTCCAGCATGCAATGTCTGATAATGTGAGCAATACCATGACCCCAGGTCTTAAAATTTACATCAATTTTATACTGGATAAACCTGTAATTCATGTTAAGAAGCTTTTTCATATTTTCTGGGCAGCACCCAAGGGTAGTGGAATCACATCATAACCATGTATGATTCAATTTCCAATAATTGATTTAGACCATAGACAGTCATAAATGGTGTGCCCATTTAAATTAAAAGCCAATCACACTCTTTCCATAATGAATTTAAAATGCCACTCATTTATTCCTTTTGCAAGAACATTAACACATTTAAACAACAGTCCACATAAAATGGATGTGCACTGCTGCATTTCACTTTGAAAGGTCATTTATATTAAAAAATCAAAACATTATTTAATTCTACTTGAGGAAGAAGAGAAAAAGCATACTTTATTTTAAGTCTATGGATGCATCATTGTTGCTTTGTGTTTCTAACCTTGCTTTGAAGTATCTTTATTGATATCCATTTTCATAGACTAAAATAAAGGTTATACTACCAGAAAGTAACACCTTTACAATGAATAAATAATAATAAATAGAGCCTTATATAAATGTCACTCTTTGTTATGACTCTTGTGTGCCAGTGCCTTGTTGGATCCATATAAATTGTTGGTTCTCTGGACATGGTGTAATTTCATATGGTAAGCATGGAATAGTTCCATAGTGTTATTTTTTAATCTCAAGACCAAAACTGTTCTAGTTAAAGCCTTAGCAACTATTCAGATAGAGAGAATTATACTTTCCCCCATGAGAGTATATACATTTAAATAATAACCAATATTCTGGAAAAACAAGCTGTTGCATGTTGAAATTGCTTACTATAGCTATGCTTATGAATTAAGCCCAGTAATGGGCATTTAAAGGGGTTGTTCAACTTTGAGTTAACTTTTAGTATGATGCAACTCCTCATTGCAACTCCCATTGACTTCTATAGGACCTCAACAATTTTTACTTGGTGAAGTTTGGCATTAAAGGGTTTAGTGGTTTTTACACTAATAAATCCCGATAGAGCTTTTTAGAAATATAGTAAAACTAATTTTAGTAAAGTAGTAAAAAAAAAATCAAGATTTGTAGAAAAAAAACAATTTTAACTAGAAAAAGCTATATGCTCTTAATGACCATGCAGTCACCCATGCAATTTTGCTAATTTGAATGCATGTAATTGATCAATACTGATTACTGGCAACACCAAATTGGTTGGATTAGCTCACTAAGCCTAGAACTTCATGGGAAGTTCCAGTGTCCAACCATGAGGAAAGGTATTTAAGGTGGACAATTGCAAGTTGTACTTCTGTCTGAAGAGTGACAGCATGGGATCATCAAAGCAACTCTCAAAAGATCTGAAAACAAAGATTGTTCAGTATCATGGTTTAGGGGAAGGCTACAAAAGGTTTAAACTGTCAGGCATTTATGCAGAGGAAGAGGTACAGTATTCTGGAATGGCTGTCACAGTCCCCTGACTTGAATATCATCAATAGTGATGGGCGAATCTATCCTGTTTCGCCGAAAAATTTGCGAATTTCCAGTGAAATTCAAGAATTTTGCGAAAAATTTGCGAAACGAGTCATGGCAAGTTTTTGACATGCGTCGTGTTGCTCACGACGCGCATTGCGTCCTTTTCGGCGCACAACTCGGTTTTTCTTTCCGTGAATAAATTCTGAACTGAACTGGAGAGTTTTGTATGGACGAATGGTTAAAAATATTGCCATTCAGAATCCAGACACTCATCAATGGTAAAGGAAGTGTCTAGAGGCTGTTACATATGCAAAAGGATGCTCAACAAAGTATTAATGTAATATCTCTGTTGGGGTGCCCAAATGTATTCACCTGTCTAATTTTGTTATGATGCATATTGCACATTTTCTGTTAATCCAATAAACCTTTTGTCACTGCTTAAATACTACATATTTACATAGGCATGTTATATATTAAAAGGAAGTTGCTACTTTGAAGGGTCAGCCAATGATAAACAAAACTCCAAAGAATTAAGAGGGGTTCCCAAACTTCTTCATATGATTGTAAATGGTATATAAAAATTAAAATCAGCAAGCTGGGTGCAGTGCCAAGGTAAAACAAAGATAGCATTTATGTTAGTTGGTTCTTGTAAAACCATATACTTTTTGCAATTTCACTATTCACATAATTAATAAAGCAGGGCTAGAGTACTATGAATCTAGTGTGTTGGGCAACAGAAGGATAGACCATAACCTTCTAGGCTGTGCTACAGTGGGCCTAGTAACATAACCATTAGAAGAAAAATCAGTGCAGCATTATGCTCTAGTGCCTTAAAAATATTTTCTTCAAGGTCTCAGTAATTTAGAGCAGAGAGAAAAAAAAATCTGTTTTCATATAAATATTTGATATGGTGAGCTTTATATAGTACTCATCTGGCAATTAACTGACAAACAAAATCTGCTATTTACAGAAGAGAGAAATCCAATTTATGAAGTTTTAGAATAGCTGCATCAACCATTTTTGTGCATATGGCTAAAAATTAACTAATGAATCAAAAGCTGCACGCATCTCAATTTGTGCACAAGAGAATTGTTATTTCCTGAAGGTTTAGGAAATGCCAGCAAAACATTTATGAGCTTCAAAATTATTACGAAGATATATTTCTACCGTGATCATATTCATGAACACATTAATGATGTCTTTAATATTTAAATATGGATTGCTGTAGTCATTCATCATTGTAAATTGTCCTCCAAAATTAGACAGTATGAAGAGTTGAGCATAACCCTATGGATCCCTGAAGGGTTTCCACTGATGTAGTGATTCATTATCAGTGAGGAGTTTGCCCTAAATGAACTGGGAGCTACAAAAGAATCCAAAGGAAAACTAGGTCATAAGTTTATGCATTCTGTATACAGGCAATAAAAATGATTACAGAAATATAGAATTAGTAAAAATTATTTTGTTTTGGATGACTTATTACTGCTGAATTTTTTCACTTTTATTTGAGATGCTGCAGAGATTGCAATGTTTTGCTATGGAAGGGTATTTCTGTTTTTTTACCTGCAGTTTCAGTTGGGCAACACATGTACTTTATGCAGGAGGTAGTGTCTAAGGGGAACATAACACAGGGGGAGTTTAAGCTTTTTCCTGTCAGAGCAGAATTTCTACTGAAGTGGAAAAAAACACTGGAAATAGCTACCATTGAATATTAATGAAGTTTGTGGTGTTTTCAAATGGAATTACATTAGGGATTATTAACAAAGAGGAAGGGTGCAAAATGCATAAAACACATTATTTTCCTGACTTTCCTCTGCACCCCTTGGCCACGGGCCTGCATTTTTCAGAAGTCACACATTAGGGTTTGATTTCTTTTGGGAAGATAGTGTGTAAAGTGGAAAAAAAATGGTGCAATGTGCCATTTTTTGCTCTTCGCAAAAATATCGGAGCAACTTGTGACCAACCCATTTAATACAATGGGAAGAACATATGAGACACCCTCCTGTTAACTGATGCACATTATTTTGACATGCAAATTGGGAACCTGTGACAGACAAGGGTGGCCTTGTGTGAGATGTATTGCACAGCCAGAACCGTAGAAGAATGGCACCCTAAATTCCCACTAAGTGGTGCGGTCTTGTGTCCCTCAGTTGTCTTGCAACTCTTCTTATACCAGTGCACACTGCACATTGCTAAATTTTAGTTTCTGCTTTGCATAATTATGCAGCTCCATATTTCATATTATTGTTAAATGTGCTGGATTATAATTCTACTTGTTTTTTCTTTGCTGATTTTTTTTTGCCTGTCTATCATCTTACATATGTTCTCACTGTTTGTAAGAGGTAGGTGGTCATTGGGTCTGGGCACACAGCCAACTCATTAAAAAAGCTAATCTATATACATTTTCTTCTCCTGTCTATTAAATGGCTGCATTCCCAAACCTAACCCAATACAGCTGTATCAAGTTTCAAGTTTTCTTCACAAACTGACTTTGCAGAGAAGAAAACAGAGGAGAGAATCACAAAAAAAAGTTGTATATTGTAAATGCATTTTAACTGATGTGGTAACCCTTTGTAACACCCGCTTGAGCCCCGGCACATAAGCGCAGGCGCACATCAATTTAGGTGCCGGCGTCGAAACGCCCGCGTACGTCAAATTGTATGCTCGCGCCAAAATACTTATGTGCAATGACCTCTAATTTGAGCGCCTAGCTTTCTATTGGTCCCTGATGTGTCTGTTTTCCTCAGCCTGCTCCTGATTGGTCCCTGTTGCCTTAAATACCTTCCTCTTCCTCCTCACTTTGCCCAAGCTGGCTTCAATTCCTACTGTTCCTGCTAAAGCCCTGTTTGTCCAAGTTTCCTGGTTTTGACCCTCTGCCTGTTTTCCTGAACTCTGAACCTTCGCTGCCTGAAACTTGACCTCTGCCTGCATTTGACTACACCTTAGCCTGACCCCTTGGTACTTCGCTACTGTGTAACCCATCTTCTGGAACTGACCTTTGCCTGCAATTGACTACACCTTGCCTGATTCCTTGATACCTCGCTCCTGGTAACTTGCCTGACTTCTCTACTACCTCCGCAGCAGAAAGCCCGGGGCCCCAAAAGGGCGTCGGTGAATACCGGAGTCATAGAGAGGTTCCTGTTACCATCAGTTCTCCTGAGTCATCTACCTTCCTTCGGGATCCGAGGTAAACAGATCATTATACCCTTTTTTAATTTTGTGCACTTTCAAGCTGGAAATTGCCGTCTTTGCACAATTTACTTTTATGAAGTTTATAACATTTCAATACACACCTGAAAGAATATTTATGGGGTGCTAATTTTATCTTTTATGAAGTTGGCATATTGTCTTGGAAGATTGGAGAAATAATGAAAAATGACTGAAACATGAAGCACCCGTTAAAGAGACAAAGTAGTTCTTGCTATCCAAAGTCCATGTACAAAGCCTAGAACTGCCTTGAATTTTACTTTTACGATAAATTAGACTCTTGTTCAACATTCTGCTTGAAATCCATACTTCCTTCAACATTGTTTGTTTCCCTGCCTACCTTTCTGAAAGTGCCCTCTACTGAGCTAAGATTTTAAAGTTTCCCATAAAGATCTGTCATTGTCTCAGTCTCAGTACTTCTACAGGTAAAGGAACCATAATCCAGAAACCTGCTACTCAGAAAGCTCTGAATCTTTCTCTGTTATAATAAAACTGTACTTTCTCTGTTATAATAAAACTTTGGGCCCAAAGCAATGCTATTGGGTAATTTAATGTTTTTTGGAATACTTAAATGGATGTCATTTAAAATGATATTAAATCATCACTGTTCTCAATTTATTCCCGTAAGGAGTAAATGTAGAATCTCAAAGAATCATCCTACAGTATGTGGCTTAATACAGATGTAAAGAAGTTAATAGGAAAGAAACGAAAGGCATTTAAAAACTACAAATCTGTTGGGACAGAAGCTGCATTTAATAAATATAAACACTGTAATAAATGTTGTAAATCAGCAATCTGGAAGGCAAAGCAAGGTAATGAAGAGTTAATAGTGGCGCAGGCAAAAAGTAAGCCTTAAAAGTTTTTTTAAATATATTAATAGTAAAAAGATGCAGGTTGAGAGTGTTGCTCCATTAAATAATGGTACTAGTATGGCTGTAACAGATACAGAAAAGCCAAATTTGCTAAATCAGTTCTTCTCTTCAGTGTATACAATAGAGTCTGAGTTCCCATGCTCACTTCATAGCTGCACTAATGACTCAGCTCAATCTAGTCAGTGGCTGACTCAAGATATGATTCATAGAGCTTTAATAAAAATTAATGTAAACAAGGCTCCAGGGTTCTAAGAGAGCTTAGTTCAGTTTTAGACCATCCCCTATTTCTAATTTCATCTGGTATAGTGCCTATGGATTGGTGGAAAGCTGATATCATCCTAATATTTAAAAAGGTATTACGATCTCAGCCTGGCAATTATAGGCCAGTTAGTTTGAGGTGGGCAAATTATTTGAAGGCTTGTTAAGGGATCACATTCAAAATTTTGTCCTAGTGAATGACGTTATGAGCAGCAATCAGCATTGCTTTATGAAGGATAGGTCATGCCAGACAAATTTGATTGCTTTTTATGATGAGGTAAGTAAGATGTTGGGCAGTGGGAGGGCAGTAGATGTGATATTTGGATTTTGCCAAAGCGTTTGATACCGTGCCCCACAAATGACTTCTTTCGAAACTAAGGTCTGTTGGTCTTAATTAAGTTGTTTGCACATGGGAAACTGGCTACAGGATCGGGTACAGAGGGTGGTTGTTAATGGTATATTCTCTACTTGGATTAAGGTTCTTAGTGGGGTCCCTCAGGGCTTGGTATTAGCTCCACTTTTATTTAACTTGTTCATTAATGACTTAGGGGAGGGTGTTTTAAGTAATGTATCAGTGTTTGCAGATGACACAAAACTATCCAGCCCAATTAATTCCATCCAGGATGTGGCATCCTTGCAACAGGATCTTGACAAACTGGCAATCTGAGCAGCTAAGTGGCAAATGAGATTCAATGTTTTGCATATGAATGTTTAGACCTTACACCTGAATAATTATGGTTCACTGGTACTGTAGGTTCAGTGGAGTGTTCAATTATGCCATCTGTACAAGTTCAAAATGATCCTTACCATTATGAGGGGAACTGCACATTAAAAGGATTTCAAAAGATCTCTTCAATGCATCTGTCCCTGACATTACATTAAGCTTTTTCCCCCAGCCATTCCAACTTCTACTAAGTCAAAAATCTGACTGGATAATTTTAATAACTTTACAAGCAGCAGCTGGCAGTGTGATGCATCCACAAATCCCTGTGCAATATATTCTAGTTAGAAGTATATCATAATGAAACCCCCCTTCTTAAAATCCCAGCATGACTTTTATTAGCTGTAGGGCTGGCCTGAATGAATTCATAGATGGTATTAAAGTTGATGCAAGATTTTTCAGCCAGCCTTAAAGGATTACATGTATGTTTCCACAAGATAAAACAAGATAAGCTGGGGCAAGAACTGCTGTTGGAAAGTTACTGGAAACTGCTCTATCTGAGCAGAGCATTAATTGTGTTTGAAGGCTGGAAGAGTTATGAAAGTGGTGGGGTATTTTGTTTACTGCTGTCTAAAGTACTATACAGTTACAACTTTGGAAATTCAATTCCATTGCTTTTCTGTTGCTGTAACCCATATAACTACAGTTTGTAATTAGTGATGGGCGAATTTATTCACCAGGGGCGAATTCCCGCGATTCGCCGCTGGTGAATAAATTCGCGAATCGCAAGCGAAATTTCGAAAATTTTGAAGAGGGACATGCGTCTGAAACGACGTGACACGCCAAAGTTGACGCGACGAGCGTCAAAAGCGTCCCGCGACTCGTCTCGGGAGATTCGTCCATCACTATTTGTAATGTGATTTTTTTTTCAAGAGGCTACTTTTCTATGTTTTTCTGTATTTGGAGCAGTGTCATTGGTTTGTTAGTCTTTGTGCTCTTGGTATCAATAGTATATGTATCATTTTGGAAATCAATAATTGTAACTTATTTCTACTAGGGGGGATTTAGAAGTACAGTATACTTCTGTCATCCTATTTATAAACACATGCTCTCCTATGTAATTTTACAGCGTTATGGTAACTAGGGTTTATCATTAGACAAGATTCTCAGGAATTCTGCCTGGATGTCACTGACTGTGGAAAGCAGAGTATCTCTCTGGAACATTAAAACTTATGGGAAAATATTTTTTTGATAATACAGTTGATCTAATTTATTTATTTAATTGAAATTATAGTGAAGTGTGTATTGATTATTGTTTGCAGAAAAAAATTATTTATGTACTTTAATATGCACATTTTGGCCATACGGGCCTGCTTTTTTAATTCACAGGGGTGTTGTTCCTTTGAGGTCTAGATTTCATGGTCCCTACACAGCCTTTCTGTACAGGGTCGGACTGGGCCAGTAGGACACAGGGTAGAAACCCAGTGGTCCCATGCCATTATGGGCACCTGCCTGCCAAAATCCACTCCTCAGATCAGCCACCTGCTAAAGAAAAGAACATATGATGTGTCGCAATGCCATGCATGAATGTGCGTGGTGGGAATTTGGAACGTGGGAGGGGGTCCCCAGTTGCTGCAGAAGGGCCCATAGTGTTGCAGTCCCAGCGGGCCCAATGCTCCAGTTTGACTATGGTTGCCAGACAAGAAATATGGCAGCATACAGGCACTTTACTTAATGGAAAATATTCCATTCCCCTGTTTATGGGGAGAAAAAAGATATTTAATTGAATTTATTTTTATCTGGATTTGAACCGGACAGCCCGGTTTAGTAAGTGCTGCCCAGGTCAAGAGAGTCTGCAGGATATCCCTTGACTCACATGGCTGCAGCTTCTGTCATATTACGTAACATGCCCCATCCACAACATTAAGTCTGACCCTGTTTCTGTATTACAAGAACAAGGTATAGCAACGCACTCACTCAACCTTCCTCTAGTAGAGTGGCCTGGTGCTCAGCGTAGAGGAGACGGCAACCCCCAATAGTTACATAGTTAAATTGGGTTGAAAAAATACCGAGTCCATCAAGTTCAACCCCATCAAATTAAAAACCCAGCATACACACACAGAAACATGTCCACTCTTTCAAACACAAACCATATATGCCCATAGCTATACTAACTGTAGAGTTTAGTATCAAAATAGCCTTTGATATTATGTCTATCCAAAAAATCATCCAAACCCCTCTTAAAAGCATCAACAGAATCAGCCATCACAACATCACCCGGCAGTGCATTCCACAACCTCACCGTCCTGACTGTGAAGAACCACCTACGCTGCTTCAAATAGTTTCAGTAATTTAGAAGACTCGGGCACTCAAGGCAATTTCAATACAGGTTTACCCCTTTGAAATTTGCAATTTAGTTTGCTCACATTAAACTGCAAGGGGTAACCCTGTATTGAAATTGCCTTGAATGCCAGAGTCTTCGAAATTCCTGTTTCTGTATTACACATATCTTTTTGCTAATGGAAAGTGCTTATTTAATAGGGCTTACAAAATTTATATTAAATGGAGCTCTTCTGAATATTTCTGCTTGCTAACAAGTTACTACATGGGTAATCATGTTAAGCACAATAATAAGACCCAATGTCACCAAAATGAATAGCAGATGTGAAATAAGCATTAAGCTGTGGTTGCAATCCTTTGCTGAGAGTCATTTCCAGATGGTTTCCTTGCATATTAGCTTCCTTTCCTTTATTTTGTTTCTTTAAATACGGCTTTTATTGCTCATTAAAGTGGATATGAATCTGACTTCATGATGCCAGTTTGTGTGCCAAAAGCTCAGACTAAACACTGCAGTATTGCTGAGACACTGCAGAGGCTGCAAATACTGTGTCCTGTATAGCTGTCATACTAAGTTCTGCATGGTTTCTTAGTCTAATTAAGGGAATTAAGCAATCACAACCCAAAATGGAGATAGCAGGGAATGTTAACAAGAAGCTGCCCAATGACTTGCCAAGAATGAGCTTTCTAAAACCCAAAGCATACTAATATGCTATTATGCATATGCAGAGTGAATACTTTTAAATAATTCAAACAAGGTATACAGTGATTTATATGCAAAGCACCACTAAACACCTTTAAAAAAAGAAAGTAAATACAGTATAGCAATTTCCAGGCTTTCAAAACAGGGTCTTATTTGAGACCAAAACATCAATCTCACAATAAATATTTTTGTGTTGTTTTGTAAAAAGCTCTGCAATTGCAGAACATTGTTCCCTATATGCACCTATTTCACAAGTACCCAGACTAGTTCTTCTAGTTTCTGAGAGTGCATCTATAGCCAAGTTGTTCTCTCGCTCTGCCTTTAGTGAAGATGAGAATGCTTCAATCCTCCAACAAGTCACCGCAATCCCTTATGCATTTGTAATCTTCAATCTACTAATGAGGAGAGCACTCGATAAGCATATCTGCTGTGAAGATGCTTTATTTAGTGACTACAAAATACACGATGAGTGTGCACCCTGTGTTCCACTATCAATAATAAATGTTCACATTAACAGTGAAAGCCCTATTTTCAAATACTCATTGCTAATGGTTAAATTTAGAAGTGTTCATTAGCTTTCAATCTGGGCACACATCTTGCACCCCACAGAAGAATACTATGGGGTGATGTAATAAATGGGGGAATGTAATATGTGTTGCTAGCACAAAAAAATGTTCACAGACACCTTTGCGATTGTTACCGACCATGTTTGCATCCTATTTGACTTACAGACCTCAGTGACTTCCCCCTAAAGTTTGCGACCAAATGGATGTTGCAAACATTCACAGTGTACAGGTATGTAATAAGATTTCACAATCGCAAAGCTTTTTTGCAACAAAATAATTAACGAAACTCCCAAGCAGGTGGTGATGCTACCCTTTGCTTAGCAATAATGCACAATGGAATATTCGCCAGCGAATGTTTTTTCATTGCGAGTAGGGCCAAACATTCACAAAAATGCCATTTTAAGTAATGCTTGTGATTTTAATTACATTCCCACCAAAAAGCCTTAAAAGAAAAGGAATACCAATTTACACAGTGATTACTTTTACCTACTGTAGCTGACACCCCTGGCCAGTGCTAGTATCAGCATAGAACCACACTGGCCTAGGGTTCTTCCAGCACATACCATGGAGCTATCCTCTTTCTGCTTCTTCGGTTTTCAAATTTCCCAGTGCAGACAAGCAAGGTAGCCAGCTTTTTCATTAAAGTTTGGCTTTTCGCTCTACTGTGCAGTTGCAAGAGGACTCAAAAGAAGCAGGAAGAGGATTGCTCCATGGTGCTCAGTAAATGTCAGTAAAATTAATCACTTGGAGTTGCCTAACTTTTTGATCCCCCCTAAGTGTAAAATGGCATTCCTTCTCATTTAAGTTTGCCTGTTTCTTGTAATCTGTACTTACCAAATCCTTTGGCCACCTTTTTTAAAGTAGCCATCTTATTGGTTACTGATCCTGGGTAAAAATAGTGACTTTTATTATGGGGGGATAGCATCCATATGGACATATGCGCATGCGCTTCAGAAGACATGGCGACTCGAACCGGGAGCTCCCTCCCGGTGAAATTAGGCCAGCGCCTGAATGGGGCATTTTCTTTTTAAAAAAGTACTAGAACCCCAACTTTATACCCATATTATCCTTTAGTGAATTTACAACACTTTACTAGCAATACCCTATTAATCGAAATATAACCTGCGCACAATTTAAGTGTTATTGTATCAATTTTGTCAACTTTCTAGATTTTGAATCTAAGTGATGAATTGGCTCTTTTTAAAAATGTTTTAGCTAATTTATTGTTAGATAATGAGCATCTCCTTTTTATCCTATTTATCTTCACCCACGCACTAGTACTTTATACTCATATTATATTATTATTGCTCATTTACTAGCAATACCCTTTTAATCGAAATATAACCTGCGCACAAATTAAAGTGTTATTTATTTAATTATTGTCAGTATTGAAAACTCATCTCTACCTTTTATACAACTTTCTAATCATTTGTCAAGGGATTTCTTTGGGGTTTCTTTCCTAACAATAGCATATGATTTTCTATAACCTTTCTGCCGTGTGCGTATCTTTCTGTGCCTAATATCTATTTTAAAAAGCTCTGCTGTAATAAGGCGTTATGAAGTAAGATTATAATTCAGATAAAATAAGAAATGGGTGGAGAAACATTTATGAGATGTGAGGATGCATTTAATAAAAACAAAAGCGTCTCGGATTTCTTAAGTTCATATCTTCTTTTCAACTGCTAGCAGAAAATACTCATGGAAAAATTCATTCAGCCTGGTGCAGTGCAAGCAACATTTTATACTGCAGCTTTGCAAATTTTTAAATAGTTTTTAAAGATTGCAACTTGTACTTTAATATTGGAGCCTTATTTCCCTAAAGAATATCTTATTCTTTATTAAAGTAGTTACTTCTAATGTAAACTATTTATAACAGAGTAGCTGAATATGTTTAATATTTAATATGAGTCACACGCTGTATGTCAGACACCTCAGTGTTATAGTGATAAAACAGCTCTTTATAAATTAAAGCAAAGAGCATGTCCTAGCACTCTCTTAAATATCTGGTAAATATATACCTGCCCTTTGAATATAGTTTATAACATTATTGTCTTTATTGTAATCAATATGCTTTAAAGTCATCTGGAAACTCTATGGGGCAAATTCACTAAAGGGCAAATTTTTGCCACACTTCATGCCACCTCATCTGGCACAAATTCACTACCATTACACTAATTCACTAAATGTGAGCCTCTGCAGCTGAACGCTGCTAAAGTTTTGCTAGTGTTAATTTGTCAGTGCGAGCATTTCCTAGTGAACTTTTGTTAATGTTCATTTCTTCCCAGCAAAACTTTGTTAGTATTATTACATTTAGGTGAATTTGAATGGGCTGAACATTTAGGTTGTATATATGTGTTTATAGGAGATGTTGGTGTAAATGCATGAAGTGGCCACTTATTATTAAAAAAGAATCAATATAAAGACAAAAGAGATCCTCTAATGCCTTAGACATGAGTCCACCCTAAAACAAATGTGGCATGTCCCTTAAATGGTTAAAAAAAATTTCAAACAAAAATTTTTAATAGTTACAACTTTTCTAAAATATGAAACACTATGGATTGTTTTTTTAATTTTTATTACTTTTTGACATACAGGATATGATGTCACTGACATAAGATTGAGGAGGATATAGCTTGATTTTATCAGTTCGCCAGGTACTTCATTAGCAATTGTCTCTTTTGAGAACCTGTAAATTGGCGATGTCCCTGCGGATGGTATTTTTGGTGAATTTTCACCAGCGACAGTTACTTCACAATTTTTGTGTGTTGCTTAGTTTCTTTTGGAGATTTGACTTACAGTTTATTGGGCCTCTCTGGGGTTACAGCTGTCCATAAATAGCTGAATGGCTCATGTTTACAATGACAGTGTAGTTTATCTCTTTGGAAAGTGATTATAGAAACAATTTGCAAAGGGAGAAATACAGAATCCAGACCTATCAGAATACAGAATTTATAGTATGTTCTATGGTGTTACATGGGAGGTAGTTGATTGGTGCTACCTATTTATAATCTATTATAATCAGCTAACTCAAAACAGAACATGCAGCTCATCAAAGGGCAATATGATGTATTTCACTCTCTGTGGCTTAACATAGATGGACCCAAAATAGGTTAGATGGTGTTTTATAGCATGGCTTTTTATTTTTTTTCTGAGATTTATTGCATGAATTATAAAAACATAAATAAAAACATGGCATTGATTAATAACTATGTACACAGCCTTTTACATTCTACTGTACATATGTAAAACTGCTGGTAAACAATTTGTTAAACTAATGCTAAGCAGAGCCAATTTTAGTGCCAAGCATTAAGTCAAACGTGTCACCTCTCTGGAGCAGAGACATGAATATCTATAATCAACCAGCAGTAGAAAAAAAGTAAAATGATGTAGCAATGTCCTTTTTAGAGGTCAAATATGAAAACATAGATCTACTAAAAATAATAGCTTCTAAGTTGGTAAATTACTGCACCACAAATGAAGTACTAAAGGTTCAGTAGCTACATCTGCTGAGCTATGTGAAGCAAATCAAAGAGATGAACATACTGTGGCCCTGCAGTGCTGCAGAACAATGTCTCCCACTTACAACAGCTTCAGGGCTGAATGTTTGATATCCACGAGCTAAAGGCTTACTGCTCCATGGGCAGTCAAGAGAGCTGGCAAAACATTCTTATGGGCAATTCTACTTCTCAGTGTGCAGTCAAGACAATTGGCAAAATAACCTTTTAGCCTATTCTGCGTATTAACTATCCATATGGTGGCATCTTGCAACATGTGGCTCTCGAGCTGCCTGTAGCTCTCCACTTCCAACTCACATCATCCTGCAACAGCCTATGGCTATTCTACAGTAACCAAAGTTATGGTTCAGGAATTATCCAGGACAAAAAACAAATGCTTGAATTGACAAAAGGGAAATTAAAGCGATTGTTGCAATGTCACCATTCTCAAACAGTATTGCTTGAAACATTTTTCTATAGAAAGACTGGTTGCTTTGCTCTATTCAAGTTTAAAGAAACCCCTCATGTAAAGAGAACAAATCAGCAAGTGCCTTGAATTAGTACAGATGCATATTCACATCAAATGTGCATTTCACATAATAAACTGATCTCTTGCACTGAATGGTACATTTATTGCAAAGACATTGTTACACATAGTTTATAGAATAATGGGAGCCAAGCAAAAAAACGAATGATCCTTCTGTGCATTTGTACCCAGCGTTTACAAGAAAAGTGCAATAACAGATGTATTTTCATGGTCACTGCAGAATCAATTTCTTACTCTTTCTGTCAGGAAAAGAGTTGTTATCGTGTGCCTGACAGGCTGCATTTTAGCAGATAGATGTCTGAAGAAGAAAAGGACAGGCGACAGAAACAGTCAGATAAAAAGTCTCACTGATTTTAACACCACAGACTGACAGTTGGTACAGTAAGAAACTTTTTTTTTAATTTGGATTATAAATAAAGAGGATTAATATCAAATCAAATACACTTACAAACAATGTACGTTAGTGATTTTAGTGTTGACAAGGTCCAGTTTATGTTATTTTATATTCTTTTTCTGTCTTTTGAGATGTGTAGCTGGTATCACTGGGGAGGATTCATGTGCACAGTAAGAATGTTATGAATAAAAGAACAATGTTGACCTACATGAAACACATTCTCACTTTGTCTTTTTCACTTCATGTATGTCAATTTTAGATCCTGACTTTTAGGGGTTTATTTATTAAAGTCTGGATGCTAAAAACTAATTTTTTTTTACTATAAAATCCACATTTTTAGGGAAAAAAACTAGAATTTTTCGAGATATATTATACCCTGAGGCTGCAAAAAGGGCAAATCTGAAAATCCACCCTCTCAGACCTGCTTAGGTTGTATATAAGTCAATGGGAGAGGTCCCTATCCTAATTGGAAGTTTTCTGTGGTTTGCGCTGGAGTTAGCTCAAAAATCTGACTAAAAATATGAAATATTCTGGCTTTTCAGAAAAAAAAATTGAATTAGGAAAAAACCTAAAAAATTGTAAAATTCAGATTTTCGCTCGATTTTAGAGTTTTTCCCCTATTCTATTAAATCGTCCTTTTATAATAATAAATAAGGTCAAATAAATAAGATCAATTTGGACTTTGATAAATAAACCCCTTAAAGGAAAACTATACCCCGAAAATGAATTTTTGAGCAACAGATAGTTTATATCAAATCAAGTGACATATTAAAGAATCTTATCAAACTAGAATATATATTTATGTAAATATTGCCCTTTTACATCTCTTGCCTTGAACCACCATTTCATGATGGTCTGTGTGCTGCCTCAGAGATCACCTGACCAGAAATATTTCAACTCTAACTGTAAAGGGAAGAAGTGTTGAAGCAAAAGACAGAACTCTGTCTGTTAATTGGCTTGTGTGACCTAACTTTATAGTTTGTTTGGTATGTTTGTGTGCACCGTTGGATCCTAGGATCCCAGGAGGCTGTCCTTATTTTTAAAAATGGCTATTTTCTATTTATGATTACCCAATGGCACATGCTACTACAAAAGTGTATTATTATGAAAATGGTTTATTTACATGAAACAGGGTTTTACATATGAGTTGTTTTATGCAATATCTGTTTATAGAGACCTACATTGTTTGGGGGGTATAGTTTTCCTTTAATGATCTTCTAGAGCCATTTAACCACTGTCATGATTGCTCAGTAGTTTTCTTCTCCAGATGCATTTTACAAGGGGCAGATTTACAAAATTCACATGAATAATTCGAAGTTCGATCGAATTCGATCAAATTCGATTGTACGATTTTATCGGATATTCAAATATGCAAATTTGGCCACTTCGATCATCGAATATGCAAAATTCGAGCGTATCGAATAGATATAATAGATCGAATGATTGAATATTCGATCATTCGACCATTCGATGATCGAACTACTTCAACTTTAAAATTTTATTTGACTGCCTACTTCGCCAGATTGAACCTACCGAATAGCAATAGAAGCCTATGGGAAGCCCCCCAAAAGCTTTATTTTTTCAATTACCTGCTCGAATATCATTCGTACGATCAAACGCCTCGATCATTCGAATTGTACAAATTTTTTGAACGATCGAAGGAAATTTCAAGATTTTTTTCGTGAAATCGAAAGATCGCAGTTCAAATGTACAATTTTTTTGAGAAATCGAATCGCGCTCAAAAAATAGCCTAAAAGTATTCGATTTCAATTTGACAGTCGAATTTCTGCCAAATTCATTGTCAGATACATGTTACCTGTTTTCGAAAATGGCGAAATGTTTCCAAAGTGAAATTAATGTTTTGACAGATTTTGACAGATGTTCTTTTCTTAAAAAGTAAAAACACTACATGCCAAGCAGTGAATGCATAATGAAATACAACTGATGAAAAAATCAATAAATCAATCAAAGTCACAGTGAATTCAAAAAGTTACTGTGACCTTATACCAAAGTCTTTCAAGCTAAGGGACTTCCATACCAAATTCTATCTGTCTGATTATTGATTTTGGGAATGAAATTGAATAAAGGCTAAAGGAAATACTGTGATTATTCTGAGGACATCATCATCATCATTTAAGAAGAACTGTTGTAACATCAGACATATATACTGTATAGGTATGGGGTCTGTTATCCAGAGTGCTCTGGACCACAAGCTTTTCATTGACTAATCTTTCTGTAATTTGAATCTGTATACCTTAAGTATAGTAGCAAATCATGTAAACATTAAATAAACCCAATAGGTTCTCCTTCCAATAAGGATGAATTATTTCTTAGTTCTTGGATAATGTACAAGGTACTGTTTTATTATTAAAGATAAAAAGGAAATAATTTTTAAAAATGTGAAATATTTGGACAAAACTGAGTCTGTTGGAGATGGCTTTTCATAATGTGGGGATTTCTGCAGCATATAGAATTTCTGTATTATATTAGAATTAATGATGTGAGAATCTCTTCACCAAAAATTCACAAAATTACAAAAAAATTGTCTAACTGCATTTAATTCCTGCAACATTATTCAAACCCTGCAACATTTTACAGAGTGTTCAACATTTTTTAATTATATATTTGAGTTTATGGGTAATTTTTGTGGATGAAAGATTGCAAATTCATGCATCATTAATTATATTTGGTAAAAAGTAACTTAAAAAACCTGTAATAGCACTGCAATAAAACTGTAAAAGCTACTCCACAAACTGAACAATACAGATACTACAGGTATTGGTTATTTGCATCTGTTATCTGGAACCCCATTATCCAGAAAGCTCCAAATTATGGCAATACCGTCTCCCATAGGCTCCATTTTAATAAAAAAATCCTAATTTTTTAAAATAGATTTTCTTTTTATCTGTAATAATAAAACAGTACCATATACATATTACAAACTAAGATATAATTAATCCTGGACACAAAACCAGCCTATTGCATTTATGTAATGTTTACTAGATTTTCTAGTAGACTGAAGGATCCATTCACCAGAAAACACCAGGTCCTGAGCTTTCTGAATAATAGGCCGCATACCAGGGCCGGGCAAAGGGGTAGGCAGAGTAGGCATGTGCCTAGGGCGCAAAGCTGGGGGGCGCCATGCACGTACCTCCTCTGTCGCCTACCCCAGTCAGCTCTTCTTTCTGGCAGATCCTCTGTGTTTCTAGTTTTTTTTTGTTTCACTCCTGCTTATGTGCGAGCGAACGTATGGAAGTGCACACGTGCTCCACCTTGCTGCTGCGCATGAGAGCACCACCTTGTGCTTGCGCAGGAGCGCTAAGCCGGCACTGTAACAGGCCTAGGGTGCCCGTGCAGCGCGGCCCAGCCCTGCCGCATACCTGCAGTAGATATTATACATGTTTTCTTAACTAACTGTTTCTCTGATGTCCATAGTGTATTTGTCATTCTTATCAATGAGGAAATAATGATGAATAATTACTTCTTCTCAATTCATTAACTGTTCTTGGCAGTCATTCTATATGTGCAAACATTCTCCCTATCCAAATGTAGTCCTGCTGTCACAATAGTCTCTGATGTTTTCCCATATCTTGATCAAGATCCTGTCTCATGCATGATGCTGCTCAGATTCTGGACCATTTTATGTTACATACCTCCTTAATCATCAGTAGCATTACTTGCTACTTAATGTTTATCATTAGTGATGGGCAAATTTATTCGAATGTGGCAAATTCGTAGCAAACTCCCATTATTTGCAAAACACCAGAAAATTCGCCGGCCTCTCGCTTTGGATGTGGGCATCCATTTTTGGACTAGGTCATCCGTTTTTGGATGCCGGCACCCATTGCTGAAGCGAAACACCCCAGATTCGCCCATCACTATCATTATTAATGGGTCAAAAAAATTTGAAAATAGACAGCTCCTATTAACTACTACCATAAAGGGATTCTGTCATGATTTTTATAATGTGTTTTTTTATTTCTAAATTGCACTATTTATACTGCAAATAATTCACTCTACAATATAACATTTAATTCCTGAACCATCAAGTGTAGTTTTTTTTAAGTTTTTTTGTGTGTAGGCAGCCATCTAAGGTCATTTTGCCTGGTCATGTGCTTTCAGAATGAGCCAGCACTTTAGGATGGAACTGCTTTCTGGCAGGCTGTTGTTTCTTCTACTCAATGTAACTGAATATAATGCAGTTCAGTAAGTGTTGTTGTTAGAATTACCAGGCAGCTGTTATGTTATGGAGCTTCTATCTTGTTACCTTCCCATTGTTCTGTTGGCTACTGGGGGGGGGGGTGATTTCACTCCAACTTGCAGTACAGCAGTAAAGAGTGACTAAAATTTATCAGAGCACAATTCACATGACTTGGGGCAGCTGGGAAACTAACAATATGTCTAGCCCCATGTAAGATTTCAAAATTAAATATACAAAAATCTGTTTGCTCTTTTGAGAAACACATTTCTGTGCAGAAGTCTGCTGGTGCAGCATTATTAACTGATGATTTTTTGGGGGGAAAAAAAATTCCCATGACAGAATCCCTTTAATTCAGCAGCTTTTAGACTGTGAAGTTTTACAGTCGAGCTTTGTTTATAAAAGGCAACGTGAGAAAGCCCTTGTGCTGCTACAAGCTGAGATCATCAGTCTTGATTACAATGCATTCAAAGATCATTTCTTTGCACAAGGACTGACATTTTTTATTTGCGTTAAAGGAAAATTACTAAAAACACTTGTAGGAATGGCCCAACATGTCTATAATTATCTGCATATTAACTGGGAAATAAAGTGGCATAGAGATATTTGCATACTGTCATATATCAACAAAGCTCTGAAATGAATATGTGCTATTACAGCAATGGCCAAAAGATAACATGAATTTGTACTGACACCGAATATAGAATTTATCTTTGTTTCCTTTTTTATTGCTGTTCCATGGTTTCTTGTCAAAGAGATTACTTTAGAGACTGATAGATCTTGACCCAATGAAACAAATTAAGAATGGTTAGATCAAATTAGATAAAAAAATGAAATACATGGGCCCTGAACCATATGCATTGTGCTCAACATGAAGAAAAATTACATTGCATTTAAGCTTTTTTAGCTTTGCAATGGCATACACATTGCCCTGTACAACTGTAAAGACGTCCGCACACACAATTTTTAGCAGTCGGGGAATGTACCCCTTTTATTTATGCCAACATAACATCTGATGTTATGGTGGCATAAATAAAAGGGGTACATTCCCCGACTGCTAAAAATTGTGTGTGTGGACCGTCTTTACAGTTGTATGGTTGCTAAGGGACCCGGCCAGGTCGACGGTGAACCAGCACCATTACTGCAGGTCAGTGGAAGGAAGGTGTGCGGTAGAGAAATTACATTTGTTCCAGAATACACATTGCCCTACCTTGTTAGAGAAGTTCCCTTCCCTTATGCTGTGAATGTTCTTCATAGGATAAAAGGCTTCTGTATTGACAATTTCTTCCAAAAATGGTCTCTGGACAGCTTTTAAGAAATACAGGGGGAGGGATATATTATTGAACAACATTACATAAATAAGAAATTAAGGAATTCAGAATGTCTTCTAGTAGGTGAACTTATTTCAGTTACTAATTAATAAGACGGACCATTGCACCAGTACAGCAGATCATTAGAGCAAGCCTAAGGTTTGCTCTCATTATCATTTTTGCAGAATAAAAGAAATTACAGATGGCTGCTGTGGGTTAACTCACTAGTGTTGTATCTCTATAGTTAGATGCAGTGATTATTCAAGTTTTGTAGGTGTGACTGGTACTAGCAATATTGCTTGTCTCATGCAACAGAGTTGATTATATTGCTTCTGTTTTAAATGATTTCAGCAGCAGTCTATGACATACATGCAGTATGTTTTGCATTAAGTCTAAAGCAACTCATCTTGCTACATAATCTTGAAAGTTAATTTCACCATTTATCTGAGTGGTGAATTCCCATGCATTCACCCTTAAGGGCCCTTACACATGGGCGTTTTTACCTGCTCTCCCCTCCGTTCCATTTTGCTGCATTCAGACGCAGGGGAGCGCAGGTATAGACGCATTCAATAATTTTCAATGGGGCTGTACTCACACAAACGCATGTAGGCGCCTACATGTGTTCGTGTGATTACAGCCCCATTGAAAATAATTGAGTGCGTCTATACCTGCGCTCCCCTGCGGCTGAACACAGCAAAAGGTAGAGGAGCGCAGGTAAAAACGCCAGTGTGTAAGGGCCCTAATAGTAATACAAACACCATAATCCAAGCAAACAGCTGAAACTCCACCTACAACTGTGATCCCCAAACCTTTTACCCATGAGCCACGGATCCCTAACCATTTTTACCCATCAGCCACATTCAAAGGTAGAAAGAGTTGGGGTGCAGCACAAACATGAAAACAGTCCCTGGGAAAGTCAAATAAGTGCTGTGGTTGGCCATTTGGTAGCCCCTATGTGGATTGGCAGCCTATAGGAGGCTCTATTTGGCAGTGCACCTGGTGTTTATACAACCAAAACTTGCAACTGCTTTGAGGCCATTGAGAGCAATATCCAAGGAGTTTGTGAGCAACACATTGCTCGCAAGCCACTAATTGGGATCACTGACCTACATCAAGCACAAGGATATATTTTATAGGCAAAGACTGTAATGAGTTTGCCTGTGTCTTCTGCTTTGGGGAACCTGTACAGGAGTCGATAGCAAAGACTTGACTACATTAAGGGGGGAATAATTGGTTCCCATACAGGTATGCAGATGAAAGTTGGGTCAAAAATAAAACCAACAAAGGTCCCTGCTTTACTGAACACATTAGAAAGTGGACAACAACTGAAAGTTCACAACAGAAGATATGAAAGATGAAAAAACTGCACTTGGCCACGTGTGATTTATGGTACTAGATCATATGTTTTCACCTCATTTAGTTTCACCTAACACTTGCCTGAATTGGTTAAATTGAACCACAGTTACCTTATATGTCATGGAAACTTGTTTATTTACAATGGCTTATTCAAAGAATGAGTGAATTCTGTCCAAAGGATATCTGAGCTAGGAAGAATTTTTTCTCGCCACACAAATCTTAAGCCGTCTCTTCTTTTTCAGTAGTCAATAATTGTTTTCTTGCATGAATGATTGCAAAGAGAATTGTACTGCTGTAAAATTCAATACAACACAAACACTAAAGTAAACATGCAATCTTCAAATACCAAAGCTACGAATCTGCATCGCATTAGATTAATGATTCCCATTTCAGGGAAAATAACTATACCTTTTGAAGAAAAGAGTTTAAAGATAACATTACATTTTAATGATGTATTGTTGGTGTCTAATGGCACTAAAACTCAAAAAAATTAAAACAAAGCATTTCTGCAGAATCAGAAAAGCAGGAAAAGAAGCCAAATATATCAGCAATAATAAGGAATGAATAATAAATAACTATAATAAAAAAAAACTACAGCACAGAAATTTAACAGACAATAGCTGGCCTGAATTTATTGCTTATTCCATTTTGCTTCCTCTAGAGTAGAGTACATATCTACAGATCTTTTCTTGTGTATAATGGTAATCTAATTAGCACTATTTATTATACTTGTGTGTACTTTGCTAAAAAATTCCCAAAACCATGGAAAAAATTACAAAGCAGTGAAAATGTGTGAAAAACTTTGAATTTAATGGGTTTTGAATGCAATTCATAAAATGACTAAGGCAATTTTGGCATGATTGCAACTGTGGTTGTGGGTTGTAAATTATCCCTTATTTTTCTCTTTATCTGTATTTCACTGAAGGATAAAAAAAACATAATCGAGATATATTCTTTACTCTGATTGTTGGTATTCCCATTGTGAATTTTGGCAAATAGCTTATTGATATAAAATACTAATGGCTTTATCATGATTCCATTAAATTATTATAAATCTCTGTTCATATGCATTTTCATGTCATTTGAAAACCCAGACACTGTGATTTTTGAATTATTAAAGAAAAATCTGATTGTGCACCTGCCAAAGTTTAGACCATCCCCTTCCATTGGACTTCTATGGCATCTTGGCATCACGTCTGATGCTTTCACATTTGTTTTATTCTTGACAGCAAAAACGCAAATGACTATCAATCATAAGTAAAATGGGGTAAAGAGATATCATGCAAAGGCCTAAAAAAATGTGACCTTGGTAGGATGGACCACTATAAACATTTTTGTGCATTAGGCATTTGCTTTTCTACCGAACGTTAGGTGATGGAGAAAATGCCTCAGGCTGTATTTGATCAGGTTGCCTGCCAATGAAGTGGATTTCAAATACTTCCAATGGTGACAGGTAGATTTCATCCAATAAACATAGATTTCAGCAGTGGTTTAAGACTTTGTCAGGCAGCCTGAATGTTAACAGGCAATTATCTACTGACATTATACCAAGTACCTAGTGCGTGATAGTATCCAAGATACTTTGTAGAGTACTACATTAAACATATTGGGCTAGGTGATTCTACCCATTAAAAGTACCTTTTCTTATTGGGTGACTGTGAGTTTCTGAGAAGTAGCGCCTGCTGTGTCACATGCCTTACACTTGCTATACTGAATAAATTGCTAGTAATCACAAAATATGGCTTTTTCTAACTTATGTTATCCTATTTTTATCCAGCAACATAAGGTTAGTGAGGGGGTATTAGCCACCATATTCTTATAAATCATTATGACATAAAAAATCATCATTTAATGACACAAATCTTTGCAGATTTTGAAACATTTTATAAGATCTTTTGCAAGATTCCAGAAAAAAGTTACAGGCTGCAGGACTGGCAAAAAATTTTATTGTGCACCAAGGAGTTGGTATCGGTGAGGTGGGGGGGCTAATTATTTTCTGGGGTTAATAGGTGCTATTAGCAAAATCCTTCACAATTTTATGTGGAAAAGAAAAGGCCTTGTATTTCCACATTCAAGCTAAAACTGCTTATATCAAATGGTGGAATTCATTTTTGAAATGTAACAGAATTTAATAAAGCAGCACTTCTGAGGTATGCTGGAGACTGGATATATTTTGGCAGGAAATCTTCTTTAGACTATTCTTTAACTGACTAAAGCTTCAAATCCAACTTACCTACTCCATGTACAAACTCTTGAATTAACAGATAAGTGGTTAGATTCACTCCAAAATATTCACTATATTTTCCCTTGAGGAGCAATAACTTTTTCCCTAGTGTTTTTCACTAATGGAAGAGAAATGGTCTCCAATGCATCAGGAAGAAAAAAAAACTTTTCTTCTAATTCGGATCCAGTTTTTTTCCCATAGACTTCAACAGAGTTTTTCTATGATAAAACAGTGACATAGTTTTTTTAATTGAATTGCCTCTCAAATTGAATATAATCCATTTCTCACTGAATTGAATCCAGCCCAAAGTGACTTGTGCAATAAGTTAAAGTTTAAAGTATTACCACCCTATTGTCTTGTGAGATGTTAAGTATATGTCAGTATTTAGATTCATTTGTGGCTAGTGAGAGCAATCATTTTGGAAAAAGAAATTCCAGACAGTGGAGATAACCCCTAGAGATGTTTAGCTTTTGATTTTACTGCCTAGGAATACCACAAAGAGGGAGAATAAAAAATGTGGTCTCATTAATTTCCTTCCTACTTACTTGAGCCAAAAACTCAAGGTACCTTGTAATAGAAAATAAAATAAGTGAAGAGGTGCACCGGTTTGGAGCATTATTATCAAAATGAGGTTGCTAAAAACAAGTGCCTACAGCACTCAGTGATTTATAATCACATATAAATATATCCCAGAAATAGTATAAAAGCAATACCAATAATAATATGCCCAAATGGTATTTCCTGGTCAGCCACCTCAACACATTCAACCCTGGATGAAAGCACAAGGCACTGAGAATGCAGCAGAAGTGACGGGACAAGGGTACAATGAGGAGTGGATGGCGTTTAGACAAGGGCCCAGACTAGGGGTATATCATAGACAAGGTACTGTATATGCCTAGTATCTCTCTACTGACATTTTTTTCCATCCATTTCAGTAAGAATGTTAAATGTTTGTTTTAATATGCATTAGCAGCTAAGCACTGGGTGGAGTGATAATATCATCTTCTGCCATCTTTTCTTGGGGCTGAGGCAGGTGAATGTGCAGAACTCTGAAAAGTCTGCTTTTTCAAGTCTAAGTTTGTCTTCACTCTACTTACTCTACTATAAATGTACAGCACCTGTCAGGACCAGAACATAAGGAAGGTGGAATGGTAACAAGGGTCTTAGTTATCAGTTATAACTGATATCAGGGATGTCAGTTAAGTGATTATAATTTCTGGGGGGGTTGTTAATATTTGGCATCCCTAGTGATTTCTAATTTATTTCTCCTTTAAGTAAAGTTTTTCACACAACATCATAGTGCTACTATTTTTCATCACTATGGGCAGCAATAGATAACGATACATGCACATTTTGGTTATGCTACTGCATATCTGAAGATCTCAAAGTGATACATTCTTTTTATCATATGTGAAGAAACAATTGAACCTTGATAAAATAAAATAATGTTGGAGACATTTTCATTAATACAGAACACAATCAATGTTGATGAAAGATGCAATCATTTTCATCCTATAAAAATCTGATGATCCATGAGGATATACTGGATATCTTAAAAGTACTTTTTCTTTTTTAGATTTTTTGACTAAGAGAATGAATGTTTTATTAGTTGACCTAAAACATATAAATAACTAGTGCATTACATTTTCTTTTACAGTATTGAGAGAATTTTAATAACAAAGTAAAATCTGGAATTTGATGGTATTTCAAAGGGCACACTACACCATAGTGCTTACTTGCAGACACTTTACAGACTTAATGTTTTGCAATGTGCCTCTTGGTCTCTCTACCCAAACAAAATCTTACCTTTCCTTTCTGCTGTTTCAATCACATTATTATACACCAGGTACATTAGGTCCAATGTCTAAAGTGTTATTTTTGACTCTTAAATCAAATTTGGCCCTTGTATTGACCATGTTGCAAATAAATTTCCAATTCCCCTAGGAATATTGCTAGGATATATCAATATCATTGTCAGTCCACTGCCAAATACATAAACTATTAGGGGCAGATTCACTAAAGCATGAAGCATCTAACGCATGACGTAAAAAAAACGCCGTCGTATTTTAGCAAAGGAGGGTGATAGTCTGAAAAAGATCGATAATTTTTTTGGGGGATTACCCTTCTTCCCCCCTACATTTCCTAACATATGGCAACTCAACTATACAGGGGGCACATGTAGGGCAATAGGACAACTTTATTTAATTTATTAAAGGTTTTCCTGGGCTTGTGTAGTGGAATGTAGTGGCTGTAACATACTTCTATTATAAGTTCCCACTGTATGCAAATTAGGCTTCACTAGCGTATGCAGCGCTCTGCCTATCGAAGTACGCTACCCTTCACCGACCTGAGAGTAAATTTGCACTTTAATGGATTTGCGAAAATTCACCTGGCGAAGTGCGGCGAACGCTAGCGAAGCCTACGCTGGTGAATTCTCGGATCTTAGTGAATCTGCCCCTTAGCCTTGAACTTTCTTAGATTTCCAGTTGCAATTCTTTTCCCCATGTTACATTCTAGCTCTGTTTTTTTCTCATCTGTTATTTATAATCAGAGTTGCACACTTCTGGCTCCCATTTAAAAACACATCAATGTCGATACCTTCATCTCATGCTCAAGGCGACTACCTCTACTGCTCCATTTGATTAACAACTTCTTCTTTGACTATTTCGCAGCTCCTCTCCTGCACTCTTTCCAATCCATTTCTGAATTGAAAGCTTTTTATTATTTGAATCATTCTCCCCAAAACCATCTGCCAAAATTATACATCAGGTATGGGTCCTGTTATCCAGTATGCTCAGGACCTGGGGTTTAATGAATCTTTCCATAATTTGGATCTCCATACCTTAAGTCTACTCCAACATCATGTAAACATTAAATAAACCCAATAGGCTGGTTCTGCTGACAATAAAGATTAATGATATCTTAGTTTGGATCAAGTACGATATATTGTTTTATAGTGATGAGCGAATCTACCCCGTCGTTTTCGACGCGCTTCTCGTCGTTTTCGTCACGTCATTTTTTTCTGCGAATTTTCCCTGGCGTTTCGAATTCATTTGCCAGCAGCGAATCGGGGGAATTAACCGCAAATTTGCCCGTAGCGAATAAATTCGCCCATCACTCCTGTTTTATTATTACAAGAATTAAAGAATTTGGATTATTTGGATAAAAAGTCTATGGGAGAAAGCCTTTCTGTAATCTGTAACTTTCTCGATAATGGGTTTCCGGATAATGGATCCCATACCTGTATCTCCATTTTGAAGGAGCTACTATTTTACTTTAAAGTAAATTTTAAATGAATTATTTCAGATACTTTGCTAGGTTTTAGCTTTTTCTTTTACAGACCATACTTATACTTTGTATCCGATTCATGGGGAGCAAGTCTGGTGATCCTATTAACACAAATGCTGTGGGAATGTTTGAGTTACCACTACTTAGGTAAAGTAGCATACCTTTTGTCAGTAGAGACAGGATGAATGCATTAATAACCATGCTGAAGTACAGGATCATGTTTAGAAGAAAATATCTTTATGAGTTGTGTCAATATGTGACTCCATTGTGTCCATTTTTGAGCACCCACCATTGCAATTACATTGATAAATGACCCCTTTTTAGATTAATCAGTCCTGTGAACCTCCCAAAAGTCATTCCATACCATAATGTATAGTGATTATATTATATAAATAACAGCATACATACATATTGTGCATACAAATAGGTTTTTTTACAAATTGATATATATCGACATTTGTTTTTCATCCAGTATGACAGGATCATAAATGTTCATTGTACCATCCATTGTATTTTAGAGAAGCGGCAAGAGAATCCTTTGCAGGCTAGCAAATTATTTACAGAAAGGTTATTGTTCATTTCCAAAGATGGATGTAAATGCTAGGACTCCTTGCCACGGCAACAGTCACAGCATTAAAATGTTTGCTTCAATACCATTTTTTGGGAACCTGTAACTTTCATCTGAGTTTGCAAAAAATCTATTTCTTAACAGAAGGTTATGTAAATTAGGTTCAGGTTCTGACCTGAAAATGCCAAATAATGTTGGCATCATTATAACCACTGAACGCCTCTTAAATCTAACAGGGATAGTGAAGATGATTGGGCATTTTTGGACAAAAAATCTATAAACTTCACACAAGTTTCTATTAAACAACATGATACTGTAAGTTGTAGGACAGCACAAATTACAGTTTGCACTGCATTTAATTTATTTAAAGTCATTTTTGTTAAGTAAGGAACACTAACAAGAATTAAAAGAAGGAGTAAATAAACATTTTGTATCTTGTAAAAATGGTAATAATAAGTAATGGATCAAATGCCAAAACAGTTAGCTGCTAGAGCAGAAATCAACCCTCTTAGGTCTCAATGGGTAGTTCAATAAGAAATGTTCTCATATAAGAATATTAACATTTGTTCATCCCCAAAAACTTGGCCTTTATTATATCTCTGAAGCATAATATTGGACAGCATACAATAGTATAAAAAGTTTTTTTACATTAAAATATAGAAAAAATATAAAATTCAAAAAATTTAAAAAAAAAGTTCAGGTTGACATTACCGAGCTGCAATGAGTTGTCCTATTTATGAGAAAATGCTGGCTTCAGACAATCCTGATCCATTTCAGTAGCTTAATGAAGAGATCCTGCATTAAAATCTGTTTTTCAAAAGAGCTGTTATGTTATTTTTGTATATTGTGTGACTATGCTTTACTTTTTTGTATAATCTGTTATGAGAATGTTTAACCTTTAAATATGCAGCTAATTATCTTCATATGTTAGAATTAAGCAAAAATCAGCAGTTCAGTTATGGGACTGCCTGTGGGTAAAATGGAAATGTATTCAGTATAGGCATAATTTAACAAAAAATTTACTATATTCGAGTTGTTTTTTGAAGATGTCTATTAGTGATGGGCGAATCTCCCGAGATTCGCTTCGCCGAATTTTTCGCGAATTTCTTGCGAAATTCGCGAAACGAGTCGCGGGACGATTTTGTCGCGCGTCGCGTAAATTTTGTCGCGCGTCTGTCGCGCGTCGCGTCAACTTTGACTGACGCGCGACTCGTTTTCAGCGAATTTTCGCCAAGCGAAATTTCGCTGGTGATTCGC
Organism: Xenopus borealis; assembly: GCA_024363595.1. NCBI lineage: Eukaryota > Metazoa > Chordata > Amphibia > Anura > Pipidae > Xenopus > Xenopus borealis. Next base: position 84,046,160 of record CM044448.1, on the reverse strand, counting down.
GAATTTATTCGCCAGCGGCGAATCGCGGGAATTCGCCACGAATTCGACCTAGGCGAATAAATTCGCCCATCACTAATGTCTATATGATGACAAAGAGAGAAGACATTCTCCCTAGGTGGGTGGCCCATCAATTCCAATTTAAGTCCAAATACTGGATTCCCTTCTCTGCAAAAGTGTGTAATATATCAAACCACAACAAGGTTCCAGCACAGATGTCATTACTACTAAAAATATATGGCATTTTTTACTAGCTAGCTATATTGTTTACCCAGTATGCCGAATATTTCTAAGCAATGCAATTGAAGTCTACTTCATCTGTAAAGAAGTTGATGCATGGCAATATGTTGGACATATGTATCTAGATTGCAAAGATTAAAATTCAATTAAACCTTCATGCCTGAATATAAGTTTGACTTACCTGTAGTGATGAGTTAAAGTTTTCATTGGATTTCACTGAAAAAAAAAAAAAAATAAAATCCTTAGACTCCAATGTATTGTGCAAAAAAAAATTTGCCACAGAAAAACCTGCAACAAACCCCTATTGACTTTAATGCATTTTGTGAAGGCATCTAAAAGCTGTCTAGAAATAACTCTAAAATTAAACTGTTGTTTGTATTGATAATTTATTTGTGTGGACACACTGACACCATTAATTGTGTGGAGAGAGGCCACAGTCAATATTTAATGATATATTACATATATACATTCTATTAACTTGAACTTGAATTCACATATATATATATATATATATATATATATATATATATATATATATATAAAGAAATCTCCATTAACAGCACTCCACTGAAAACAGCAAAATACCCAGGTGCTACTCGCAAAAATTTATCAATAGAAGTCCAAGGTAATTGAGTGCACATTGGGAACCTTCTTAGCGGTTATTTTAAAAGCATAATTTTATTTAAGTTAATTAAAACCGATCAACGTTTCGGTCCAAGTCTAGGACCTTTATCAAGACCATGAAAGTTTTAACAATAACTCATTAAATAGACAAAATAAGAGCACTCACCCAATCACGTGCAACGATTAGAATCATGTGATCATAGTATAAACACCAATCCAATCACAAACTTTGTTACATCCCCAAACAGGGGAACGGTTCAAGATTAGGCATCATATTACTTGCAGTACTACACATGTAAAATATTTGATTACATGTTCGTGCAGCTTGTCCTATGTGGGTAAAATGGACTTGACATTGAGATGGATGCACACAGATAAGCAATTAGCATGGCATTCAGGGATGGTAAAAAATCTAAGCCAGTAGCAAAACATTTTTTGGAGCAAGGCCATAGGCTTCCGACGTTTAAATATATTGCAACTTACCATATCCCACCCCTGGCAAGGGAAGGTGATCGTTCTAATATTCTACTACAGCGGCAGGTATTTTGGATAAATAAATTGAACACCTTGTTCCCATTTGGGCTCAATGAAAACTGTCCCTTAACATGTTTTTTAAACCAGAGGTGAAATGATAAGTCCAGTTGCAATATTTGTTACAATTTTGTTTCTCAATTTCCTCTGTCTGATGAAAGGCCCCAGGATAAGGGGATCATTTTTAAGATAGCGTCTACCAACAGCAAGGTTGACCATAACAAATGGCATGAAAGTTTATTATTAAAGGTATTTGCTTGGTATATATATGTTAATGAACTGCATGCAGTATACATTAAGACCATTTTAGAACACACACATACTTGTGGGTGCATTTTTAATTAACCCTTCTGTGTTGTATTCCTAGGAGTAGTTAGGAAAGGAGCTGAGGCAATTGTAATAGACAGACAGATAACTGTTGCAGTTGCAACTACATTTGCAAACAACTCTAAAATAATTAACATTGTTAAATAAATGCCTATTCTAAATTTGCTTTAAAGTATTTCTTATTGCATTATTCAAAAACAGTTTTTGGGGTGATCCCCTTTAAAGAAGAACTAAAGCCTAACGAAAGAAGTAGGCTAGAAATGTTGTACATATGTACATATATTTTAGGCTTCTGTACCAGCCCAAGGCAACTACAGCTCTTTAGCAGTAAAGATCTGTGTCTCCAAAGATGACCCAGTAGCTCCCCATCTTCTTTTCTGCTGATTCACTACATATGCTCTAAGCAGCTATCAATTAGTGAGCTTAAGGACTGACTCAAAATAAAAAATACACATACAAGGGAATGTATGATAATGGAAAAACTATTCGCAATGTGAAATGTTAAGCCTTTGCGCGAACAAATTTTGCTTTGTGCAATTTTAATGTAGCTTTTCCAAACCCAGAAACTTTTTAGCGACCACTTCTGACAGTGGAAGACTACAGTATTTGTGAATTTTATAGTTCTTATTGAAAAAGTTATGTTTGCGCTAAAAGATGACAACACCTGGATCTTGCTGCTATTAAAATGCTGAAACTTTAGGCTGGTACAATAAATTCAACATGTAAAATTCTTTTTAAGTTTGGAAATGCTTATTAACTACTGATGTCAAATTCTGAAAAATAACTTTTTAGAAACTTTTTAATTCCATTCACTTCTTAAAATAGTTAAAAGTCTGCAGTCATCAAACAAAAAACACAGGGCCTAAACTAGAAAATGTAATTGGCAATCTGGATTTCTAATTTATGTTGTCAGTTTAGGTACTTTTGATTTTACTACCACTGCCAGGAGCTGTACTTTTGAAACCTATTAAAGGGGACCTGTTGATAAGATATACAAAAACTTTATAATAAAAGTAATTTTCAAATTAAACACAAAACCCAATGAAAACATTCATACCACATTTAAAAATCTCACCAATAAATATTACAATCGTGTAATTTCAAAAACCTATTACACAACTATGCCCTTATAGATGTATGGAGGGTCCACCATCCGACAGACAGGGACTACACCTACCAATCCCATGGTTTTTAACCCACTCTAGAATTGTTTTTTTCTGACTAGATCCACAAAGCACAGCTCAAACAGTAAGGACATGGACAGGGACACTGTCCTGGTCAGACCATGCCCCAATCAGAATTGAAGTGAGCCCTTTGCCAGACAGGAAAACTCTAACCCCCTGAAGGTTAAATGACATAATATCTTAGCACAAACAGAAATCAAAGAGCATCTTAAACAAATTCTAATCTCATATTTCACAAATAATGCTACCGCATATGTAGACTGCCGAAAAATTTGGTTAGCTCATAAAGTCACAATGTGAGGAGAGATAATATCACAGGCCATTAACCTCCACGAGAATCCCAGTTAAAAAAGTTACAACAGCAGAAGTTACAACATACTGCAGAATGTGATTACGATACACATCCTACCCAAGAACTAGCTGATAAAATCCAAACACCAAAAATGGAGTTGCAACAACTTCTATTTACCAAAACAGAATATAGACTGAAACTCCTAAAGTAGCTGTATTACACCAAAAGTAACATTCTCAGGCCCACATGAGAATACAGTATTTAAAAAATCAGCAACACAAAATCATGGACCCACTTAAAATAGCTAACCATTTCGCTTCTTATTATTCTTCTTTATATAATCTCTCCAATAACACTGGCAAACCACAACCTAATATAGGCTTAATTCAGACATATATCTATGCAAATTCAACATCCTACTGCAACACAGGCTGAACTGCTGAATTCCCAGATAACCCAAGATGAAATTATTCAGGCCATAAAGCTACTAAAATTAAACAAGTCTCCAGGGCCGGATGGTTACACCAATACTTACTACAAAAATTGTGCTGATATCGTGACCCCTCACCTACTGAAACTATTTCAATCTATCATGGACAAAGGGAGAATACAACCCGAATTCCTCCAAGCACATGTTTCGACCATTCCAAAACCCGAGAACACTGCTGTAACTATAGACCTATTGCTTTATTAAATACAGACCTTAAACTATATTCAAAAATTTTGCCACTATGCAGCAATAAGGTTTTACCACACCTTATACATTATGAACAGGTGGGTTTTGTGCCTTGATGACAAGCTCCTGACAACACCAGAAGATTCCATAATTTATTACGTTATAAAACATGATTGAACTCCGGCCTTACTACTATCTCTAGATGCAGAGAAGGCATTCGACAGGATCCATTGGGGATTTATGATGCAGACATCGGGGGTCCTGTCAGATAAATAATGGTAAACGCTACCATTGCAAATGGTACTAGGCAAGGTTGCCCTTTATCACCCTGATTTTTGTGCTTCTAGTAGAGCCATTGGCAATTAGAATAAGGCAGAACCACAACCTACAGGGAATCCCCACGAAATCGAGGAATAGCACTATAGGACTTTTAGCAGACAATATAATTCTTTCCATGACCAATGTACATATCACACTCCTTAACGTATTTCAAGAAGTAGATGTTTTTTATACATATATATGTATACATATATACCTCTAAAAAAATCCCTTCAAGATCAGGACCAGAAATGGAAACCACTATACATCTCATGGACGAGTAGGATTAAAGCCGCCAAGATGTCGGTCTTTCCAGAAATGTTATACCTATTTAGAACTATACATGTTGACCTTCCGTCTCGATACATTAAACTAGTGCAGAAACAAATTAATGATTTTGTCTGGGGAGGGAAAAAGATTTGCACTGCCACTAGAGTGGTTTTGGTTTACCAAGTCTCAATCACTATTATAGAGCCTCATTATTGGATACCGCAATAAAAATGCATAGTCTCCCATCTTACAAATACTGGTTGGACTTGAAAACAGCATAAATGCAGCAAGTTAGCTCTACCCCACTGCTGTGGGAATTTCTCCAACTTTGTCCCAAATGAAATTTGGTGCTACCCCCCACTATTACAGTACTTAAAGCTTGGGACAAAACACAAACTGAGCCAATGCAAAGTCTTAATTTCTTCATGGAAAACTTGTCTATATACACCGGATAGAAAAAAGAGTACACGCTGTTAAAGACCTATATGGACCACACCCATACTTAACATTTCAGGAATTGCAAACAAAATACTTGCTTACAGAGTGGGAACGCTTCACCCATATATGATTCACACATCTGATTATGAAACATATTCCGAGTTTCAAAACCCCCCCTCAACCATCACAACTAGAGAGGATATAGTCCAATGGTTGGGCTAGGCGTGGAACACTCTCCAGCTGCTATAAGTTACTTATCTCTGACCCACTGGAATATAAATATCCTTACATGATTAAATGGGACAGAGACCTACATATATCTTTGCATCCAGACCAATGGTGCGAGGCAGCACAGATACTATTGGGAGCCACAAGATGCACAAACCATTTAGAATCACACAAAAAATTGATGTACAGATGACATCTCACACTGGAAACTTTACACAAGATCTCCCAAAAGCATTCCCCGCACTGTTGGAGAAACTGTGGGCAGCTGGGTATCTTACTCCACCTATGGTGGGAATGCCCACTGTCGCAGCAGATATGGAAGTCCGTATATAGTGTTATTATAAGTGGTCTAGAACTAGATATTCCTTTTTATGCCGCAAGTGGCGCTACTATTAATGTTTCCGGACAAGTCCCCAAATTTACGAAAAAATACTTTTACTTATTTAATACTACTGTGACTACTAATCGCTAAACACTGGAAACCAGGAAGTCCTGTTCAACTGCAGCAAATACTTTTAGCAATGGATGCTAGGACACTCATGGAATTAATGGCAGCATGAAATGAAAACAGAATGACTACATATGATGCAATATGGTTACCCTGGGTAATGTATAGGGACAAACATAACCAATTAACAAAGAATACTAAAGTCCATGCCAATTCTTAAACACAAACTCAGATGGTTCTCACATAGGGTAGTCCTGGAAATGAGGTGTCTAGACAATTCTTTGTTTCTAGTTCCTTTCTTTTATTTTCTTTCTTTCCTTTAACTCCTAGAAACCTTCTTTTTGGTTGTTTTTTCTTCCATGCTCATTAATGTTTTAACACATATTGCGTCTGATTTTAAAGGAACATTAACTCTAAAAAATAAAAGTGTTTTAAAGGAGTGGCAATATAAGTTTTGTTGCCCAGCACCGGTACAACTGGTGTGTTTGCTACAGAAACTTTACTATAGTATATATGAACAAGCTGCTGTGTATATTCAAGCAAAGGATACACGGTAGATAGTTCTGAAGTTCTGAAGAATCCAATTGTATATAACAGTGCTAATCTGTTATCTATTATGTATCTTGTGCCTTTTTCAGGTCTTGAATAGCTGCCACCATGGCTACACAGCAGTTTGATTATACAAACACACCAACTGTACCAGTGCAATGCAATCTGTACATTATATTTTCACTTTAATACACTTTCATTTTTTAGTGTTACTGATTCTTTAAAAGGATCACCAGTAAATGCAGCTTGATGTATTCTTTATGTGTCTATATTTTGCCATTATATGTCCTGGCTCGTATTTTAGTTTTAGTACTATTGATGGGATGGTTTAGTGCCAGTCTCATAGGGGTACGTATGTTCAGGTTTAAGGAATGCCCATTCTCATTGATGGTTTGGTGACATTTTCATATTAGCGGTTTAATGAGTGATGTGTGTGTATTTTCAGTTACTTTTCATGTAATCATATTGTATAATTATTCTGCCTTATCAGCTATGCTTGTTGTCTGCTCGTTTCATTGATCTGTTCCATTATCCACTTCAAAATAAAATAAACTACATGAATTCAAATTTAATTTGAACCCAATCAGTTAATTCCATATATTTGATTGCTCAGCCAATCATTTTATTATTGTGAAATAAACTGTGGAGCTTTGGTTTAACATGTAATGTTGTTGTGTTGGTATGAATGAGCATTTTTCAAATTAAATTGGTGCGCCTGTAATGCAAACTTCAGACTCCTTAAAAGAACATTTGCAAGAAGATCGATTTATCTAGCAACAATATAAGTATAGTCCACATGTTTCTGAAGAGAAGCTGTAACATTGAATTGTTTTAGGCTAGCAAATTGGAGTTGATTGGATTAATGGATTCATTTAGCTCTTGCTTACATCCATTATAGCATGGATTAAATGCTATTTAAAGTGTTACAATATCGCCTTGATATTTATATCACATATCTATGCCATGAAATTAAATATTTAACATTTTGTATCAAATTCCAGGTGGATGGGTAGAATAAAAAAAATTAATTATATGTGTGCATTTGCATAGTTTGCATACTAGCACACGACGTCTTTTAGAATATGCCTGTTTACGAATAGGCTTAGTCAATAAAATATAGTTTTGTTTTTATAATTTGGGTTTGTGCTTAATATTTTCCCTTTGTAAAATATTGGCATACTTTTAAGGTTAAAATAGACTTTTTATTTATTTATTTATTTATTTACCCTAACAGCTTTTTGTACATGTGCTATTTGTAATACAGCTATGAGACCTTCTATCCAGAATGGATAGATATCACTCCAACTTGCAGTACAGCAGGAAAGAGTAATTGAAGTTTATCAGAGTACAAGTCACATGACTGCGGGCAGCTGGGAAACAGACAATGGGGCACAGTCACTAAATTGCCGCAATTCGTCGCACTTCGCCTGGCGTATTTTCGCCAGTCCGTCGATAATTCACTAAAATGCGAATTTGCACTGGCGAAGTAAAATCTAGCACAAGAGGTAACGTTCAGGAAAATGGGCATCTTAGTGAACTAGCTTCGTTACGTCCCTTCGTAAGTGCGCAACTTCGCCTTGCGTAAAGGTGCGAAGTTGCCCTAGTTTATCTACTTCGCTAGAGAATTTTCACCAGGGACACTGTTAGTAAATTGGTGAAGTTGTGAAATTACTTCACACTGGTGATTTAGCGCTAATGTTAGACGTTTCACGCTTTAGTGAATTTGCCCCATTACTGTATGTCTAGCCCCATGTCAGATTTCAAAATTAAATATAAAAAAATCTGTTTGCTCTTTTGAGAAACAAATTTTAGTGCAGAAGTATGCTGGAGCAGCACTAATATTCAAAAGCATGCATTACTAATACACCAATTCACTATGCGAAATTGTGTTTTGTATGTCAAATTCTCTGGTGGACACCTGAGTGCAGGCTGGCGCAAGCAGATGAACATTACCAAGAAATAGGGAAGTGGTAGTTGTGTAATTGGAGTGTGCTACCCACAATGATGCAGTTGTTAAAAATTATGCACATCTACCAAGTTTATATGTTCCATTGCAGCAGGCAGCTGGCTAATGATAGAATAGTATTTAGTAACATTTTAGAGGTTGGACTCTATTGTATGTGGTGACCTAAAAATATTTAATGTATGCTTTGTAGCCACAATAAAGTAAAATAAGTGGGTTGATATATCTTATACCAATTGAAGCAAGCTGATAACTGTTCTGTTCCCATGTCACGTAAGCCTCCTGCAGTCCTGTGAGCTCTTGGCTATGTCATGTTGCTCTGTCTTCTGCAAAGATCTGCAGAAACCTGAGTAATAAGCGCTTTCTAGTAGAATTATGAAATAGGTCACAAGTTCAGAGAGAATGCGGATTAAAATGGATGAGATGCTCACTGTGTGGAACCAGAAATACAAAACTGCAATTTATCAAGGAATCTGTATTTTTTTCTTCATGTTACTGCAGGCTTGCTTCATCACTGCAATGTGTGGATATGGTTGTGTATATATATATATATATATATATATATATACTGTATATATCTCAAAGTACTACTGGTATGGGATCCCTTATCCGGAAACACGTTATCCAGAAAGCTCTGAATTATGGAAAAACCATCTCCCATAGACTCCATTATAATTAAATAAACTAACGTTTAAAAATGATTTCCTTTCTCTCTTTATTAATAAAACATATCCTTGTATTTGATTCAAACCAATATATGATTAATACTAATTGGAAGCAAAACCAGTGTATTGGGTTTATTATATGTTTACATGATTTTGTAATAGACAGTATTGAAGTATGAAGATCCAAATTATGGAAAGGCTGTTATCCAGAAAGCCCCAGGTTCGAGTATTCTGAATAACAGGTCCCATACCTGTACTGCATAACCAGCAAAATAAAGTCAAATATGCTATGCTAAGGCTCAATGAACAGTAAGTCAAAAAACTTCAATGATACAGAGAGTCCAACATGGGACAAACAGTAAAGATCTGTATTTATTTAATTATCTATTTAGCAGTAAAGACATCATCACACAGTGAAAAGAATAAAGTTTCCAACAAGGATCAGCTAGTAGCAACTAATTTGAAATGTCGCTTCAGAATTGTCTAAGTTGAAGGCATTAGAACAAAATGGTTGCTGCAGTTATAGAAAAGACAGAGTTAACGCTTCACAATGCATAGCTTTATTTTTAATATGATGTCAATAACGATTAAGGGTCACGGACAAGAAGTATGAATGATAGCAGATGAAAGTGTAGTCATCCATGTGTGAAGGAGGTAACTTAAGAGCATGATTTCCCAATAAACAACCCTGAACATCTGAGGGAAAAGGTAGCCACTGAAGCTTGGCCAACAGCATCAACTACAAAAAATCTTAAAAAGAGGTCTTTATTTTGAAATAATTTTCCCTTTTTAAGAGGAAAAGCTAAGAAAATAAGCTTTGGAATTTTTTAAAAGAAAAAAACTTCAATAAAAGAAGCATTTACAAACATGTAAAGCAATTAAGTAATCTAAATCTATGCCAATGCTTCTTCCTATGGGGGTTATGTAATAAAAGGCACTAAGTTTGCCCAGGAGCAATAACCCATAGCAACCAATCAGAAGGTAGCATTTACTGGTAACCTGTTTAAAAGCAAAAATCCTAACGGTTGCCATGGTTACTGCTCCTGGGCAAACAGTGTAGTTTTATTACAGATGGTATGGTATGTATGTTTAAAATGATTATTTTTTGTTACCATACATGTAATAGAAATTTCCAAATACATAGACAATAATGCAATGCAATGCAATAATAATGACTGAAATGTAAATAGTAGTGGGCCTGAACAGAAAGGTGAGTAATAAAAGTAGCAACAACAATACATTTGTAGCCTTACAGATTATTTGTTTGTTAGAACCCCCTTTGAAAGCTATAAAAATTCAGATTTAAAATTGGTAAATTCTAGAACATCACTTAAACATGAATCGCCTCTTTAAGAAGATACAATAATTACTTATAATCAATCACTTTACTTTGTGTTCTTTCTATGGGGGACAGAGGAATTGTTTCTAATGATGTAGATACAGATTTTAGGTCACTTTCCTCTGCTATATATAACATATACCCAGAGTAAATAATAGTTCTAGACACAGAATAAGGCTTCAGTATCAAACAACAGAAAAACAGCATGTTTCCTCACCAGGTAGTGGGAAGGGGGGAGGGATGCATGATTAATTGCAGCAGAAGTACAGGCAAATACAATGTTTTGGGTGATGTTTCAACATCTCTTAATTAGCTGATCAACAACATTTCTTATATTTTTTAGCATAGTTAAAAAGAAATAAGCAATAAACATGGAAACAAACTGAAGTCAATAAAGTCATGGCTCTCAATAGCTTTAAAAAAGACAATTTTTATTTATACAAAACAGACTGCTTCTGTAAATAAAAGCTGCTAGGGAATTCTATGTAGAGATTTTGTAACATATGCAAATGTATTGGAGTCAAACTTTAGTTGCCTTTTATTGCAGACAATCCCCAAAAGTTTAAGACGATCAGTGATGGGCAAATTCATGGCGAATTCCCACGATTCGCCGCAGGCAAATACATTCACAAAACACCAGAAAAATTTCCCGGCGTCTTGTTTTGGACACGGGCATCCATTGCCGTCCATTGCCAGAGTTGAAAAAACGGACGGCGGTGTCCATTTTTTTTAAGTTGGCAATGGGCGCCGGCATCTGAAAATGGACGCCCACGTCCAACAAGTCATGGCGTTTCGCTAATTCTTTTCCTGTTTCTAGTAGAAATTCGCAAACTAGTGGTGATAATTTACAGTTGAAAGGGAAAGTCGTTTCCCTATTCAGGAGGTGGATGGAACTGGGCAGAGGTAGACCAAGTAGGTGGCAATAGTGTGAGGAAAGTTTTGTAAGAGCTTGCTTTAGGAGTAAGAGTTAGAATCAGGGTAGCTAGTGAGAATCCTGATGTTCCAATGAGGCGAGTAGAAGGATTAGTAATCCTGGGTGTTGCCCAGCAGACCTGAATCTAGAGGTATTCTCTCTCTCTGTGGTTTAAATTGAAGGGCCTTGAAAAGGACATTTTCAGTTAAATGCTGAATAATTGTACTGTGTCAAATGTGATTCTTCTCCTGTGAATAAAGAATTAAACTGCTTTATACTATTGAGAGTTATAATTCTTCAATGCCCTTCTTTCACTAACACAATGAGGGCCCTTTAAGGAAACTGAGACACATGTTTATTTCTATCTTTAAAAGAAATGGGTTACACTATATAATATACAGTCATAAATTGTTGGTCATATGTTCGGTTAGCATTATGTTTGTAAATAATTAAAGTGTTTGCTAAGTGATAAAGGCAGAGTTAAATTTTGAAATCTAATTTAAGATGTTCAGACTAATTAACCACTGCTTAAACACAGCTGTAATATCATCAACGCAATTTAATATAAATAATTTAGATTAAAACGAACTTTCTCAATTTTCAGAGTAATCATACTTAGCCAGCCCTAAGACAGCCAAAGGCAAATTAAAGATGATGTAGGTTTTTATCAGGCAACAGCTACAGTGCCAAAGGTTACCTGAACAGAATTTTTATCTAAATTTAAACTTTTGTTTTTTTTTCGTTGTTAATTTAATTTTGAATTTTTTCTTGTTTTTTTCTGTCTTGACAAAAATTTAAGTTTTAGTGCAGAAATTTTTTTTCAGTCAAGGTACAAACTATCTAAAAAAATAGTGGTTCTGCTTAAAAGTCAATCTCTTTACTGTAATTTGTTTGATATCATTGGCTGTTTAAACTGGTAATTTAAAGAAATGTTATTGTGTTTTTTCATGGTGTTTTGTTGGAATACTGTTTGTAGTCTAACATACCACCAAGTGTGAACGTCACATTTTACTATAGCTTTCAAAAATATCCAGTTGTTTAACTAAATTAATCATAAAGCAGATGAGATGGAAAACTTTTTCTCTAAAATGTTTTATCCAAGGATGTTACCTAATGAAGTCTCAAATTATGAAGCAGAAGCTTATCACCACAAACCTCAGACTCTTGCACTGAAAAACTACCTAACTTAGTACTCTACTGCTTGAATTATGCTTGTGGCTCCTGAAACAGTGGTAGCAGCTATAGTTAAAAATACGTAGTTTACAGTAGTTAAAGGGATACTGTCATGGGAAATTTTTCCCAAAATGCATCAGTTAATAGTGCTGCTCCAGCAGAATTCTGCACTGAAATCCATTTCTCAAAAGAGCAAACAGATTTTTTTATATTTCATTTTGAAATCTGATATAGTGCTAGACATATTCCATTTACCAGCTGCCCCAATTCAAGTGACTTGTGCTCTGATAAACTTCAATCAGTCTTTACTGCTGTACTGCAAGTTGGAATGATATCACCCTCTCCACCCCCAGCATCCTAAAAACGGGAAGCTAACCAATTAACAGCTCCCTAACACAAGATAACAGCTGCCTGGTAGATCTAAGAACAGTAAAAATGAATGTCCTACTTTGACTCCTCTAGATTTAGAAGAAAAACAGCCTGCCAGAAAGCAGTTCCATACTAAAGTCACATGACCAGGGGCAGCTTGGAAACTGACAAAATATCTAGCCCCATGTCAGATTTCAAAATTGAATATAAAAAAATGTCTGCTGAAGTATCACTATTGACTGATGTATTTTGAAAAAAAAAAACATGTTTTCCCAAGACAGTATCCCTTTAAAGAGATTTAACTTTAAATTAAATAATGTGGCATAAAATATCCTAACATTAGTAAAGCTTGTGTAACTAGCTATGTATAGTTAAATATATTACATAAAGATCAATAATGCCACCTTTGATGCCATCTTTAACAAGGACCCTAGTTCATGTACATGTACTTGAGGGTAACTGACATGACATGGGATTGGACAATTAATACTATTCATTTTACAAATAATTTACTGAATTACAAGATCCCTAACTAAACAAAGTGCTGGAATTTGCATTTTTTAATCTGTCTTTGCTGTGGCATAATAATAAGTATTTGGAATTCAAAACAACATCCGTCTTTTTTTTGCAAGTGCCAATATTCTAATACACCATTCTATTTTACTGTGTTCATGCCACTTCAAAAAAATTAAATAGCATTGATTTCCTTTGCTGCTTAATAACAGTTGTTCTGCACTAGTTGATAGAGAGCCATTGCTACACACATACACACATAACTGCTATTTATTACTGGTACTAGCACACCAACAAAACCAAATTAAACTGTTAAACAGAGTGGAATTCCAAAGTCACTGACAATTTCCTTTACATTTTAAAAGAAACAAAGTGACATTATTTGATAATGGGTTCTAATGAGTTACCTAAAACAATGATTTATAGAGTGTAGCTTTATACTTTATACATTTTCTTTCTCTAATAACCTGATTATATTTTATTATTTTATGTTTTCATTTAATAAATTAAATTATAACAATTTCATTTTCAAACCAATAAATTACCCTTTTTTGTAAAGTTGTCCAGACATTGAACACATTTTATATGATAGTATATAGTGTATTGGAATTTAAATGATGCTGCAGGTATGGGACACGTTATCCAGACCTGCGGTTTTCTGGGAAAACAGATTATTCTGTAATTTGGATCCACTAAAATAACATTTAAACTTTACCCAGTGGCATTGTTTTGTCACTGATAAGATTAATTATAGCTTAGTTGTACTATTTTACTATTACAGAATAAAGGGAAATCATTTTTAAATGGTTTCCAGATAACAGATCTCATACATTTATTTTTTTTATTATTTGTATTCTTACACATGGCTAGGGATTATTAGTGAAGCTGCACAGATTTATATATATACGTAGCTTTGCCCAAAATGTAAAACTATATTGAAACAAAGAAAATGCTTGCTATTATTTTTACCTTTATTGGGAATTCTCATCTGGATTTTTTTGTTTCATTAGTATAGCTTATATATATTTGATACAGCTCTGTGGACTGCAGCATAAATGCTACTCACGAAATCTAGTGTAGGAATCATTTCTGCTTTTGCCAAAATAACAAAAAAAAATTCTAAGGCTGGGATACTAGAGAATTAATATTTTTCAGCATTAGGAAATGCATTTAAGATATCATAGCAATCTTATACAAATGAAACCTAAATTAATATATACTATTTATGTTTTTTGTTCCTCAGATTTCCAATGCTTATTAATGGGCTATATTGTTGTTTAGAAATTATAAATTGCATTAAGGTCAAGGAATTTCTTCAGAAAAAAATGTTAGTGTCAACATAAAACATCCAAAGTAGTGTAATATTGTATTACATATGATGTTTTGCAGCCACTATTTGCAAGTAGTTTATATATTCTCCCCTTGTCTGGGTGGATATTCCTTCAGGTACAAGTAAGACATTCTGTAATCTCCATTGAGTCACTGACTGATGGAGATAAAATCTATAAAATAATCTCTAAGATAAAATAAAACAGTTGTTTTTAATGCCGAGAGAGAACTTCATATTGAACATCTATTAAGATATACATAGAGACCGGAGCTGTGATGCAGACCCTAGTAAATTGGCACTGGCAGTCACAATGCAGATATGTATAATAATTTGGAAACTGAATGTATGTTTATCATATATAGGAACCATTTTAAAATGAGAAAAACAGTTCTCTGAAACATGATTAAGAATATATTGTGGCGTATGATACATACCTTTTCTAATGGTTTGAGGGCAATTTACATTTTTCAGCCCAGACTGTACAATTCAAATGCTTGTGAATCAAAATATGGCTGTTTTTATTAAAGTCTAGTTGGTGGCTTTATTAGATAAGGTGTTATATGTAAGTATGGGTCTGAAACAAAGTGTAGGTAGAGATGGGGGAGATATTTTGTTGGGCTGTTACAAATACAATGAGGATGCTGCTTGCATGCCTTCTTTAAATTAGCTTCTCTGTGCCAAGCAGCTGCCAGAGGGTGCTTTTAAGTGCACTTTGTGTGCACACAATTGGCCTTAAACTTGCTTCTGGCTCCTTCAGTCAGACACATTTCATATGTGAATAACAGGGCCATGGACATAAGAAAGCTACCTTAGCAGTAATTATGTAAGTCTTTTCATGAATTCAAACAAACAGGCCAAGCTGGCAACACACAAAACAACTAATATTGTATGTTTTACCATGATAACTATTTCAAGAGAATAAATAGAAAGGGCATGGCAACAGATGTAGGATTTTCAAGACAAAAATGTAATAACAGAAAAATCAAACCTCATACAGTACTTCACAAACTATCTTTTTTCCATCATACTCAATAGCAGCATTCAAAATAACACAAAAAAATGTTTGACATTAAAATGTCATATATGTCATGGCACACATATCTTTTTAGCAAAAGTTAAATTGTTGGAAGCTTCAAGATAATGCTATAAAAACAACTAACTATGCGTATATGGCAACCATAGAAGGTAAATAAGTCTCCTCCTTCTGAAAAAAGTCCCTTTATGGTATTTTCATCCTTTTTGCATCTAATTTATATTAATATTATATATTTTCCTTTCTGGTTATTCATGTTTCTTCTGTCTTTTTTCAGGATGAAATGTCCACTTTCTTCCAATTTGGAGCTTCCATCAAGCAGCAAGCCATTGTTATGCTGAATATTATGGAAGAATATGATTGGCATGTATTTTCTATCATAACAAGCACTTTTCCTGGATATCGAGACTTTAAGAGTTTCATTAAGACCACTGTGGACAATAGTTTTGTTGGTTGGGAAGTGCAGAATGTTATTACTTTGGATACATCATACAAAGATGCAAGAACTCTAACACAGCTGAAGAAAATCCATTCTTCTGTTATACTCCTTTATTGTTCAAAGGATGAAGCAACTTACATTTTTGAAGAGGCCCGTTCCCTTGGCCTTATGGGATATGGTTTTGTCTGGATTGTGCCTAGCCTAGTAACAGGAAACACAGATATAATACCATATGAGTTTCCATCTGGTTTGGTTTCTGTGTCATATGACGACTGGGATTATGGTATAGAAGCTAGAGTGAGGGATGGCCTTGGAATTATAACCACAGCAGCATCAGCAATGTTGGGAAAACATTCTGTGATTCCAGAAGCAAAAACTAGTTGTTACGGTCAAAATGAAAGAAATGATCCACCACTTCATACTCTTCGCAAGTAAGACATTAAATAGCATATTTTTACTGTATTTGATGCAAGACTAATCTTTGTGAGATGGAAGGTTAGCACAGTATGCCATACTGGAGCATATTCATTCAACCTCGAGAAGTTTTTCTGGGTGAAAAAATTATTTATATATCCATTGTAAAAGTCAAAATTGCTCATCTACCTACATTTATTAAGAAAAATGCTACTGTGAATTTTTTGCCCCTCGCAAAAACAATTATGAGTTACCTCGGGTTGCCACACCTGTCCGGTTTTGACCCAGATAACACGGTTTTTGAAGGGCTGCTGGGTCAAAACTGCCAGTCTGGTTTTCCAAATGAGCAAAACTGTTCAGGATTCCCTATAATTGATATTGTGATTGGCCAATTGCCTCGTCATTGCCCTGCTCCCGACATCACTGCCCACCCCCCTGCCTCAAGGCTAAAAGGTGGCAACCCTAGAGTTACCCAAGACACATTTGAACTCCAGGTCTCAAGCAGGGCACAGGGTCTGCACCATTTACAGTTATGTCACTGCATATTGTGTGCAAAGCAATATAAAATTTGAGTTGCTTCATTTACATGATTTTTCCAGTTTAAAATGATGTTCTGTATATATTACACTGGTGATTTACTGTATATATTTGAATTCTTATTGTGTGTGAATCAAGGGCTAACAAATTGCTGGACCATAGTGTTTGGACCACAGATAGTGTTTAATAGGCATTGATTAAACTATCAATACAGCCTTTGTTATTAACAGTACAGCTATAGACTGTATTATCCAGAATGCTTGAGACCTGGGGGTAGATTCATCAAAGAGTGAAGTGAAGAGTGAAGTTCCGCCACTAGAACACCCTTGAGTGCACATGCTGTGGTTTTGTGGATGTGTGTGACCAGGCTAAACTGTTTGACATGTGAAATGGGACCCCCCAGTGTACCTGTGCAACTCCTGGTACCTGGTTTGATTCAGTGCAGCAATAGATCCAGTTGGATACAGTTCTTTGCAATGATTTATTGAACTGAACAGTAGTAGTAGTAGTAGTAGTAGTAGGATAGTGGTAGGATACTGCAATATTCTCTCCAGGGGATAAGTATATTCCAGAACAGACAATATGCAATTAAAATAGCCAGCATCAATTATTTACACTTCACAAAGGATAGTTACCCTCTCTCTAGGTAATATACCTTCTCTGGTAGATAGTACTAGATCTTGGATTTCCCAGCCTGGGATCTTGTTTCTTGGCACTCGATTCGGTCCTCACCTCACCCACTGTACTCAGCCTGGGGTCTTGGGTCTTGATAACCTATCTGGTCCTCAACTCACCCACTATAGTCCCTGATCTAGTGGCTTGCACACCACGGGGTACTAACCCCACTATTTTTCCTCGGTGGAGCCGCAGCTGCTCACTAACTACCCTGAGCTGTCTTTCAGTCCTAGAGTGACCATCACAGTAACTACTACCCCTGGCTAAATTTCAAGGAACCAGGGCCCTGGTCCTGTAACACCTCTCTAGGAGGCACGGTCCCAAGAGTAAGACCCTGAGCACGTGGGGATAAACCCTTTTATACCTTTAAAGGGGTTGTTCACCTTCAGATAGATAACCAGAAATAACGACTTTTTCCAAATACTGTCTATTTTCTATTTGTAACCGTTTTTCTAATATTGAAGTGTAACGTGTCATTTTTCACCTTCTAAAGCAGGTCGCCGACCACCCCAACTGTTCTAAATTGATACATTTAATGGATACATTTCTTATCTTTGTCCCTGCTGAGCAGAATCTCTGGGTTTCATTACAGGCAGTTGTTAGAATTGATACAATAGTTGCCAATACTCCAGAGATGTTGCTGTGAAATGTATCAATTAAATGTTGCAAAATTGTATCAGTTTAGAGTCTGCACCTGAATTACTGAGCTGCCAGACTCAAACACCAGAGACACCAACATTCAACTTTAAACTTGGTGGCCAAATCCCTTGCACTGATCTGATCCAGGAAAAGGGACATAGCTGCCTGAGTTACTAGAGGACCCTTAGGTGTCTAAATACAGAGGGGAACTGCATGAGAAAACTGACACAAATCCCAGGGTCCCTACATGTAAATTTTATTCCTGAACCAATAAGTGTATTTTTTTATGTTGGTGTGTAGGCAGCCATCTCAGGTATTACTGACTGGTCGTGTTCTTTCAGAAACAGCCAGTGCTGCACTATGGATACTGCTTTCTGACAGACTATTGTTTCTCCTACTCAATGTAAGTGAAGGAGTCACAGTGGGGCATGTATTTTTACTAATGAATGCTGTTCTTACAGTATATCTACCCACCATCTGTTCCAATTCCTGCTGCTTCCTTTCCAGGCTGTGAAGGGGAGTCAACAACACTCAGCACACCTATTCCTTTAGTTCTAGGAACGTTTTGTTGGGGATATATCTTCAGCTTCTAAAAGTATTTTAAACAGTATATTTACTCTTTAAAGAATTTGACCATCAGCACTGATTATCTTGATAAATTGATGTGTCATTTTCTTTTCTTATCAAGCTGGACAGTGCTCATATGGGGTAGAGTATGGGCAGTGAAGATTAAGCAATAATTTTTAAAAAATGGTAGCTAAAGCCTACAATTTAAAATGTAACCTGCAGTGGCAGTTCAGACACTATCCTTTCAGCATACTATCAGGTATGCAGAATCAGGTTTGTTGAGTAAAACAAGCAGTTTTAAAATGATGGGCTTTGTTCAGTGATAAAAATGTGTATAGATGGAAGGAGAATCGTGTTAGCGTGCCATCATTTCTTAAAAGTTTTGAAAAACAGCTGTAATAATGTGAAGCTTTGGTGTGCTATAACCGAACCAACCTTGAATAGATTTCCTAGCAAGTCTTAGATGGAGTATGTTATATCTTAACCCCGAATAGCTGGTTATGAATTCAAGACATTTGTAGAAGTTGCAAATAAGATGATGACCTTTCAGTAACTTTCTTACAAATTAATAATTTACAATAGAATTTATCTAGGAGTCTCAAATACTTAAGAGTTCAAAGCTACACAATGGAAAGGAAAGAAACTTCTAAAGCTCTAGTAACACTACAGTAAGCAGCTGTATATTGTTCTCACTCGATCCACCATTAGACTTAAAAGTCTGACTCATCAACAGGTCCGTGGAGTAGCCATCTCCACCGCCGTATCATAACATATCACAAGAACCGGAGAGTCTTCAAACGTGAAAGTAGTTTTATTCAAGCACTACAGTAAGCAGCTACAACTTTTAAAAATTGATACAATATTAAAAAGCTGCCAAAAGGGTATTTTAGTTGGAGAGTAGTTTCCAGACATAAAAATGTTAGCTATGGATTTCTAGATGACATTTAAAGAGCGAATAATGAAAAATGCAATAAAAGTACTACAGGTGATCAATATGGTGTATAAGGCACTTAGCTGGAAAAGGCTGTGGATGTGTCTGCAGTCAAGTTATAGTCTCTAGATCTTAAATGTACACTGTTGAAAAATCATTCATATTATAGTATCACAGTACTGACTGTAGAGCTGTATAGAGCTGCCTGATTCTAGTAGGCATGGATCAGTTTCTAATGTTATAACACAATACATATATAATAGAAACAAATATAACACCATCCAATTGATTATTAGCATGCACAGCTAAAGAGAACTTGCATTACAAAAACTTGAAAATAGTCCAAAGTGAGGAATAACATATGTGGATTGGAGAGATTCAAAGGCATGTGATCTCTAATGTACACATGAATGTAAACACAGAACATATCTGAAAAGTACCAAATTACAACATTATTTTTATTATCATTATTTTTAGTATTATTAATAATAACATGTATTTTTAGTGCCAACATATTCTTCAGCCAATACATGAGGTCAATATTGCATGTTAGATTAAGGTCATCTCCTCTAAGGTCCATTGCAAAAGATTCCTATACAGATGAAGCCACTTTGGTTTGTGTGTTTGACACAGAATAACTAAACTCAGATATCCCACTTTTGCCATTTAACACAGAAAATTGTGTAACAGCATCCCATCTAATTAATGTGTTCACCATTGTGAACAATGGTGCTTTGGTATGCTAATGAAAAGGTTAAATGCATTAAATGAGTTAAGATTACTTTAGATAACACAGTTTCTTCAATTAGCCCTGAGTCATGATGCATTTAACACACAAATCCAAGTGGTTTCATCTGCATTTGTAATCATTTCCATTTTTTCTGTAAATATAACACAGTATTTTCCACTTGATGGTAACTAAGCTAATATAAAAACAAATGATATTGGGTTTTTTTGTTATCTATGAGTAAAAAGATCCAAATTATGGATAACTCTTTATACAGAAAACCCCCATGTCTCAAGCATTTCAGATAAATTATCCCATAACTTTTTTGATATCTGCAGAATGACATATCCTATGTGCCTCCCCCAGCCTGTAACTCATGAAAACAATGCTGCTGAATGCTAGCAGTGATGTGTTTATTGAGGGAGGGGTTCAGAAGTCACTTTAGCCTCCACAGGGGTCTTCATTTGCATGTGGGCCCCCTCCTTGCTTGCATTTTAGGTAGTTCTTGCCACCTCTCTATTTTTACAGAAGAAGCTGTA
Source organism: Xenopus borealis (assembly GCA_024363595.1). Lineage (NCBI taxonomy): Eukaryota > Metazoa > Chordata > Amphibia > Anura > Pipidae > Xenopus > Xenopus borealis. The sequence goes on along the minus strand of CM044448.1, from coordinate 84,025,272 downwards.
AGGTGTAAGGACCGAGGCATGTGAAGATTCAGGGAGATATAGCTGCCCGGCAACAAATCGCCTCTTCTTCGGCCGACTAATCTCCTAGAAAAGCCTTCCCACTGGCTAGAAATCAAATCGCTGGTGGGATCCCACTTGTTTTCCAAAGTCGCCCAATGTTGCCTCACGAGGAAACTTTGGACGACTTCAGAAAACGAAATTCTTCAAGTGCCATCTCGCTGGTGATTTTTTTGAAGATTAGCTGCCTGAAGAAGAGGTCTTCACGTGTGTCTCTGCCCTAAGACCCAACGATATTACTTAGGCTTGCATCAAGCATCATGTGGGCCAAAGATCATCTTACAGTTGTACACATCACCGGTTAGATCACCATGAAGGGGAATTCAGCAAAGGTACCTCTTCACAAAGGCAGATCCATGAGCACAAGTAGCAGATGCTCTTTCAAAGCAAATGGCCCATCATCTTGGTTAAGTTCTTCCAGCCATCCAACTTTATTTCAAAGCATAAGCAGAAGCAAGTCAGGGTCATTTATGTGGTTTCCACTTTACTCTACTCTCATATAACAATAACTCTTCCATGAAGGATGGCATGGAGGCTGGGCTTAGTAAAGTACTAAGAAAGATAGATGCACTGTCAAAAATTGTCAAAATGCAGTTTAGGCATTGGCTATTGAGCATCTGTCTGAGACACCAGAAAATTAGGCAAATTCAATGCCAGAGCAGCGATTCAATGGTGTTTCCATAAACCAATGCAGTTTTATTTGAACAAGAAAAAAGTTAGTGATTTATTTAATTGGTGGAGGGTGCCTATCATTGTGGCAACCCACTGTGAAATGTGTTTACTTGTCCTTTACATAGCATCCAGGTGCTGTTTTCTATATGTAACTTTCACCCTAGACTTTGGCTAAATATATGGCACTTAGTTGATGACAAAGTTATATATATAGAAACCGGTCATTGATCACGATCATTTGGCTTTGGGTGGAGTCCACCAGGACTTTAGGGGAGAGGACCAAGGAGAGATTTCTGGGCAGACTAGGGAACCGAATGTATAGAAGGGATGGGGGATCATGCAGAGTAGATGTGGAACAGGCCTGGTCAATACCAAAAGGGCAATGTGGTAACAAATCAGGGAGCAGGAGCATAGTCCAGGTCACCGACCCAGGGTCAACACCAAACATGGTACATACCGTAAGCAGGATCCAAAGAATGGGCAGTACAGGCAGTCGAATGGCAAAGTCAGGCACAGGCAAGCATCCAGAACAATGATCAGACTTGGAAAACACACCCAGGAACTACAGAATAGAATTTACTTTGGGCAGTGAATGTTGGATAGGTGCCTCTTCAAATATTAAAATTTCAATCCAAAACTCGATGACAAAGTAAAAAAATGCACTTTAATAACCATTCAAGTCAATCCCGGAAGCGCCATACATCAGTGTACAGAGCAATTAAGCATTACAGGCATCCTATCAGCTAGCGGGGCAGGCATTCCCGACAGCCCACTGGACCACCAGGTACCCTTACAGTTGGTGCCTTAAGTCATTTTCATTTCCCTATATTCTGTTAATGTGCATGAGTCATTTTAGAAAACAACTAAAACTAAAAAAACTGAACTTATTAAAATTTCTCTGAAAGCTGACATGAACTGATGGTCCTTGCTCTCAAGAAAAAGGCTTTCAACAGCTGTAAGGAACAATAAAGTAGAGAAGTCATTTTAATATGATATTAATAGCAAGATGTTTAGAATAGTGATGGGCGAATCTCACCCGTTTCTGATCTGAAAGGTAGACAGCAGTTTAAGAATAAGCACCTTATTATCAGTGCTTTACATACTAACTTGGCATGTCAAGTGTACAAAATTAGTGATTCCTGTATTAAAGGAAGGATAAGTCCTGGAGAGGTCAATATAAGGGCCTGCACAGTTTAATGTATATACTTGAGTTGAATTAGGGAAATTAATTAATAGATATTCTATACATTAAGAATTCCATTTTTTTTATATTTTTGACATCTGTTCATTTTGGGTGCTGTCTGCATAATGTACTTATGGAGCATACATTTTGTGTGCTGGATTCCTATGGTTTAATCTTATTAAGATGGTGTTTTCATATACTGTAGATCTGCAATAAGAACTTCTACCAAGCCAGGAGAACATCATCAACCCTCTTAGTCAATAAATCCATAGAAATGTTATAAGAAAATAAAACTGGTATATCAGGAAAGATCTTTTGTATATCTAATGATCCATTTTAGTTGAAGTAGATGCTTCAATTTATTAAATGTATTTTGTAGAGTAGCCACCTACCATTGAAAAACACCTGATTTTGTTATGGATCATGTCCTGTTTACATAATGAATCATATGGAACATTTTACTATTATTTTTCAACAGCAATGATTTAGCTGGAGGATTGTTATTAGTCGAAAGGACACGAGTAGCACATCCCACACCTGCATGAAAATAGTAGTCCAGACAAATTCCCATCTTTTACTGTGATGAAGGGACAAATTACTAAAGAGTGAATTGTCGCCAGCGACCAGGTGCAAATTCACCTAATTCACTAAGATATGCTTCCTGGGTGAAAAACACTGGTGACTTTTCAAGAATTTCAATGTAAACTGACACTAACATTAATTTCTGCCTAGCGAAACTTCACCAGCACTCTTGCCTTTAGGTTAACTTGAATAGGGCAGGTATATTAAAATTGGATGGATGTCTTTAATAGTAATGTTGGTGCAAATGGTTGAAGTGCCCACTTAATCAAACACATGTCCAATGAACCATAATAAAGACAGAAGAGATCCTCTAATCCCTAGACATGAGCCCACCCTTAAAAAAATGTGGCATTCCCCTCAAATTAGTTTTAAAAAAATATACACACATACATTTTTAATAGTTTGGCATTCTGAAGACAAACTTGCATAAAAAAAGATAAAAACTGCGTTTTTTACAACTTTAATGCATTTCCGGCATAAAGGATATGATGTAACTGATATAAGAATGAGGAAGATGTAGCTTCGTATTGTCAATTCGCCTGGTCTGAGGGGGTGAAGTAAACTCTGGCGAAAGAGGTAACGTTCAGTAAGATTCTCACTTTGCTGAATTTGCAGACTAATAACCATTTGGTCTAGTTCACTAGCGAATTGTCTCTACCCCTGAATTGTCAATGTCCCTGTGAATGTTATTTCTGCCAAATTGATGCTAGCATTACCCACTTCGCCTTTTAGTGAATCTGCCCCTAAGAGATACAGAACTAGGAACACATTTACCTTTGAGATCTTTTGTTACCTCTTGTGTTACCCCTTGTTTTTGTCGAACAGGTTATAATCTGTTAGCTGTGCATTGTAGATATTTTGAAGATCTTGGTTTCTTCTCACTATCATTTAAATACCTGTACATGCTTTACTGTAAAGAAAGTTTATGTAGCAACATGTATTGTAAATGAAGGCATTTATAGTTACATTGGATCCCCCTTTATACATATTTTGTTCTTTTTTCGTTTGAGTCAACAATCAATAAAGAAATGTACTTTAACTGGGGACAGATGAAAAACATTAGTGTTGGGGATGGGCAAGATGTTATCCAGCACCAAAACAACTGAAAATGGGAATCCATATAAAAATAATACATAAAAATAAAATTCAGAAACTCAGTCACTCACAAATATCTATAATAACCACACCTCTCCATCATCATACTGTTCCTGTGAAGGTAGCCATTAACTAATTTATCCAAGGAAAATATCTCACTTAAGTGAAGTCTCTGTACGGATGCTGCTTAAAATATATTTTTTCAGATTTTCTGTTTTGCAGATAGCAAGTAATCAGAACACCAATTAATTATTACTTCAATGTGGTGCACGTTCTCCAGTGGCCACTGGAACAGCACCACTAGTGTTGTTTAGATTAAAATACCTTTATTGTACAATTTAGGGCACTGCAGCAACATTTCAGGGCTTTCTTGGCCATTTGTCAAGCTAAACTGACAATCAATCAACATCAGATATGTGTTGCAGCTTGTTCTTATACAACTGTCTTTGGGATGAACAGACCTTGCCAGATTTCAGTGCCGCTAATTAGTTGTGCTTTGTACTGTAGCTGTGCAAAAGGCATCACACCAGATGCCAAGCTATATCATTACAATTCGCCAACAGGAACAAAGAAATTAACATAAGCTAAAGACATGACATGATACAAAAATAGTTATTATTACCAGTATGTGGCAATTAATTGTTTTTTTTTTATTCTCTATGTTTAAAATGAAAGTAAAAAATGTAATTCATACTTTAATGAGTCTTCTGCAACAAATTTTTTTGGTTTATTTAATTTGGCACCACATTTTACAGACATCATTTTAATTATCTGTCAGTCATCTATTAAGTTAACCAGGCTAATCCAAGCATTTGATGTCCTATTCTCAGTCACTGTTCATTCCAGTTCACCTTTCTGTCTTATTATATCCTAGGCACAGTTATGTATTCCTTTTGAAGTATTATTTCACAGATTTTTTTATGAGAATCATGTGATTTACTCTTCAATAGGTTACTTATATTTTATCTTTAGTCCATCAGGACACTGACATTAATTTAATTTCCCAACTTTTAAATCAGTTGGGCCTCTCAGTTGATGTAGCTCATTGATGAAAAACAGAAAACTAGCAACTGATATTTTTTTTCTAGCATGGTGCATTGAAAACACACAGCAATTCCTTTAAAAATTATATTTTCCCAGCTTTAGTCTTTATAGGTAGAGTCCCCAACACTGGAAGCCTTACAAAATTAAGGCTGTGGGACTATTATTTTTGTCAAATGTCAGGATCTGTAATTGTAGTTGAACTCTAAATAAGAACTCACTTTTTCTTCTGTCACAGCCATGATCAGATAACCTTGCATTCAAACCAATTTTGCTCAGGTTTTCTTAGATCAAGGATCATTTACTGCATGTGTCTCTTTTTAAAATAATGAGACAGTAGTGATGGGCGAATCTACCCCGTTTCGCTGAAAAATTCGCGAATTTCCAGCGACGCGTCGCGTCAACTTCGGCGCATCTCGCTGTTTTTTTTGCGAATTTCGCTGCGATTTCGCCCCTGGTGAATAAATTCGCCCATCACTATGAGACAACACTACCATATTTACAATGTAAGTTTATCATTTAAGAATTCTTTAGGAAAGGTCTGCCGTTACTGGCAAGCAAAATTCCCCATGATACTGCACAAAAGCAAAATAATAAATACACTGTAATAACAAATGCTCTGCATGTGCATTTTGTAACTTACTGGTCTGCTGTGCTTAAAAATACTAAGGTGCCAGTTTATTAACAGTAGAAACTTTGTATATGAAAAAAACCCTCAGAAATGAACTTGTCAAGATGTCATAAAAAGTTAATGGAAATGTATCTTCAGCATTTAAGAAAGCTGATGAATGAAGTTTTGGGGGTTTTTTGCTGTGACTTTGTAATTCAGTCTTAATTTCAGAGGTTTAAAGGGATGTACAGCAAGAAAAAGTCTTTGCGTAATAAAATAAAATGTATTACTAAGCAACATTCAAATAAATCTTAATTTAAAATGTTCAATTATTTTAAAACATTCTTTGTAAATGTAAATTCAACTGTGTCTTTCAGTTTCTGTGATTAACATATCTACAAAGAGGGAAAATAACAGAAGTGTGCAAGATATTGCAGGATCTGTAGTCCTGCCTGGAAGTAAATGATTATTATAAATAGAGGTTGACTGCTACTTCATTTACAAAATACATAAAATCTTTGACATTGATTCATTGTTTAGAATAATTTAGAAATGTATTGAACATGTTTAATTATATTTGCATGTAGTTTAGAAATAACAAGAGAGCATTAAGATAATTTTATATTTATAATTTGTATTTTTCATTTATTTATTCATATCATGGAGCTGTTGATATCTTCACTGAACATTACTCAATACTGTTTATAAACTTTTGAATAAGCATACTGATGTTTGTTTCTTTTATATAGATACCAAGAACAATGTAATAAAATATTTTAAAATAGAATTATTTTAGAATTAAAGCAAAGCTAGATAGTCTTATAGGCAACAATGTGGGCAAATAATTCCCACAAACACTTTGCTAAATATTTCTGATAAAAAAAATCTCTGTTTTAAATGTGTAAATTAGTCTATTTACATGCACATCCCTGGAAATATCAAAACTGAATTTATTTGTTAATTAAAAACTAGATGGATGGTTGACTGACTGACTGTTATCTTTTATTTTTCTTTTGGCAGATTCATGATAAATGTAACTTGGGATGGCAAGGATTTGTCCTTTACCGAAGATGGATATCAAGCAAATCCCAAACTAGTGGTTTTATTGTTGAATATGGATAGAGAATGGGAGAAGGTAATATATTTCATATTCTGAATTTACTGTTCTACAGTTTGCCCAAATAGAATAAGCCAAAATGACAGATAAAGTTTCTAATTCTAATATGTGTTAATGTATTGCTTCCATTATAAAATGAATGCCTCATGAGCCTCTGCTTTTAAATCAGCTGGGCATGACTTAATTATTTAGTATATACCATTTTTTTATCAGGTAAACTACATGGCACATGTCAGTCTTAAATTGTCTATTCCAGGATGTGAGATCACATTAGAGCACCCCAAAACATCATATAATGATGAGTTACTGGAAGTTGTAGTTTTAAAGTTTAATGGTATATGGATTTCTTTACTGCTAAAGCCTTATCTGTAGGAAAACATTACCATCCAATTACTGGTGGCCATGTTTCAAATGAATGTGACCCTGCCCATTGCACACTATGTCACATTCCTTCAGTAGGAATTATGATTTTACAGGAAGGTTTTAGGAGTGAGAGAGAGACTAGGGCCAGAGAATGCAAAAACAATGGTAGTAAAATTACAAATTCATTAGACCACTGAAAAATGCTGCTTGAACTTTGGTTTTAGCCTTGTTTCTTACAAAATAAAAGTAACTGTTGGAGAAGAATGCACCTAATACAGGACTGCAGATATTTCAGTACTGCCATTCACTGTAACTTTCTCATAAATGTACCATGTACACAGAGGATTTTTGGAGGAATGGTTGTTATAAGGGACTCTGGAGCTTTTTAGCAAGCCTTCTATAGTATATTTCTTTTAAATGTACCATGTACACTGGACAGGAAAGAATGTGGGGTTCCAGTGATTTTAGCAAGCTCTGGATTTTATATATCTGGTTCAAGAAACATTGGATGGAATATTTTTAATTTGGGGGCTTCAATGATTTTGGCACTGAAGTGAACTGTTAATTAATAACCTTTTTTTCTGGATATTTACTTTAACAGGTATATTTAGAACATATTTATATATTATATACACACATGATATGTAATTATATAATTATATATATATTAACACATGATAAAAACATTTGTGGCCATCTAAAGCCCATATAAATATTCAATTTTTATTACAAATGGGTGATTGAACCAGTCTTTGGATTGACTTTGTACTAAAGCTGTTCACACACACTGATAACACGATTAGTGAATGGCACCTGTTCCACTATGCTGAAAGTTTGTGTAATGACAAATATTCGCCAAAAAGACTCAATTAGATTTGTTTGTTTTGGGCCAGCATGTAGATGGCTAAAATCGGGCAGAGAATGAAATATGAACAGGAGAGGCCTGCATAGAAAGGTAATTAAAAAGTACAAATAACTATAAACTTGAGTTTACAGTGAATAGAATAGCAAACCAGTAACTTAAAAAATTAAAAATTACAGCTAAAACCTTGCTAAGAATAAGATATTCTATTGAAAAATATGAAAACATGTACAGGCCTTATCTTGGTAAAGTTTGATATCTCTCCAAAACATAAAAAGTATTACAAATGCAAAGGTACATGGAACATCTCAGAGTTCTTTTCTGAGGGATATCAGATTTTAGCACACATCTTTCCCAATATGTCTGGAATCAGTTCAGTTTTAAGACACCAACATGCATCAGGCAAGGAAAAGCGTAGAGGACATGTTTAAGTTACAATGATTGTTATAATTATTAATTGTAATTAAAATATAACATAAATTAACTCTGGATAAATAGTTTCTTAATGAAAAAACATTTGTGGACAAAAGAGTTCAATGATGGGGGATGATTTAAAAGCAAATGAACATTTCAAGAGTGATTGTGTTTCCTTTCTAACAACAATGGTAGTAAAACAACCAAATCAGAAGGCAAAGCATTGTCCTCTTTATCCCTGTAGAGAGTTGAAGACGTTGATCAAGTATTCATGCTTGATTTGCATGATTACATATCACACAGGTAGGCATGTCTGGTATAGCGCGATAAGTCTAAACTCACACACTATGGTTGTGTCTACATTAGATCTTTTTATTATAAAATAATATCAATACAAATAGCTTGTCATTATAATCTGCTCTAATGCATTCAGTAATGTACCTATACCATTTAGTTTCTATATAACTGGATCCAGTTATAGTTGCAATCATTAATGTGTGAAGCATGCTTCCATAAGCACAGCATAAACACATACAGTAAGTAAATATAAAATAAATATTTACCATTTAAAGGTATGCAAAAAACTTGAATCCTTTTACCCATTAATTGCTTCTGTTGTAGGTGTAAGGCTATAGTAAAACGAGTGACAACATTACTCTGACTAGTAACTTTACAAGTTACAAGGTGTTGTGTAACTGTATGCAATACATTGGCTCTTGCATCTTAACCATAGAACTTATTTATTAAAGAACATAATCCACATAGGACGTTGATGAGAGATAAGTAGGAACAAAGAACATCAGTGGATAGGTATAAAATCCCATGCACGAATGGTCAGTGTAAACCCTGCAGGCAAAGAGATAGAAAGATGAATTTATCAATAAAGATGGAATACACTGATGCTGGATTGTTATCTTCTTACTCTTGCACCCTTTCCTACCTCAACACTCCTTTCCCCTTAAGAGAACTGCTAATGCCTCAAGTAAAAATTTTAGCTAAAAACTGTACAGCATTATGTTGAAGACAAGTTAAGATAAATTTAATAAGTATCAACCTCACCAAGCCTTCATTAAAATCCACCTGTATTGAAATTGATGGAGCTTTGTCTTTTTTCAACCCAAATTAACTATGTAATTATGTAATGTTATATTATAGTAGAATCAGAGCATATAATATATAATATGTTTATTGTTGTTGCTAATGGAGTGGCTGATGACACTTAGGGGGTTATTTATCAAAATCACAATTTTTCTCATTTTTTTAAATAAAAAAAGTCTGACCAAACTAGAATCCATTATTTGCCTTATTTATCAATAAAAAAACTTGAAAAAATCAGATCAGGAAAAAAAAATTGTGTTTGATGCCTGAAAACCATGACAAATGTAACTCTTTGCAGAAAAAACAGCATCAAACCTTGAAAACTCAGAACATCGTCAAATGGTTAAGGGGACATCTGCCATTGACTTTTACATGAATTCCGCTAGTTTTAGATGGCGTAAATTTGGATTTAGACTTGGATCTTCTTCAGAGAATAATAAATCAGGAAAAATGCTATCTTTCTTTACTGCAACTTTTTTGGGTTTTCTGTGTCAAAATCGCACCTTAATAAATAACCCCCATAATATTATGTTTACTTAAGGTGTATTAAACAGTGATTCTAATGAAGTACTACGGGGCACATGTTTTTTGCTTTTCCCATACATTATTGCATTTATACTGGCCCCTGCTCTCTCATCACTGACCTGTCTGTTTTTCTATGTATGCAGTTTCATTATTTTTCCTATTGATCCCTGAGGGTAGTGGTAGTGGGTGCCATTTGCCTAAGGGACACGAGTAGAAGAATTTTGTGAACTTCTACTTCATATTCTGCAAATAATGTTACCCTTTGCATCTGGATATCTATTCTGAGCCACTAGTGATTGTTTTTTCTGTTATCCTGCATACTATAAGCGGTTCACATCCAGTCTGAGATTAGGCAGAAATGTTCTCATCTATTTCTTGGGTATTGCTAGCCTGTTAAGACCACAAAAAACATGATTCTATGATGATTGTGTTTCTCTTTTCTTTGTAATCCTCCATGTCATCTTGTTTGCTCATCTCCCTCCTGTACCTGAGCAAGGTTTTTTGACAATGAGTTTTAACTAAAGGTGGTCTTACACGGGCCGATAAAAGCTGCCGACAGACTGTGTGGACATATCGGGGAGAGATCTGCTCATTTGGCGACATCACCAAACGAGCGGATCTCTACGTGTTTGGCCACCTTAAGAGAATGCACTTCTTTCTAAACCAGAGTATGCTGGTATGGAATATTTCCAGCAAAAGAAAATTTGTTGGTACTGGTGGATTGTAGCCAATGGCTGGCTCAACTGTTTATGTGTTACTAAACTGTATTCTATAGAAATAATTTAAACAAATTTTAATTAATAAGCACACAAAGGGGCAGATTTACTATTGGTCGAATTCGAGGGTCAATTTACGAATTGTGGTCAAATTGAAATCCTTCGATTCAAATATCAAAAGATTTTACCGCATTTTGATCAATCGAACGATCGAATAGAAATAATTCGAACGTTCGATAAAATAGTTCGAATCGAACGATTCAAACGATTTTAACCATTCGATTGAACTTTTTATTCAATCAAAAATAGTTAAATCCAATTCGGTAGGTTGAATCTTGCGAACTAGGCAGTCGAATAAAAATTTAAAGGGGAAGTTATTCTGTTCAATATTCAAATCAAATTATTCTGTTCAATATTCAAATCAAATTATTAGAATTATTAGAATCATTCGATTTTCAAATTCAAAATTTTCAAAATTCGATGGTCGAAGTGGTCTTCAAAAACATTAGAAAATTCTAATTCAAATCTTTTTGAAAATTCGATCGAATTTCGAATCCTTCATGTGAAATTGATAAATCATCCCAAAGTGTATACATAGATATCTCATAAGGATTGTTTTGAAGAAATAAAGAAAGAAAATATAATACAGGTATTGGACTTGTTATCCAGAATGCTTGGGACCTGAGGTTTGCCGAATAATGGATCGATCCATAATTTGGATCTTCATACCTTAAATGTACTAGAAAATCGTGTAAACATTAAATAAACCCAATAGACTGGTTTCATCGTGCAACACATTTTTTTTTTGTACTCCAGCGAATTTTCGGCAGGCGAACTTTTGCTGGCATTTCGCGAATTTATTCGCACCTGGCGAATAGATTCACCCATCACTATTACAGCGAAAACGGAAATCATTTTTAAAGTTTTGGATTATCTCATTATAATGGAGTCCATTCCATCCCTTTCTGGATAATGGGTTTCCGGATAAGGGATCCCATACCTTTATATGTATGTATATTATGTTAGAACAGCTGTTACTGAAGTTGGAAAATCTATTTTTAGAGCATCGTTTCATTTCTCCATTGACTAGTTGCTATTTGCGTCTACTTATTGTCAGCATAAAATGTGAAGTAGTTCAGGCTTTATGTCCATCTACAGTATGCATTTATCTTAATATGCAGATTTCCACTGTTTCTTTCTTTCCATGATGTTGTCATAGTTTGAGAAATAATTTTAACTAACTATATACAAAGCAATGGCAATTCAAATTAATCTGCCTGATACAGATGGAAATTCCAAAACCGCAAACAAAGCTTTGTGTTTTCCATCACGGATAAGAATCCTCAGGTCTTAACTGGGGGTCATAGAGGTCTTAAGGGTATTTAAAAGTCTACAGTTCTAATAATGTAATAATAATAAAACGATAACACATACTATACACACAGTATATACACTGTACATGCAGCATTATAAATGTTCCACACAATCTGCATTCATTGAAAAAAAACTTTATCTTTTTAATAAATTACAAATAAAACTTAAATTAGTGGTTCACCTCCTAATTAACTTTTGGTATGATGTGTAGAGAGTGATATTCTGAGACTGTTTGCATTTCATTTTGTTTTTTTAATATTTGTGGTTTTTGAGTTATTTAGCTTTTTATTCAGCAGCTCTCCAGTTTGCAATTTCAGCAATCTGGTTGTTAGCAACCCTAGCAACCATGCATTGATTTGAATAAGAGACTAGAATATGCATAGGAAATTGCCTAAATAGAAAGAGGAGTAATAAAAAGTATCCATAACAATATATTTGTAGCCTTAAAGAGCATTTGTTTTTTTGTTGGGGTGAGTGACCCCCTTTTGAAACTTTTATTTTTACCCTGAACTGTTCCTTTAAAGGTAAACAGATCCTTTATGACCTGCACAGAGGCAATGTTTAGTGCCTTGCAAAGCTGGGGCCTACTTAATTTCCTACCAGGGCATAATGTTTGTGTATGATTGTGTCTGCTGCTTGCTTTTCTTCCTACAGTCCAATAAACATAAAGACTGGTAATTTTGACCCTGATTAAACTGATGAGTGTGTGCAGTAGCGACTTGTGTGTGTGTATATCATAGTATCATAGTATCATAGTAAGTTAGGCTGAAAAAAGACTCGCGTCCATCTAGTTCAACCTTTTTTTTTTTATTTTATTTTAACTGCCTAACTGCTAGTTGATCCAGAGGA
>CM044448.1:83968569-84008848 GCA_024363595.1 Xenopus borealis | reverse complement strand
TATCGGTTACAACCATACTGGTACCATTATTTAATGGAGCAACACTCTCAACATGCATTTATTTGAGTGTGTGTGTTTGTGTGTATACAGTAGAGACTTGATGTGTTCCTGTGTGACTGTATAACAGGGACTTTTGTTTGTGTGTGTGTATTAGGGAAGTGGTCTCTGTGTGTGCATATACTAGGTATATCGTTGATTAAAACTTTTTGTTTTGTTAGTGGGAAAGACAGCAACTGCCATATCATTGCAGTTACTGAATTCACATGAAGAATACAAAGGGGGTTATTTATAAAGTTTGTGCAGCTCATATTTCTTCACATTGCCTGTGTTTTTTTTCCTGAATGTTGAAATATTGCACAACTGTGTCCATCTTTCCAGTTTTTGGAAATTTGCAATTCACACAAATATTTGCAAATGAGATGGGTCTTTGTGAAAGTGTCACTACTGAGGTCAGTAATTCACGATACTGTTTTGTGAATATTTTCTCCTGCCTCATAAATATAACCAAGTACTGGGCAATTCTTTCTGCATTGTCTGAAGTTTAAATGAAGATCATTGTTCTTTGCAATATTATGAGTTCCATCTCTGTTTGTATAAGGCTAGAAGACCACTCTACAGTCCCATACAGTATATGCACTCCTCTGCTGCTAGATTACTCCCTCTTTGGTCCAATGAAATTGTTACTGCATTATGAGTGTCTTTATGCTCCAGTATGTTCAGAAGGATAAACCACTGTTTGCCCCATTTAGCATTTGCATTGACCCTATTTGTGCTTGAATTTCTTATGCACTTTCCACCTTAGCACTTTGTGCTCAATATGATTTAATATTGGGAGTGGTGGGACATTCTACTCACTTGTGCTCCACTTATGCCAGGCAGACTTTTCCCTACTCTAGACCCTCCTCTCACAGTGAGTTGGAACTTAAAACTTTAGATTGACATTTTCATCATGCCCTGTAAGAGTAGTTGAAGCCCAGCTAGAGTAGTTTGCCTAAGTGATCAACCTTTGATGTACAGTAGGTACTCATGCTAGGGACACTGGTTCTATTCCCTGTGGAAAATGACCCTGGGCAGATTACCTAACCCCCTTTCCCAGCATAGGAATATTAAGAATCTTTATCAAAGTGAAATTAGATCTCGCCACAGAAAATTCACCTAAATTCTAAATATTAATTCCTACCAAAGTACTGGTAGTACTTAAAGTCAACAAGAGTGGTTCCTTTTCTAAACCAAAATGACTTTGTATCACACACCAGAGATCATAAAGGAATATGTGCTGGGCCTAGAGCTGCCCCAAGCGTTTACATCCCCTTTAACAAATTAAATTTGATTTTAATCAAAGCCATAACAGAAGAATATTTTTTGATCTTCGTCAATCTGTCAAAGATTAACTTTGAAGCATTTTTCGAACACACACATAAATGTATAATAAATAAGAACAGAAGAAAATAAAAGCTTTGTTCACAGAAAACACTTATTTATTACTGAGATAAACTTGCAGTCTGCGATAGAAATATCATTCCATAATTAATAGTGTTTTAACTGAATGACATTATTTGTATTCTGACATGCTAGAGGTTCTTTAAACTTGCAGTATATTTTATTTAACTTCCTTTAAAATACAGTATTTTGATGCCTTACGGAAGTGTCCTTTGAGGTTGATTGACTGCTCCTGAGTTGCTTGCAAAACAAGAATTCTCAGTCTTGAAGTCAGGTAAAAACTCAAAGAAATAAAAGTTTTTTAAGAGCTTTTAACTCTGCTCTGCATTTTGAGAGCTGAATTATTGAAAATGCTGTGAATCGAATAAATGATGTACAAACCTTTAAAGCAATTCCTAGCAATCTCATGTCTATCCATAACTAAAAAAGAAACACATGATGGCATGATTTTGAGAGGGATCCTTTGGGGGGTGGTATTGACCATTAGCCTGTGCTGCAGAGCTGTAGAGACATGATCAGAATGAATGCAGGTATTATGTTGCCCCTTTATAGCTGGTGCATTGTAAATGAGGCCTATAGTGCCTCTATGAGCCCAGAACAATATAATTAATTTGTGTATATCACATATATACACGTTTGATGTTAATTTTATTACAATAAACTCAGCTAAATTGTAAATACATCCTTCATACTATTGACAATCCAAATACAGACATGCTTGTGGCCTTCTTAAATGAGAAAGTTATGGATTTTTTTTAGTAGATAACAGATAAAAGCAATGGCATTCATAATCAAGGGAAACATAGTGCTTTTATGTATAAAAATAAGCATTGGCCAAGTGAAAATCCTTATTTTTTCTGATAAAACCTTCAGCATAGTAGAGTAGTAGAGTATGCTGTATAAATCTGAGTGCTAATTCATAGAAAGGTATGCTTATGTGATGGAACTGATAGACATGAAATGGAATGAATGAATCTAACGAATAGTAAATGCATACAATAAGAAGGAAGTGCAATTTCAGAGCTCAGACAAGATCATTATTACAATTGGCAGAGCTTAAATTTCTGCAGAAAGAAAATAAGTAATACTAAGTAATAAGAAAGAGTAATGCTCAGCTCTCAGTCTTCAGCTCCACGCTGCAACCGCAATTTACCACCCCGAATTTCCTTCTAGAGCGTTTAAACTACTGTCTATCTTCCTGTTGTCATACACATCTAATCCCCACAGAAAACATAATGGTAGATTGAAGAAATGTGTCATCACAGACATTTCTTAAGGGAGACACCAGCTGGCTCAGAAAAGTAATCTGCTAACTGGAATTACACACTTGTGTCCAATTGTCTCACTGGGATACTTGTGTGTAGCTATGAGAAGTCTGATGTTTATTTTCCTCTCACCCTCTTTTTTTTAAAGAAGAAAAAATCCCAGGTGGACACGCATTACTGAACTTCATAGTAGTCATTGAGTGATCTTGAAACAGATAAGCATCTAGCAGTTAATGCTGTGTTCTCTCTGGAAAAAATCACAATGAATTATTGAAAAAAGTGCATAAGGAAAAGTGTATCACTGGTACAAAGTATTAAAACAGCTGATATTTAAAAATATTCTTATTTTTAGCCCAGCATACTTTTTGTCTAATTCAGATTTTGCTTTGCTTACACACATAAAGAATTGATAGCACCAACAAAAACCTTATAAGTATACACAATTCTGCTTTTCTGGATTGCATTTCCTCTGCCCCATTGTGCCTGGCAAATTATACTTTGTTGAATCTCATTGGTGTAGCATAGGAATTTTCATTTAAGGTTCACAGCGGGCCCCCATTCCAGGGGGAAAGGCCTTGTTTTAGGACTTTAGTTGCTGAGGAAATGTATCCATATACAGAATCCCGATCTTAGGTATTCAATTAGCCTTTTCATGCTGGGGTAGTGCCACTTGTGCCGAGATGTTGTTTAAAAGATTCAATTGCACTTGCCCCCAAGCTGATATAGTATTGTTTTTTCTCCTGTATGTTTGCCTGGTCTTTGGACCTTGGGTAATTCTCCCTTCCTTGTTTTAACTCTGGACCTTTTATTTTCACTTGTTTGTTGCCTGCCCTGAAGTCTGTCTTGATGTTTGTTTAACATCTATAGCCCCACTGTTTCAGTACAATTCACTCTTCCAATCAAGTAACTCGAAAATGTAACACCTTTCCCAATACATTTCAGTTGACATCTGAAAGAATAAGCTCAATCAACCTAGTGATATGGTGACTTTAATAACCTACTAATAAGACTTGAAAAAGCTGTAAAAGCTGGATGAAGTTCAGATGCTTTAACTTATCACTACTAGATATGTGCAATAATATGCAAACAGGCATCTAATGCAATAGAAATCTGCACAAGGGGTAACACTAGTCCTATCTGGCTAAATAGTGCATGTTGACTGTAAAACAAAGTTTTATAAAGTGAATGTCCTCACAAATTGCTCTGAGTGGCCAAAGGGAAAGGGTCCAGATTTACTAAGGGTCGAAGTGAAAATTCAGATTAAAGAAATTCGAATTTCGAAGTAATTTTTGGGTACTTCATCTATCAAATAGGCAAAAATTCAGTTTGAATTGAAAAAAACTTTGATCAAAATTTTAGAATTCGACCATTTGAAAATCAAAGTACTGTCTCTTTAAAAAATTTGAATTCGACCCCTCACCACCTTAAACATGCTGAATTTTTGTTTTAGCCTATGGGGGACCTCCTGGATCCACCTGGATCCTTTAAGTACTGTTTTTGAAACATTTTGAAAATCACATTTTTGGGGGAAAATTGTTTGAATGAAACGATTCAAACTATTTTTATTAGATCGAAAATGCTCTATTTTCGAATGAAAACCCCCTTTAAAAAATTCAGTGGTCAAATTAAGAAGTTTTTAAACTTCGAAATTCAACCCTTAGTAAATCTGCCCCAACTGTTATTAATGGTAGTAGCTTGGCAGTAGCTTGGTCTGTTTGCATGGTGATGAATTACTGACTAATGGACTTACTCTCCTCCTGACTGAGCTCTGCAGGGACCCGCACCTCCCTGCCTTCTTAGACAGTGGTAACTGAGGCATGGACTTGAGAGCATAGTGTGGGACCTCCCTAAATCTAGCTTACTAATTTATTCTTTTTTTCTTCCCAGTTATCCCCTTGGCAACCATCACCCCCCACCATCCCCAGGGATATCACCTATGCCTTGGCTGCAGTAACATTACTGAATGCAATTGAATTCAGCTTGTATCAGGTTAAGACTAATATTTAATTAATAGGGGACATATGGCCCAAGGTAATCCCATGCAAATGTATACACATGCAAATCACTGAGTACATACTGTACTCCACTTTAAACCTGGCGAATCGCTGTTTTAGCCTATGGAGGTCTTCCTATAACCTTTATGGAATCTTTCTGAAATTTTTGAGAAATCAAATTTTTTGGGAGGAAATCAATCAAATGATTCAATCAAACAATTTCAACTATTTTAATTCAACTGAAAATGGAACAATGTGTTTTTTCATTTCGAAATTAAACCCTTGATAAATCTGCCCCTTACTGTATGACATGAAATGCTTTGTACTTATAGCATACTGGTAACAAATGTGAGATTAGCCTAACTAGAGAGATTTCTGAGAATTCTTAAAAAGGCATTCACTTCAAAGCATATTCTAACCCTGAGGATTTGTATGGAATAAAATGTATGTAATCCCTTTTGAAAATATACTGCTATTTTGAACATACACATCTCTGATGTGCCCCCCTTTATTTCATAATGCTAGTATGATGTCAAACAACCTTGAAATCTAGAACGACAACAAAATTTCTCCTCAGCAATATATCTCATTGCAAATCACATGTGTACATTTTTGTATATTTTTATATGTTTTATATTTTTTTAACTAGTCAATTTGTTTAAAAGGAAAAGGTTGTCAATTTGATAATTAGGATTAACACTGATTTCATTTTCTCTGTATGGTCAAGTTTCTTATTTATCTGCATTTAAATTCATACAAATAAAAGCTATCATGAGGTTGTTCTTCACAGCAAGCCATCATTGAATGCCTTTGATTTGCACAGTAACAATATCTAATTGAAATGGTTCAATGCATACTTTTACATGCAAATCCTTAAATAGTGCAAGCTAGAATGATATATTTATTCTGTAGTTTGTTTTACCATACCTGAGTTAAAAACTCTAGAACAGGGGTCCCCAACCTTTTTTGCTCATGAGCCACATCTAAATTTAAAAAAGAGTTGGAGAGCAACACAAGCATGAAAAAGTCCATGGGGATGTCAAATAGGAGCTCTGATTGGCTTTTTGGTAACCCCTATATGGACTGGCAGCCTACAGGAGAGAATATTTGGCAGGACATCTGTTTTTTATGCAACCAAAACTTGCCTCTAAGCCAGTAATTCAAAAATAAGCACCTGCTTTGAGGCCACTGGGAGCAACATCCAAGGGGTTGGAGAGCAACATCTTGCTTGCGAGCTACTGGTTGGGGATCACTGCTCTAGAAGCTCTCTGTTTGTTTAAGATAACAGCTGCAGTATTAGCTTGGTGTGACACCACTTCCTGCCTGAGTCTCTCCCTGCTCACTTAAAGTTCTGGGCTCAGATTACAGCAGAGAAGGTGCTAAATAGCAACGTTTGGTGTGCTATTATGCTTACAACAACTTTGTCACCTGCTTTACTTTGCAGTTAGTTTTCCCTCAGTTTGAGGGGGTGGGGTTTGATAAGTTGCACTTGAACAGACTGTATACATAGAACCCCTGGGACTCCAGTGGAGCTAGCTCTAGTGTTAAGCTGCTTTTAAGTGTTTGCTCTGTAAGTGGGGGATCTGTAAGTGAAGTAGCAAACTCAGGAGTTAGTTGGGGATCTGTAACTGGAGTTGCAAACTCAGGAGTTTCAAACTAAAGGAGGTTCAACCTAGGTCAAAAGTTTTGTTATAAACCCTAATTTTTTATTATTACTGTTTTGATCTGTAACTGGGATAATGAGTGCTAGCAAGATTGAAGGTCTGACCCAGTGTACAGTCTGCCATACTGTATGTATGCAGATTTGCAGAGATACAAATTGCTTACCTATGCGGTAGATGTGAGCAAATTGCCACGTTGGAGGCTCGAGTTAGAGCACTAGAGCAGTGATTTTCAACCTTGTGCCTCCAGCTGTTAAGAAACTACAAGTCCCACAATGCATTTGCCTGACTGTGGCTGTCAGACTCCTTCATTGCATTGTGGGACTTGTAGTTCCTTAACAGCTGGAGGCACAAGGTTGAAAATCACTGCACTAGAGGAACAAATTGCAACACTGTGGTTTATTGACAATCTTGAAAGGAGTCTCTTGCTCGCTGAGCAGGACCTAGCGGGGCCAGATAGTTTGGGGGGAACAGAACAGCAGCAGGATGTTGAGATAGCTAGCTGGGTGAAAGTCAGAAAATCTAAGGTGGGCAAAAGCTTTGCCAGATTGTGTGAAGATGATGGGAGTGTGAACTCTGGATTGACAATTCTAGATGGGACTGACTTCTCTAACAGCCGGGAGACCAGATTGTGGTTGTAGGGGATTCAATTATTAGGAAAGTGTATAGGGTAATCTGTTGTCCGGATCACTACAACCGAACAGTTTGTGTCTACCTGGTGCCAGGGCATGTGGTTGATCGGGTAGACAAATTATTGGGTGGGGCTTGGCATGACCCAACGGTCTTAGTACATATTGGTACTAATGACAACAAAAATGGTAGATGGAAAAAAGTGAGTTCAGGAATCTGAAGATTAAGGGAAGGTCTTCCAATGTAATTTTTTTGGAAATTTTTCCTGTGCCATGTGCAAGTTTAAGGAGACAGAGGGAGCTTAGGGAGTTAAATGCGTGGCTCAAGTCTTCATGTAGGAAGGAAAGGTTTGGGTTCCTAGAGCACTGGGCTGATTTTTCCTTGGGGTACAACCTATATAGTCGTGATGGATTGCACCTCAATGGAAGGGAGCCCACTGTGCTAGGGGAAAGAATGGCCAAGAGGTTGGAGGTGTGTTTAAACTAGGCAAGTAGGGGGTGGTTGAGAGAAATAATTATGGGGAAGCTAGGGTAGAAGGGGTAGTGGGATTAGTAAGGGGTCATTTGGGAGGAGTGAGGGGGCATAGAGCATACCAGCTAAGAAGGTCCCTCTGTTACAAGGAAAACAGACTAATACTAACAACATATAATTCCCCTCAAAGTAATGTACATTTAAAAAGTAAAAGTAGTAACCTCTGCTTTATGCTGGCAAATGCACAAAGTTTGTCAGGTAAAATGGGAGACCTATAATTAATTGCATGCTCTAAAAATAATGATATAATTGATATCACAGAGACCTGGTGGGATGAAACATGTGACTGGACTGTGAATTTAAATGGTTTCACCCTTTTTAGGAGGGACAGAGGGATTAGAAAGGGGGAAGGAGTGTGTTTGTATGTAACTATGCACTAAAGAATTAACATTACTGGTACTGGTGAGGGTGTGGAATCCCTCTGGGTAGAGATTTTGACTGGGCATAAGGTTACAAAGAAAATTTTCATTGGTGTATGCTATAAACCACCTTGCATAAGTGACAGGTATGAAGCCCAGCTACTTTTACAAATACAAGTGGCTTCACAACTAGGTAAAGTTATTATTATGGGTGACTTCAATTATCCGGACATTGACTGGGATAATGGGGTTTGTAAATATGCTAAATGACAACTTTTTATCCCAGCTGGTTCAAGAACCTACTAGGAATAACTCTCTTTTGGATCTTGTAATAACTAATAATACTGAACTCATCTCTAGCATTTGTGTGGGTGAGAATTTAGGTAATAGAGATCATAACATGGTCTCCTTTGAGATTCTGTTGCAGAGGCAGTTCTATAAGGGAGTAACTAAAACATTGAATTTCAGGTGTGCAAACTTTGACAGTATAAGGACATCCCTGCAACATATTAGGTGGGAAATGTTTTTCACAGGGTTAAACACTGAACAAAAATGGGAAGTCTTTAAAATGCTGCTTAATAAATATACATGTCAGTATATTCCGCTTGTAAGCAAGGAACCTCCTTACCCTCATGTGTGTCCTATTCCCAATTACCTGCCTTTATATACCACGCAGGGCTGAGTCATTAGTTAATTCCTGTATGATTCTCAGTCACCTGCTCCCATTGTCTGTGGCTACACCCCGGGGATTCCACCATATCCACTCGCCATGAGATGGCTTCCCTCCATCACAGTGGTTCCCCACTGTGATCATGACAAAAGGATGCTGCCACTTTGCAGAGTGATTTGTCTAAGTTGGGAAACTGGGCAGAAAACTGGAATAGGAGGTTCAATGTTGATAAATGCAAGGTTATGCACTTTGGCAGAAATAATATAAAGTTTTTATAAATAACAAGTTGTCTAATTCTGTAGCTACTAAAGCAAATAAAGTTCTGTCTTGCATAAAAAAGGGCATAAACTCAAGGGATGAAAACATAATTATTATTGATGGGCAAATCTGGGGTATTTCGCTTTGCTGAATTTTTCGCGAATTTCTCTGGCGTCTCATTTTGGACACGGGCGTCCATTTTTGGACGCCGGCGCGCATTGCCGGCACCTCGTTTTCGCCTCAATTTGCCCATCACTAATAATTATACCTCTTTATAGATCCCTAGTATGACCTCATCTGGTGTATGCAGGGCAGTTTTGGACTCCAGTCCTTAAGAGGAATATAAATGAGCTGGAGAGAGTGCAGAGACGTGCAATTAAACTGGTTAGAGGGATGGAAGACTTAAATTATGAGGGGAGACTGTCCAGGTTGGGGTTGTTTTCTCTGGAAAAAAGGTGCTTGAGAGGGGAAATTATTACATTTTAAATACTTTAAATACTGTACATTAGAGGACGTTATAGACAAATATCAGGGGACCTTTTTACCCATAAAGAGGATCACCGCACCAGAGGCCACCCCTTCAGACTAGAAGAAAAGGCCTTTAATTTGAAGCAGCCTAGATGGTTCTTCACAGTGAGGTTGTGGAATGTGCTGCTGGGTGATGTTGTGATGACTGATTCTGTTGATGCTTTTAAAAGGGGCTTGGATGATTTTTTGGACATACATAATATGAAAGGCTATTTTGATACTAAACTTTACAGTTAGTATAGCTATGATATATATATATGATTTGTGTGAAAGAGTTAAGGGGTGCATGTGTGTGCGTGCTGGGTTTTAATTTGGAGGGATTGAACTTGATGGACTTTGTCTTTTTTCACCCGAATTTAACTATGCTACGAAATAAGTTGGCGCTATAGAAATATATGTTAATAATAATAATAAATAATAACTATGTAACTCACGTGCTCAATGGGCTCTGAGAGACTGTTGAGAA
Source organism: Xenopus borealis (assembly GCA_024363595.1). Taxonomy (NCBI): domain Eukaryota; kingdom Metazoa; phylum Chordata; class Amphibia; order Anura; family Pipidae; genus Xenopus; species Xenopus borealis. The sequence continues at coordinate 83,999,046 of CM044448.1, read as the reverse complement.
GCTAAGCTTAGGGGTTGTTGCTAATTATCAAGCAGATAATGAAGTTGGTCTATAATATAAGAAGATGCTACAGGGCTGATTATTACATTCTGATACTAGTTGCACTGATTGCTTTGGTGCCAAATAGTAATTATCTATATTAAGTACTAATCAGCCTTATATTGTGACATTTAGAATTTATTTGTATTGTATTTTTTAAGTTGGTTCCTAAACTCTGCAACAGACAACAGCACAGATCAGGTGCAGTTAGTCAGTAGAAAAGAAGATGGGGAGTTAATGGGACATCTTTGGAGGCACAGATCATCCCTGCTAATAGGCTGTGGTTACTTTGGGCTTGTATAGAAGCCCAAAATATAATGTACGACTTTTCTAGCCTTCGTCTTCAGTTAAGCTTTAGTTCTCCTTTTAATTGCTCTGAAATAATAGAACAGTACCTTGCACTTGATGGTAACTAAGCTGCATGTATCCATATTGGTGGCAAAATATTTTTTAACAGACTTAAGGTATGGTGATCCAAATTGCAGAAAGATTTGGAGAATCCAAGATCCCAAACATTCTGGACAAATATGTTCCCATCTTATTTGGGTAAACAATATATTCTAGGAACTGACTTCTATTTAGGAAATAGCAACCATTTCAACATAGTAGAAGTTGTGCTTAAATGTAAAAATAGTGCTGCAAACCTGTACCAGTAGACATTGGATCTTTCTATTGGAACTGAAATGTTGCCTTTTGGTCAGCAGGGGGCACTGTTCAAACAGTAAAGTAAAAAAACAGCTCTACAGTTACTTTAGAAACAATTCTTAAGAAACTCTTAAAGAGGAGGTGTGCTCAGGATTAGCAATAACATCTTGTATTTGCCACTTGGAAATAGCATATAATTTTGTGCTTCTTCTTTTATCAGTAAAAGAATATAATTTCTAAGATAAATATATTTTGACTAAATTAACTAAATTAGTTTACACAACTCATTGTAAAATGCAGTGTGTGCAGTGGTTTCAGCATAATTCTCAGCAAATTCCTGTTTTCTAACAGTAAGCACATGTGTTTTTGCCTTATCCTTAATTTTGGTTAAAAGTCAAGTTCAAGGGCCTATCTGCAGCAAATGAAAATGAGGGTGACTGATTAGATAACTAACAAATACTCTAGATGTAGAAACACCAGATTCTCCAACTGCAACAATAACTGCCATAAAATATCCATTCTTGACCAAGCAGAGAAATGTCTATATAGATAGCCTATTGTAACATTATATTGGTACATTTAACAAAAGAACTAAAAACTACAGATACATTATCTTACTTCAAAGGACAATATAAACAGAAAGAAATAAATTATGCTGTTGATGTGTTTGATTTCAAATGACTATAGTTTTTTTATTTATTAAATTAGAAAAGGGCAATGGCTGAATGGCTTTTTGCTGTTACACTGACTTTCCTACTTCCCTACATTATTCCCTTCCCTTTTTGCTTATAGCATTACAACCTTAATGAAGTTAATAAAGGGCATCTATGGCATGAAAAACCCCACTAGCCAGTTCTTTGCAAATGGCCATGTTGGGGCAGGTTCATGAAGTGAAAGTACAGGGAAATAGAGAGGGAGCTGACAGAGCGGGCGCTAGGACATTGGGAGCTGACAGAGCAGACGCTAGGACATTGCGGCCGAGAGGTGCCAAATAAGGAAATCCAGGCCTGCAAATGCATTCACATGGTGAATGACTGCCCAGTTTACTCATTATGTGCATGTGTGTGTGACATATGATTCATCAAGTTAAACAAATGCACATTGGGGGCATTTCCTTATTATGCACATTCGTGTACAAAATTGCTACTGCAAAAAAACTGTAATTGATTAATAAATTCAGTTCCCCAAAGTAACATTTTTCTAACTGTCACCAACACACTGATTCTGTGAGTCACTGTCAGATTTTAGGTGCTGTAAATGGCCTATTTTTAGTCTGCAATTGGCAGTACAAAACTGGAAAATGTCTCAGCTGATTTTGGGTGAGGAAGCATACTAATTACTAGCTGAAAAATAATGAATACACAGAGCATATTTACAGTATATTTCTTTTGGATTGGCCTGGTAAGTGTCTGTATCCCTACCTATTCCTATGCCATCCCTAAATATCACTCCAAGACTGGAATCCTAAGAATAAAAAAAATTGCTCCTAGGTCTGTTTAAGGGTGCCTAATACTTTTTACAGATAATTTGAATATCAATTAGTAAAGGTGGGCATAGATTTCAATTTGGCAAAAAAAATACATTGGCGTCAAATGGCATTTTTTTTTCTCATCATCAATCAGTGCCTAGCAAGAGATTTTACTGATAGAGCCTGATAGAGCCTACTGCATGTGGAAAAATATATGGAGTCTGGTTACTGTGCATTTCCAGGGGAGTAATGAGCAACTGTGTCTGTTCTGTTACAAGTGTCCGGCTACTTGTAAAGACACTGGACAAAACAAAGTGCCTTCCAAGTGATATTGGGGTGATGGGGATACCACTACTGCCTTAGTTAAAGTAGTAAATGTCCGTTTCAGTATTGCTTTAATGCATTAATATGTTCACACTGATTTTTCTGGTGAGCATCTACAGAACTGTTCTACCAATGATCATGTATAACAACATTGCAATGGACAAAAATATAAATTAAATAATACATTTGATTACAAAATAACACCTTACACAGTATATTATAAACTCTGGTTATGATTTGGTTGTTCTCTGATGTAAAATTTTACTGTTTACAGTCACATGTATAAAAATGGAAGGAAGTGTATCCATACTACTAAATAAAACCCTTACCTACTGTACCTTCTCTCCCACTGATACTTGGGTATCTGACAAAACCCCTTATCTGCATAGGTTTGCTCTTACCTGTAATGCTGGATTCAGGACACAACTAGGGGCAAATTCACTAAAGCGCGATGCGGCTAATGCTTTCGCTAATTCGCCAGCTTGACGTCATTTCGCAACTTCGCAAATTCACTAACACAGACTCTGGCGAATTATTGCTAGCGATGTAGATAGGCTTGCGCAACTTTGCACCCTTATGCCAGGCGAAGTTGCACATTGACGTTTTATCATAATTACGCAAATTCACTAAGATATCCATTTTCCTGAACGTTACCACTTATGCTAGACTTTACTTCGCCAGGTCAGACCTGGCGAAGTTCAATACAATAGATAGGAGTTTGAAAAAAATTTGGAAATTTTTTCTAAGTCTCAAAAAAACTCTGGCGTGTTTTACCAATGTAGGGTTATAGTCTGAAAAAGATTGAATTTTTTTTGTTTTGCGGGGTTACTCTCCTTCCCCCCTACATTTCCTAACATATGGCAACTCAACTATACAGGGGGCAAATGTAGGGCAATAGGAAAACTTTATTTTATTTATTAAAGGTTTCCTTGGCTTGTGTAGTGTAACGTAGTGGCTGTAACATATACTTCTATTATATGCTTAAGTTTGCGCTGTATGCAAATTAGGCATTGCTAGCGTAACTGCGATTTGCTTGGTGAACTAATGGTAGCGCTACTTCGCTAACGTTCGCTGCCCTGAGCGCAAATTCGCATCTTAGTGAATTTGCGTAGTGCTGGCGAAAATTCGCCTGGCGAAGTGCTAGTTGACCTCATACGAGGAACATTTATGGCAATATGTTTGTTGATCATTGGGGGCCTTAATATTTCTTACCATCTGAAAAATGCATACAGTAGCCATATTTTGTTTTTCCTCAAGCACAATTGTTACTGCAAGGAACAGTTATTATAGATGTTTTGATGTCAATCAGACAGTCTGCTGCAAAGTTTCCTTCTGGATTCCCCCCATAGCTCCAAGGTTCCCTATGTCAATGGACTCACTTGTGCGTGATTCAGAAGTGGTGCTGCAAGGAGTGTCTTTGGATGCAAATAATTTTAATAAATAGCATCAATGCATGCAACAACAGTTGCAGTAGTAAATGATCCCTTTCATCTTTCACCATGGAAGGTTCTATAATTTATTTTTCCTGATTCTAAGCAGCTTTCAAACATGGGGGATGATTTACCTAAAAATGGTTATTTCAATAGTAAAATGTTTGTTGACGTATATTGTGACAAGTGATCACATATGATTGTGATCCATATACATTCTCTAACTTCCAGATGATGAACAATAAAAACACATTGCAACAATAAAAATACATTGCAAGCTTTCGTATGAATTCAAATGTATGGAATTATTTAACACATTAAGACAGGGCCTTAACTTGAGGTCAGGTTTAATGTAACACTATGTGACCTGACTGAATCCAGACTCCTGGACTAGATACGACCCATGCTAATTCATTGTATTATCTCTACAATTGATCTCTATCTATCTGTAACTTCCTAATTTATTACCCATGAATACCTTTCACTGATCTAAAAGTATATATGCTGTGCCCTTCTAGCCCTCATTTGCATTTTTCCTGACGATGGGGCCTTGGTGCTCCGAAGCTTGCAATGTATTTTTATTGTTAGCCAATATAGGTATCACTTCCACAATACTTTGTTTAATAATTTTTTTTTTTTATTTGTTACATTTGTGTTATAGAAATTCAAGTACAATCCCTGGGCTGCTCTTCTCTATTCGTAATGAACTTGCACTCTTATTTAAATATATTTTTGTATTTTTTGTATGAGTTTCTTTTAGGACCATAAACATTGCACTAAAAGCTAATGACTTTCTCTCATTGGATTTATAAGTTGTTTTACAATTCATAACTGCCCTTGAAAGAGCAATGTATACACATCCATTGGATAGATAAGCCTGTTATAGATGATCAGTTTTCCTAGGAACTGAATATAATGTATACATATATCATACACAGAGTTGTTTATTTGTACTTCATTGATAAGAAAAGAAAATAATGATATTGTTAATAGCTTTATGATTGAGGTAACAAAATTAAAGACAAACAATCACCATTATCGAATAGATTATTTTGAATAGAGATGGGAATTGTTCAGTGATAAAACAGGACATTGGTCACTTCCATCCCTCAACAATAACTTTTAAAAATAATGACATACCAATTACCATCTATCTTGAATGACTAGGTCTACCATATTTTCAAAAGAATGTATAGGGTAAATCTAATTATATTACAAAGTAAAATTAAATAGAATAAACAAAACAGAAAAAGTGAACCAACCATTAACATGGTTTGAGTTTAGGTTCATTTTAAGCTCTGCATGTAAACTATTAAACATTCTAAATCCTTGCAAGTGATAACATTCTAAATATAAACCATATTGAACGATATCTTCAATAATTTCATATAACAGGTGGGGAAATGGGAGAACAAAAGCTTGAACATGAAGTTCCCCGTGTGGCCCAGGATTACAGCTTCTGCAGACACTGACCCTGATGACAACCATTTAAGTATTGTCACTTTAGAAGAAGCTCCATTTGTGATTGTTGAAAATGTTGATTACCTGACAGGAACATGTGTGAGAAACACTGTGCCATGTAGAAAATATTCCCGGTTAAAGTAAGTATTTTTTGTTTCTTTTTTACATGCTGACTTTATTAAATGCAACAACCCTATCCTTACTGATCACTATATATACTGTACATTAGAAAGTATTCTTTGATCAGCATGTAAACAAATGTTGTTATGTATCTTACTTTATGTGACTGATTCTTTTTGTGCTAAAACTCATGAATTTGAATTAGGGTTTCCAAAACTTGAATGTTCTTGAATTTTTCTTTTTTTTAAAAACTCAAATGTAAAACTTCAGAATCTAAAAGCTTGCACATTTACAAAGAACTCAATGGTAACTCTCCTAAGCAGCATATTTTGATATTTTCGGGTTTTTTGAAGATTTTCAATTTTTGTTTTTAAAAAAGAATTGAAAATCATGAGTAGAATTTGTTGCGTTAGAGTTGTTTTTTTTACATTTTTTTTTAAATAAATAAGCAGACATTCCAGTTTGGTAAAACTTTGAGTCAATTTACTCAATTGTTTTCAGCTTTTTTATAAAAAGCCCTCCCCATCTTCAATTACCAAAAAAATGAAATCCACTTATATTTATTTGTCTAGAGGCAACTTTTTAAAAACTGAAATGGAGAATTGTGATAATAATGGATTCCAAGCAGTTTGATTTGTTTCATTCAATGACACATTTATTAAAAATGTATTGCTTTAATCTAAATCACTTAAACCACAACAAATTAAGTGAAGACCATTTACTTGTTGAGAATAAAAAAAGAATATCACTGTTTGCCTACTAACAGTTAATTTAAAAGTGAACAACTCCTTTACCACTAGGGTTGCCACCTGGCCATTTTTTTACCGGCCTGACCAGTATTTTTGATGGCTGATCCCAATGTTATTAAAAAAACTAAATATATAGGAAGGAAGGATATTTTTTTTAATAAAAGGTGGTAACCCTATTTACTACAAAAATGAGAAATTATTTCATTAAACTGAACCAATGCAAGCCAGTAGGGGATTTGAAAACATAATTATGGTTGTTTCTTCTCAAAACTCTCAGGAATGTATCAAAATCCTCAATAACAGATGGATTGTATCATGGCCTAGAGGCCTAGGCCCAAGTGAGCAAAATACAAGAAATAAGTATTGAATCAATGGCAGGTCTTTTTTAAAAACTTTCCATTCAGGTGGAATTAGATTTTTTCCACAGCATATGCCAGACAACACACAACAAAATGCTGGTACTTGCACTCTCTGTGCCATAGAATTTTTTCATTCCATTCCTGTATGTATGTATGTATAACTTTATTTGTAAAGCGCTGTTAAGGAGCCGCAGCGCTGTACAGTGCATAAAAGTACAATATATAAAAAAGTATACACGGGGAGACAAATCACATAATACATATATACAGAATCATAGGACAAAGAGGTTAAGTGCTATGTGTAAAGCCCCGTAGAACTTACAGTCTAAGTGGATGGGAGGTTAACATACAGGTACAAATTGAAAATGAAAAAGTGCACATGGTAAGGCATAGTCAGTAGGCGTAGGACTAAGCTACTGTTTTAGTGCTCCAAAAGGTAGGCTCTTAGTTTTTTCTTTTAAGAGATTGGGAGAGGATTCCTTAAGGAGGAATTCAGGGATGGAATTCCAGAGGTAAATCGCAGCAAGATAGAAGGGTCTGAGATGAGAGGTGGCAATGGATGTGGGTGGTGTAAAGTGAAGGTGCCTCTGAGAAGAGCAGAGAAGACAAACAGGAACGTATAGCAAGACAAGAGAAGAGATGTAGTGAGGAGCAGAGGAGTGAAGGGCTTTGAATGTTAGTACAAGGATTTGATATGCTATCCTTTGCTTAACAGACAGCCATGCTAAGGATTTGAGTTGGGGTTGAGCAGATTCTCTTTTAGGAGAGAGTAGAAGAATCCTGGTAGCAGAGTTTAAGATTGATTGGAGGGGAGAGAGATGGGAGTCAGGAAGACCAGTTAGGAGGATTTAGTGTTTATACAAATGGCCTGTGGGTGTCACTGTGCACATTACTTGTACTATGCATATACATAGGACTTTCTGTACAGCTTGAAAGTGAAAGTAATGTTACTGCTGTTTTGTAATGGCTGCAAGAACCTGCTAATAAAGCACTGTTATACTCTCCTCATCCTCGGCTACCAAACACAACAAATGGTGACAAGGATGTACCTTTTCTACCAAACCCTGGTGAGCCTACCATACCTTTTACTGCTTGGATCCATATGTTTGATAATTACAGTATTGCTGCTGACCAAGGGAGATTTCTGCTGCTAGAAAGCGTGCTTTACTAATTCACTGCCTGGGGGCAGAGGGACAGCATATATTCTATACATTACCATCACCTGATGAAACTTATGAAACTGCTCTTACTGCTATAAAGAACTTTTTTGTGCCAAGAGTAGTGATGGGCGAAACGCCCGCGTTTCGGTTTGCCGAAAAATTTGCGAATTTCCAGAGAAATTCGCGAATTTTTCGCCGATTCGCGAAACGAGTCGCGCGTCGCTTTCGGCGCGTCGCGTCAAAAACGACGCGCGACTCGTTTTTGCGCGGCAAATTTTTTTTGCCGAATTTTTTTGGCAGTTTCGCGAATTTATTCGCCAGCGGCGAATCGCGGGAATTCGCCGCGAATTCGCCCCTGGCGAATAAATTCGCCCATCACTAGCCAAGAGTAAATTTGGTCACTGAAAGATATAAATTCCACCAACGTGTACAGCATAATGGTGAATCCACAGAACATTTTGTAGCAGCTATGAGAGAGCTGGTCATTACCTGTGAGTTTGGTGCTAAGATTGTGGAAAAAACAAACTCACCACACATTAGAGAGAGAATGCTCCTAGAGCAAGATTTAAACCTTGCAAAGGCTATTACAGTTGCTAGCCAAATTGGAACAGCTGTGGCAGAGGCTAAAACTCTCAGGGAACTGCTGGGAATGTACAGATTGTGAATTCAAATCTGTGGCCTAATAATACGCAGTCACAGGAAAAATACAGTGCTAAGGAATTTACCTACACTGCAAAACCATGCAGCAAATTATGCTACATGTCCTGCAAAAGTTGTACAGTGTCGCAAATGCAGAAAGGTAGGTCACTTTGATACGGTCTGCCGTAGTTCTAATAAAGATGTCCATGAACTCACAACTACAAATTGCAGTACTCAGTGTGGATAAAGCTGGTACATTTATTCCAGACAAATTTATATGCACTGTCAATGTCAATACTGCTTCTGCTGACAAGGCACACTCCATTAACCTGCTGCTTGATACAGATTCAGCTGTTTCTATACTACCAAAGCATATTTTCTTGAAATACTTTGCAAAAGTTACGCTTGTTACACCTGCCCTGAGACTGGTCAGTTACTTAAAGGATCCAATCCCTGTACTTGGTTGCTTGCCAGTGACTGTACAATTTGAATCAAATACTGCAAAATGTGACTTTTACATTGTGAATAAAGGTACTGCTATACTTGGTAGCTCTTTGCTGCATTAAACCTACAATTAATTGATGGTCTCATTACAACACCAGTGCCTGCCAGACAGCCTGTGTCTAAAATTTCACCACAAAGTAACACTCCACTTGGCTGTGCAAAGAACTTTGCACACGAAGTTAAGTTGAGATCAAATGTAAAATCAGTACATAGCTACAGAGCAACATGCCATGCAACAACCCAAGCTGAATTATTACATGGCAGACAGATGCACACTAGGTTACATGTTCGAGACATCAAACTTCCACCAAATACTGTTCCTGCAAAATCCTCTACTGCTGACATTGTCAAACGTCAACGAGCCAATTGCAGGGCTTGTGCTGACGGAAGGCTAGGTGCAAGATAAGTACACTTTCAGCCTGGATCATTAGTCAGAATTAAGAATCCAGGAATACTGAAACAATGACAATCTAAATTGACTACACTACTTGAAGTGAGACGTCATTGAGGACCATACACATATGTCTGATGGATGCATATCGAATGCAGGTCATCTTGCTCCTGCTAGATATGACATTGGAGAGGTTACATTTGATGAAGGACATATCCCTACTCCTGATGCCAACCGCAATAGGTCTGAAGAAAGTGAACCTGTAAGGCATACTGAGAGAATCAGAAAACTACCTGGATGGACCAACGACTATGTGGTGTGAAGAATGTATATGATTGTTTTCAGATATATACTGTTTAATTGTAACTGTTTATTATATTTGTCCAAATGTTTTCCTACTATAGGGGGAATGTGGTGTTTATACAAATGGCCTGTGGGTGTCACTGTGCACATCACTTGTACTATGCATAAACACAGGAATTTTTGTACAGCTTGAAAGTGAAAGTAAGAAGTTACTGCTGTTGTGTAATGGCTGCATGAAACTGCTAATAAAGCACTTTTATACTCTCCTCATCCTCAGCTACCAAACACAACAGAGGGGATTGCAGTAGTCTAAATGTGATAAGATAAGGGCATGGATTAGTGTTTTGGCTGTTGTTTGTGAAAGAAACAGGCGTATGTTGGCTATATTGCAGAGGAAGAAATGGCAGGTTTTGGCAGTATTATTAATGTGATTAGAGAAGGAGAGGGACTGGTCAAAGATGACCCCTTAGCAGTGTGCTGAGTTAACTGGGTTAATGGTCATACCATCAATAGTAATGGTGAAAGGAAGAGAAGGGCTTGGTTTGGGTGGAAAGACCATGAGTTCTGTCTTGGCCAAGTTGAGCTTGAGGTGGTGTTGGTTCATCCAGGAAGAAATAGCTACTAAGCACATGGCACATAGAGGTTTAATGGCTTAATTGTGTGAGAAAAAATGTATGTAATTTTTAGAGCACATTAGGGTCACTTTAAAGGAGAATTAAACCCTAAAACGAATATGGCTACAAATGCCCTATTTTAAATAATGAGCGTATTGCATCAGCCTAAAGTTTCAGCTTCTCAATAGCCACAATGATTTATGACTACAAACATGTCACATGGGGTCACCATCTTGGAAAGTGTCTGCAACACTCACATACTGAGTGAGCTCTGAGCAACTGTTGAGAAGTTAAGCTTAGGGGTCATCACAAATTAGTTTCTGTGCTGCCATATAATAATTACAGTGTCTGTATTATTTACTCATCAGCTTTAAACAGTCACTAAGCTCCATAACTGACAGCAGCACAGGACATGTGCTTTGAATTAGCAGAAAAGAAGATGGGGAGCTACTGGGGCATCTTTAGATGCATAGCTCGTCCATGCTAAAGGGTTTTGGTTGCCTCAGGTTGATACAGAAACCCTCAGGTTGTACAATTTTCTACGGCTAGCCAAACCTTAAACCCTTGCTCCCTCTGGCCTGTCAAACCCAGGCAAAACTTCCCTTCCTCCAATAATGTATGTCCTATTATTGTAGTCCTTTGATGCCTATTTACCATCATCATGACATTCTTATGAATGTTTTTTTCTCTCTTGCAGTAACTCAACAACTGAAGGTACATCAGTGAAAAAATGTTGCAAAGGATTCTGTATAGATATTTTAAAGAAACTTTCAAAGACTGTGAAATTCACTTATGACCTTTACCTGGTTACTAATGGGAAGCATGGCAAAAAAATCAAGAATATTTGGAATGGAATGATTGGTGAAGTAAGTTCTGTTAGGTAAAAACTCTTTAGTAAGAACTTGTTACTATATCCATTGTTTAAGAAATGGAGATTGTACCATTCATGACACATTTATAATTTTGTCTTCCTGCTACGTCGATTAGGTTGTTTATAAACGAGCTGTTATGGCCGTGGGTTCACTCACAATTAATGAAGAGCGTTCAGAAGCAGTTGATTTTTCAGTTCCATTTGTTGAAACTGGAATTAGTGTTATGGTATCACGTAGCAATGGCACCGTTTCTCCATCAGCTTTTTTAGGTAAGTTACTTTCTGTTACATACTGCTAACTGGTCACTTGATTTCAATTTAACAGCCATACAGATTTCTTCCAAAATCCACAAAAAATTATAGGGTCAAAGTGAAAATTCAAATAAAAAAAAAATTACAATTTCTAAGTAACCATCCAATAGGCCAAAATTCGATTCAAATTGAAAAAAATTTGAATCGAATTTTAAAATTCGACCATTCGAAAAATTGAAGTACTGTCTCTTGGAACCTTTAAGGAAAATCTGTGAAAATCATTTTTTTTTTACCAAAATCGTTCGAATCGAGTGATGCATTCAAACAATTCGAATGATTTTTATTCGATTGAAAACTGATCTATCTGAACGAAAAATGTAAATTTTCGATCGAAAATTCACTAAAAAAAATTTGATGGTCGAATTTTTTTCTATTCCAAATTCGACCCTTAGGAAATCTGACCCATGTCTGCTATATACTTATTTATGAAATAAAACTTAGCTGAAGTGTTATCTGAGAATAGCCACACATGTGACTATAATTCTGACAATTATATAAACTAATTATTTGGTTAATGCATTGCCATTTACATTCTCTTCATATACAGATGAATCATTTTGGATTGTGCATTTGACACAGAATAACTTAACTCGTCTATCCCATTTATCTCATTTAGCATAGAATATTGTGTCACAGCATCCCATCCAATTAAAGAGTTCACCATTGAAAACAATGGTGTTTTGGTATGCTAATGAAAAGGTTAAATGCCTTAAATGAGTTAAGATAACTTTAGATAACACAGTTTTTTCATGACACATTTAACTCACAAATCCAAGTGGCTGCATCTGTATGTAAACATACATATGCAAATAATGACTTTCCTTAATTGGTAGGATAGAAAAGAAATCCCCCCTTATACCTATAGAACTGATATATTTAATTGAATAAATTACATAAACTTTGAAATCACTAATGTGTTAAGCAAAATTGTTAATATAAAGTGCTCGTGCCAGTTAAATTAATAACCTTATAGTTTCAATGAAGATTTACTTCATATTATTTATAAGGAAAATTAATAAGTGCTAAGTGCTAATTAACTTCATATATAAATATATCAATTAATTGTGATTCAATTAATATAAAAATCGATTAAATTGATCGCGAAATCTTTTGCAGAAATTAATTGGGGAAAATTAAATTAAGTATAAATTGTTGTGAATTCCGTGAATTAATAACATTAATTAGGCAAAAGACAAAGCATATAGCGAAACGCGCGTTGGCAAGAGAGCTCTTTTTTTAACAGATGGTTTTTACCTTTTAGAATTACAATTGGGGAAACTTTTTTTAACAAGAATCTTTCTATCTATTACGCATTCTACCTGGTTCTCAAGCTTTTAACTCTTTAATCAAATCAGTTTTCCTTTCCATGCACATGGGGATTTGTGGTATTTTAGCATAGTCTGTGATGATCTAAGTGGTAGTTAAAATTTGAGACCACAGTCCCTGTGAAGCAGCCTTCTCAATCTTGTGGGGTCCTGAAGATAGCAAACAAACAGATAGTTCTTACGGGACTTCTCCACCCCTCTATAAATTTCCTTTTCAATTATGCTGTAATCCAGGTTTAACTTGTAATTATGGTAGCAAATTAATGTTATTAATTCACGGAATTCACAACAATTTATACTTAATTTTCACCAATTAATTTCTGCAAAAGATTTCGCGATCAATTTAATCGTTTTTTATATTAATTGAATCACAATTATTGGTATATATGTATCTATGAAGTTAATTAGCACTTATTAATTTTCCTTATAAATAATATGAAGTAAATCTTCGTTGAAACCATAAGGTTATTAATTTAACTGGCACGAGCACTTTATATTAACAATTTTGCTTAACGCATTAGTGATTTCAAAGTTTACGTAATTTATTCAATTAAATATATCAGTTCTATAGGTATAAGGGGGGATTTCTTTTCTATCCTACCAATTAACTATTTAATCATACTGACACAAGTCAGATTCTCTCCTTTTATCTGAACAAGACTGGGAATTAGATAACCTTCTCTTCACTTTTCAAATAATTACTTTCCTTAATACACCATTGCTCAGCTCTACTACTTTACTTTTGCTTGCCTATTTGATGAAAAATGCAAACACTATTTGTAAATTCAAGACCATTGGCTTCCCTTATTTCATAAAAAGGTTATAAATTTATTAGACCGTTAAACTGTTTAACCAACGGAGAATAAGGGTTCATCACAAAGCAAGCTTTAGACTGGTCTTTGAGAAGTATCTATGGGGGGAATGTAATAACATACGCAAAGAGCTAAACTTTGTGAATAAAAATTTGCCATTTGCAATGTATTATTCTTCATTAGACTTTTATTACATTGTGAATCTTAATTGCACATTGTGAACCTTTAACATCTGCTCTGCAGTTTCTCTAAATATTTTGTTGAAAAAAATGTTTTGCAATCGTGATATTTTATTATATACACTGCGAACATTCCCAGCCTCTAAAATTCACAATCTTACTGTAATGTGAGGACAAAGTGTTCTCAAACGAAACATTTTTCACTTTGTGAACATTTTTCGCTAGCAACCAATATTTCATTCCTCCCGACAGAAGCAAATAGACTTTTTGTCCAAATTTTCCTCCAACTGATATTTAGGCTAGGTCACTGCTGTAGATTATTCATCAGAAAAAAATATTCAATATTATACAGTATCTAGTAGAAAAATCTACAACAACTGGACTTATTGGGGCTCATTTTAAACTTAATGCAATGCAGATTGGTTCACACAATGAATATATTTGCCCTGTGCATGGTTATATTTATAAATCTGGATAAGAGTGGTATATTTAGGGGGTTATTTATCAAGCTCAGAATTTATCTCAGTATTTTCTTTTAGAAACTTGGAGCAAATCCGCGCGGGTTTTTTTTAGTCTTATTTATTATAAAATGTTCCCAAAAATGTTCTTTGCGGAAAAAACTTTTTTGGATTCCCCCCCCCCCGAAAGCTCCTATAATATTGTGGAATTGCATGAAACCCAGCACACATCAAAAAATCAAGTTGATTTCTCCTATTGATTTATATGCAACCTAGTCAGGTTTGAGAGTCTGGATTTTAATATTTTGAGTTTTTCATCCTCGGGGTTTAATAAATGCCAAAAAAATAAAAAAATTAAAAAAAAAATTGGAATTTGGAGCTTAATAACCCCTTTAATGTGCAAACAGAATTGTGAATTTTGTTTTGCACTGAGAATTTCCATAAGGGCTTTTTAAATATGGCAAAAATTAAAATACTCTGCATTTAAGTTATGCCATGACTGTGGTGGAGAATTTAAATACTGTCAACGCTATTATATCAAACAATGGCCTCGCACTTTATAAATGATCCCCACTGAGTATTCAGCATAAAAAGTTTCTACAACATAGTAAATTATCACAAACAAAAAAAATCAAATGGCAAACATTAGTGATTAGTGAATTTGCAGCGAATTCCCACAATTCGCCGCTGGTGAATACATTCGCGAAACGCCAGCGAAAATTCGCGGAAAAAAACGGGTTGCGCCTCATTTTTGATGTGACGCGGCAAAAACAACGCGATGCGTGTCAAAAACGTGCAGTGACTCGTTTCGCTAATTTTTTCGCCAATTCGCGAATTTCGCTGGAAATTCACCAATTTTTCGGCGAAACGGGGTACATTCACCCATCACTAGCAAACATCAATTTGTTTAGTGACTATAAAACTTGTGTGGAACTGATGCACAATGATGGAGTGCTCAACCTGCAAAGTTTCCACCTGTTGAAAGTAATGGGTGCACAACTGGAAGTCTCCGTCCTTTTCACGGGGACAGAGATCAATGTAGGAAAAATCCAGAAGCACACCATAAGATTGTAATAGGTGATTTGTTTAACCCATAAGCATGCACAAAAATGACAACGTTTCGGGCCCCACTGGGAACTTTATCAAGCCTAAATAGCTTGTGTGGAACTGAGTGAAGACACACAGGATTGTCAGTGTTTTATTGCCTTTGTTTGCTTGAAGCATAAACCTTGTAGTCATTTTATGCAACACTTCTCTTTTGCTTGCCAAAGATACTCTGAAGTTAGAGCATATGTATCTTAAATAAGTCCTATAGCAAAAAAAGACACTTTGATCACTGATATTGAGTAACAAAGTCATAATACTAGTTTCTACAGATACATAATACAAGCGCTACTGATGCCTTTGCTGCCAGTGAAAAAGAAGCAATGTCAATATTCAGGCTTACTTTAGCAGGAAAACTATACCCCCAAATGAATACTTAACCACCTGAATCTTTACTGGAATATATAGTTAAGTAAATACTGCCCTTTCACATCTTTTCATTGAAGCCCCCATTGCATGATAAAATAGATCACCTGACCAGAAATATTGCTGGTCTAACAGTAACAGGAAGAACTGTGTAAGCAAAAGATTGGCTCATGTAACCTAACATTTAGGGGCACATTTAATAAAGGTCAAAGTGAATATTCGGATAAAATTTTAATTAAAAAAATTTGAATTTTGCAATAATTTTGGGCTACTTGGACTATCCAATAGCCCAAAATTTGATTTGAATAGAAAAATTTGAATATTCGACAAGTTGAATTTTCGAAGTACTGGCCCTTTAAAATCCTTCGACTTTGACAATTTGCCATCTTAAAGCTGCCAAATTGCCATTTTAGCCTATGGGGGACCTAATAGAACCTGGCCTCAAAAGTTCCAAGAATTCAAAGCATTTGGACGATGCAATCAAGCCATTTGAACGATTTTAATTCAATCGAAAATGAACTAGTGATGGGCGAATCTCACCCATTTCGCTTCGCCGAAAAATTTGTGAATTTCCCGAATAATACACGAATTGGCCAAAAAATTCGCGAAACTAGTCGCGCGTTGCGTCGTTTCCGACGTGTGTTTCGTCGTTTCCTGCGCGTCGCGTCATTTTCTGCGCGCGCCGCGTCGTTTTCGTCGCGTTGCGTCAAAAACAACGCGCAACTCGGTTTTTTTTGGCGAATTTTTGCTGGCGTTTCGCGAATTTATTCGCCAGCGGCGAATCACGGGAATTCGCAGCGAATTCGCCCCTGGCGAATAAATTCACCATCACTAAAATGAACCTATACGATCAAACTAGGTCAATTTTCAAATGAAAAAGCCCTTTAAAAAAACTTTGAGGGTCGAATTTCAAAGTTTTGTTCACTTCAAAAATTTGGCCCTTAGTGAATCTTCCCCTTATGGTTTGTTTGTGGGCGCAGTGAATTGCAGTTTCTCAAGGGGCAGCCCTCCTGTCATCAAAAAATTTAATTGTTTTAAAGTAATACATATATAATACAGTGTTGCCCTGCACTGGTAAAACTGTTGTGTTTGCTTCAGAAACGCTTCTATTGATTATATACATAAGCCATTGTGTAGCAATGGGGCAGCCATTCAAAGGAGAAAAGGCTCAGGTAACACAGCAGATAGCAGAAAAGCTCAGTCGAACATAATGGAGTTATCTGTTCTCCACAATTTAACCTGTGCCATATAGCATTTTTTCAATTTCAGCCTTTGCTGCACAGCAGCTTGTTTATATGAACTATAGTAGTGTTTCCGAGGCAAACAGATCAGTTTTACCAGTGCTGGGCAAAACTACATGATATTTTCATTACTTTAAGGTAATTGAATTTGTTGGTGTTACTGTTCCTTTAAAATGACAGTTTACCCAATGACTTATACCACTAAAAAGTATATTTTTATGAAAATGGTTTATGTACATAAAACAGGGTTTTACATATGAGCTGCTTTATGCAGTATATTTTTACAGAGACACTACATTGTTTTGGCTATAGTTTTCCTTTGACATTTAGCAGTTTTAGTTTATCTACTATAGTTAACCACTCTAACCATTTTATTTCAAATTTGCCATGTGCCTTCTGATGACATTGCTATGTCGATGCTTTTTCTGCATTCCCTTAGATAAAATATGAAAATGAGTGTATCTTTTAAAAACACAGGTATAATGAAAACAAAAATGTGAATGAAAAACTTGAAACTGTTCCATATTTTACAGAAGTCAGAGGGGTGAGGGGTAATTGATGAATTCAATTCATCTAATTGTGTAGCTTGTACATAGGCATGGGCATTAGGTCCTCCATTCTGACACATAAACAAGATTTTGTGATGATGCAAAGCTTGCCGTACAATGTTCACAATATGGCAGCTGCCTACTTGCAGTGATTGTGATTTACAAGACTGAAGGAAACAATATCTTTGTTTATTTTGCTTGACAAACACACCAGCAATGAATTTGGAATTATTTATTAAGGTGACAGGTCCACTTTAATATGGGAAATTTAATTTAATCCACTTTAAAATAGGGAAGGGTTTAAATTAATAACTGTTAAAAATTTTAATTTTGGGCAATCCCTCATTATTCCCAAAATCAAAGTCTGTGTAAATCTATCCTTATACCCTTTTTCTGGATGGAAAGTGATTTAATGTTACCCCCCCTTCAAATTATGAATCACCACTTAATACCTCTGCTGGTTTGAGATGTGATGTTTGAGATGTTGGTTTGAGATTATTGTTTTAATTATGTATAAAAATTATCTTTAGAAAAAGCATACCAAAAAGAATTTTAGAATCCATGCCTGTCATTTATATTTTGTATAGATTGCTAATATAGACATTTTATTGAATGTGTAGTTACCCTAATGCCCATGCCCCACTGCAGTCACAGTGCCCATAATTCCCATCCCTGGCTAAACTCCTAGGGGCAGATTTACTATTGGTTGAATTTCGAATAAAAAAAATTCCAAATTCGACCATCACATTTTTTTGGGGGTTAAATTTTTGATAGAATATGACTGTTTTCAATCAAATTAAAATTGTTCGAATCGAAAAATCGCATTGTTCGAATCGATGATTCTAACGATTTTAAAACAAAAATTTGATTTTCCAGGACTTAGAAAAATTTACAGGAATTTATAGCTTCCAGGAGGTCCCCCATAGGCTACAATGGCAATTTGGCAGCTTAAAGGTGGCGAATAGTCAAATTCATATATTTCAAAGGGCCAGTACTTCGAAATTCGAATTTTCGATTTCTTTTCTCGATTTTTTTGACCCTTAGTAAATGTGCCCCCTAGAATCAATTTCTGTGCCTCTGCACATAATCTGCAGAGCACATTCTGAGGAAATCCCAATACAAAAGCCAATGTTCTCCACCATAAATTTCTTATGTCCTGCCTCATTTCTGTTCAATCCCAGGCTATGCAAGATTACTATAACACACTTAAAAATAATAATAAATCCATACTACAATACTTTATCCACATTGCAAAGGCCAAAGGAAACTACTCTTTTCTCATTAACCTGGACTTATCTTCAGCTTTTAATAATGTTGACCATTCTATTATTATTTATATTCTGTGTTCTCTTGGTGCATGTGATCAATCTGCAGCCTGGTTCTCTTCTCTACCTTTCTATATTTGGTATTAAATATCACTTATATGCAGATGACATACCTGTATGTACTTTTTTTTGTACTGTATGTACAATTTCTGACAGACTTTTATAATTATGTAGAATACAAACATAAAAAATATGTTGAATGAATATAAAACATGCCCACCTTGATTTTTGACAAAATTATTACAGAAACTATATAGTAAATTAAAGTTAACCCCACTTATATATATAGGGTATATTTTTCTTTCAAAATAAATTATTAAATTAAAACACCAAAGCTCAGCTATTTGTGAAATCTAAAGAAATCAATAAAAAAAATTTGTTTTGTTTTTTATTTATTTTCCAAAAGAGGTATAATAATAGTTTTTTTGTGCTTTTCAGCTGTCAAGTTAATAATTTGTCTGTTTTCTTTTCTGTTTCCATCTTGCTGCAGAACCGTTTAGTGCTTCTGTCTGGGTGATGATGTTTGTGATGCTTCTCATTGTGTCTGCAATGGCTGTTTTCATATTTGAGTACTTAAGTCCAGTAGGATATAACAGGAACTTAGCACAAGGGAGAGGTAAGATTTACATTTTAAAAACCTGGCAGTTTAATGGAACATTAGAAGTACTAGCCTTAAGGAGGCTCACTATACAGTATATTGCATTGTCCCTTGAGCCTCAGTCATTATAAGCTGTTTACATATTCTCTCTAAACTGAAGAACATTTCATTAACATTTAATTGAAAATTTTATAAATTCAATCAGGACAAAGTAATTTAAACATCCTAACTTTCTTAGACAGGACCTTCAAATAATTCCTTTTTGTAGAAACCTTCTTGCAAAAACAAGTTAGCAAATATAAATCAAACGTCTTGCTGTCTAACTCAAATAGTGTAGTATGGTGTTTCATTAGTAAATGTTCCATTGTTGTAAATTAATGAAGGTTAAAAAAATTAATTCCTAAATGAAAAAAACAAGTTTGAAAGGATAGATAAACATTTAAAATAAATGATTGCAATTTACATTTGTTTTTTAATTCCAAGATACTACGGGATACATATACTGCAAATATGATTGAAGGTTGTTACAACAGCTCCCCCTGCTGGTCAGTTTCTGACCCTTAAGTAGTTGAAGAGGTTGTCAGGAGAAAGAAAGAGTGCTCTTCTCATGTTCTTCTTAGGAAAAACATTAGAAACCTCAGTTACATTTCCTCATATTTTCCTAACCAGAAGAACAGTGGAGTTACAAAAAAATAAAATAATGAACGTAAATCGCACTCTCATCAATGTCAGTAATTTCCTCTTAATAACTGTTACCCACACTAAGGAATGCTAGTGTCCCAAGAGTTGCAACACACAGAACTTTTATTCCAGATATTTGTACAGGCACTCACTTCAAACAGATTGCAATCTTCATACACAGGGCAGCAGATATTAAATCCCACCACACAGGCTAATTCATCTCCATACATAGTTAGTCTCAAGAAATCACACACTTTTGCCTTTCCATTGTTCACTCATCCCTTTCCACATTCAGCCTCCAGTACCTTTCCTCAGGGGGACTCACACACCCCCTTATCACAGGACTTAGCTCAACAGTACCAGCCTTGCCAGGTGCTTCTTGGGTCCCTCCAAATGACTTCTCAGGCATCAGCTTCTGGCACATCAGGGTTCTCACTATACTCTGAACTACAAACTTGGGTCCAAACTTGCAGGGTACCTGCTGAGGTGCTAACCTCTGATACCTCTGTGGTGGGGCATGCATTGCTCTTACTAACAGTTTCCTTTCTAACTCACCTCACATAGACGAGCTATTACAAAAATGACTCCTATTCTAGCTACCCTGACAGTGACCCAGCGCCTTCCTGCTTTCTTCATGCTTCCACCAGTGTCCTCAGGCCCCAGACTTGCTGCTTGAACTGGTTCCCATCAGCCATTGACAGCCACACCCTTATATATATTTGCTTAAATTCAAGGTTTTCTTATCTTTTAATTTAAGATGTTAAGAAATTGCTAAAAGCTGAAACTTAACTACCAACTTAATTATTTGCAAAACTCAATGCCCACGTGTGTTTTTATCAGCTTCCAGTAAAAAGAATATTGCCAAGCCATGCTAAAATTAATGACAGTTTCTATCATCACTAGAGATTGGTTTTATGTATCTAAGTGGGTTAGACTTTCCGTTCTTTAAATGACCACTGATTCTTATCATTACAGAAGAACCCCCTTTTTTGTTTTTAGGGTACCAGAACAAAATCTTGTAAAACCTAGCAAAATGTAAAATTAGGGCACATTATATATAAATTGGTGGGATGAGAAAAATGTGGGAAAACTTAAATTCATGGTACAGATTTTAAGTTTTATAAGTAGTTAGTTTTGTAACTAAAATTGATGCTTCAATGTATGAGTATGTTAAGTGATAATTAATATACAATGAAAACATTTGGTCCTAATTGGAAAATGCACTCAGAAGCCATGTTCCAATATCTTGCACTCATGAGATCTTGCACTCATGAGATCTAACAATAAGGTCTAATAAGATAGTGCTATATATATGGCACAAGGCAAGCAAATGCCTTTTGATTTCAGAAGGCTTTACACTGCATATCTTGCAAGTGAAGTTAGCCCATCTCACCCTAACCAGGTTCAGTTCTCTGATAATGCTTTGAAAAATTGTTAAAGAATATTTTATTACTAAACTATATTCAGAATTCAAAGAACATATTCATTATTATTAGTTTTTTTGGCATCCAGAAAAAATCAACCATATTTATAACCAGAATAGAGAAAACTTGTCAGATTTAATAAAGAGTAGAGGTGCAGTAGATGGTGCTCACTCTGCACACTAGATATTCTACTAGAAACACAATTGTATTCAGCATACAAAAACAGGGATCACATTACCCTGAATGGTGAAAAATGTCTGACCCATAAAAATGCCAGTTTACTGTTTTTTTATTGTGGTGGGTGAGCACCCCTATTCTTTTTGTGTTTTCTATGTACAGTATACCAACCATGCTTAGATATTATTTGGTTCTTCCCAAGACCAGTAGGTATAATCCAACAACATTTTGCATGACTAATTACATCATTTTGGAGCTAGACAAAGTTCGAAGTCAATGGGCAATGATTTAGGGAGTTGCAGCAGGCTAGGGTTTGAAGAAGAGATAATCATATGGACCAAGCTAATTTTTATTCTAAAGTACTATAATCCGCTGTAAAGATATCTAAACAATTTTAGGACTTTATATGAACCCATAAAAATTAAATTATAAATCAAGACAAAAGCAATAGACACATGCACATAAAAATTTTTATGGGTTCATATAAAGTCCTAAAATTGTTTAGATATCTTTACAGCGGATTATAGTACTTCAGAATAAAAATTAGCTTGGTCCATATGATTATCTCTTGCCTTCTTCAAACCCTAGCCTGCTGCAACTCATGTCCAGTTGCAAAACACCTGTACTACAACAATCATAGTATAGATAAATCAAACCTTACATTACAGGGCCTATCTAATAACAATCAAATTTTTTTTATTTTCCATGAATCCCTAAAAATTTGTGGTTTTTCTTTATTTCTCTAAAACTTGAATAAATTGAGCCTTATTAAGTGTAAAACCAACAAAAACCTCTAATACAAACTTATGCCAAGTACAAAGCTGTGAAAAAAGGCTCCCATGTTGCAATTTCTCAAAAACATGTCTGTGATTTTTTACATTACCTTTGGTAAACTGGTACAAATTTCTGTTTGGGCTTTTTGTTTGAAAAAATTCCAAAAAAGTTGTGGAAAAAAAGGCATGGCAACATGCAACAAAAATCCAAAAATACTCCAACTAAACCTGTTGATGTCATGTAGAAGGTGTCCATTTTGCAACTGGAAGATGTTCCTTGCCTTCATGATCTTCAAGGGTTTCAGGTATTTTGACACTGGTTTTTGTGCAACAATCCAAAAAAGATGTGGTTTTCGAGCAGCTACTAAAAAAATTCCCACAATTCAAATTTTAATGTGATTTTGTTGAGACTTTTTCATTTTTTCCATCTTTTTGATTTTTTTTAAATTAAGGGCATTCGTGATTGGGAGTTTGATTTTTTTAAATATAAATTAGGAAACAATAGTTTTAATAAATACCCCTTTTCGTAACTATGTTGCTGTTTAACCAAATAGTACCATCTATAGTTTATATATTACTGGCTTACTAACACCAGTACAACTAATACATTTGACAACCAACAGATAATATCTGGGTGCTCTATAGATATATATATATATATATAAATATTAGATATTATGTATATATATTAAATAATAATTTTGATGTGATCTACCCAACTTTGCTCCTGCAAATCCACCGCAAGAACGATTGAAGGGATTCGAAAATAATTACCAGTCTTTTAGCAGGTTAAAGTAAATGCAAAAACAAAGAATACAATAAACCCCCAAAAAAATTTAATATTATAGATATGTTAATTGTGATTAAACACAAAGCAGTCCATTAGTAGGATTAAAAAATTAAATGTCCATGAGATTTCCTTGAAAAATAAGCAGTTCAAGGACAAATGCCTGTGTCATTAAGTTTACGGTGATGATCAAGAAGCGAGACTGAAGTGGAAAATAAATAGGGATCGAATAAGATTGATTAAAGATGAACAGGTGATGAATTATAACTGCTGCCATAGAGGAAAAAGTCAGTAGTTGATTAAGTACTTACATACAGTATAATGCCATTATTATTGACTTAACATTGAACAGTATGAAGAACCTAAGCTTTGAAGTCATTTTCATTTAAAAACAAGGTTGATTTCTTCTTCTGGGAGTGGTTGGCTTAATCTTAATAATTAAACTTGCCATGAATTTAAATGTAAACCACTATTTAAATCAGTACTATTATCTGTTTTTCTCTGGCTTCTACTTGGTATAGAACTGTGTTTTCTAATATAATCTAAGGGGTCTATTTACTGACAATCACAGTTTTTCACTAATCTTTAAAAATGTATTGGGGGTATTTTTTTAAAACTAGAAAAATTCTAATACAGAACTATGTCAAGTAAAAGCTGTTGAGGTCCTGTAAAATCAGTGGTCGCTACTGATCGTATTTGGCCATTTTTAATCGATTTTGTACTTTTAGAGGTTTTTTTCATAGTAACATAGTAAGTTAGGTTGAAAAAAGACACACATCCATCAAGTTCAATCTTTTAACTTTTTTTTCACCTACTTAACTGCTAGTTGATCCAGAGGAAGGCAAAAACCCCATCTGAAGCCTCTCCAATTTGCCCCAAATGGGGAAAAATCGGACCAATCCCTGAATCAACTTGGACTATTAGTTATCTTCTAACACCTTGTATTCCCTCACTTGCAAACACATTTCACTAGTAATTATCCTAAAATCTCACATGTTTTAGAGAAATAACATTCATAGTTTTAGAGAAATACAGTTTGTGGCTTCAAAAACCTCTAAAACCACAAAATGCAATGTTTAATAGGCTTTTAAAGGAGGTTATTTACTAAAACTCAATTTTTTATCACCCTGTTTTAAAAAAATCCAACAAAACTTCCAAACCCGAATCCCCTTAATTTGCTTATAATATTTCTCAAAATAATATATAATATAATATTTCTACAGTATGTACATGACTGGTCCAAATGGATGTAAATATTGCTTAGTTGACAAGCGAAAATTTCTCTTACTAATTGTATTTTCTTGAGCATGTATGTGTGTGTATCACAAGACTATGTGACTTTGTTTTACCTTCTTGCGTCTTGGGAGCTTTTTATTCAGTGTGCTTTTTATTTAGTTTAAATATAAAGATTGAGATGTAGGAGCAACGGTAACAGAATGACAATGATTAATACACTTGCCTTGTTAGAAAATTATACTTATTTTTAGCCATGACTTTATATTTATGTGCTTCTTAAGAGGAGACATTTGATGAAAGGTTTGGAGGTCAAAATTAATCATGCCTCTGGTTTCCTTAAAATTTCTGTTAACCATCAGTAATCATTCTAAAACATTTTCTGGTATATGATAGTATTGTGGCAAAAAAGATTGCAGAATGTGCTACCCCCAGGTGTTTAATGCACACAAATATAAAATGAATACAAGATACTAACAAAGAGGCACATATACATATGATAAGCAGATATGCTAAATCCACAACTAGTTAGGAGCATGGTACAAGAAATATCTCTTTTTAACATTTTGATTGCACTGCCGTGTTTATTGACTTCTCCTTTTTGCAAATAACTAATAGACTTGATACAGCCAAGAATATACTGTAAGTTGAAAATATAGATTTTTTAGATTGATTTTCTTTTAGCTTTTTCCTGTTTATTAGATTGTGACCTTTACAGATGTAGCTATGTATGCCCAATTAGATCAACTTTAAATATTGGGCATTTATAATGTTAATGCCACCTTATATCTTAGAAAGTAATCCAATCCCTACATCAACTTGTTCCATTGTGAATGGATGGATTTTGAAGTCCCTCTGCTTTCCAGAGAGTCTACATACCACCCACTATAGAAAGCAGAGGGACATGAAGCCCAAGAATCTATCACTTCACAATGGAATAAAGTCTGAATATTACTTTTTTAGACCAGTGTCAACTAGATATTTTAACCATGAGTCTGTGACATTTAGTGGCCAATTTATTAAACATACATTTTGTTGGCTGCTAAAAATCTGTCTAAAAAAGCTATTACATCGAAATAATGTAGAAATTAATGGCAGATTGTCCCCTTAACAATTGGAATATGTTTTTTGCCTTGAAAGTTACACAATTTGAATTGACGTACAATTTTGTCAAGATTTTTTCTATCACTGTTGTTTTCGAGAAGTTTTATTGATAAATTAAGATGATTCAGGTTTGGGAGTCTGGTCGAGAAAAAGTCAAGTTTTAGTATATACCCTCTTTGTCCTAATATGACAATCCGTAGTCTTTGTGCATCCCTTAAATTCAGCTTGTTTTGAAATTAATAAAAATACTTATAACTTCACATATCGTTGTACCATGTGTAATGAATAACAATTGCCTTTGAATATTTTATGAAAACAGGGGTTCTCTATTTATGGCCACTAAAAAGTTAATATCCTTGTAACCCCACACCAACATTGATGCTTTGATGGTAGATAAACTGCAAAAGATAGATAACTATCCATCATCCATTCCCAAAGGGGTAAATATCCCCACCCAGATTGATTGATGTGGTTTCTAGAAATTAATTATGTGGTTTTCATGTAATTTTTATGTAATAATCACACAAGTCTGCCTAGGTGGAGCAACCCACAGTAACTAATACCATGTTTGCTACCTGCTGTTTGGCAGCTATAGATAGATTAGACTTGCAGCAAACTTTGCATCCTTTATTGCATAACCCCCATTTTATGTTTATGTATCCTTGCACTAAAGTGTAAAAATAATATATATTTCTTCATACTTCAGAACATCAGTGAACTCTAAATCTTTGATTATGCAAAGAATCTTCTGGTTTTCCAGATGCTGTGAAATAGTACAGAGAGAATGATGAATGTGCTTTATCATTTGCAATTACAGTGAACATTTTTTTTTCAAGTGGGTAAGAGATTAAACATTTAAGCAGCACACATAAATTACATTTATACAAGTTGTCAGATCCCTTACCTTCTTTAAAGTAAATTGTTTTTCTCCAACACAACATTTATGTATTATTATAATTTTTTTTATTATTTATGAATGTATTGTATATTTAATTATACGGGGAAATGATGCACAGGTATGCTCTTTCCACTGATGCATCAGACCTTACAAAAAAGGTTGAGGAAGCATTATTGTGAAATTAATGCATTACTTTCCAGAAATAAGTGAACTGATCTTGATTCATTTAGCTTAATCCTTCATTCCAACATTCAAAAAATCCTGTACCAGAACTTTTTGAAGTGCCTTTCATCTTTGTTTCACAAAGGAACCAATCTAAGAGCGTGTTTTAATGAAAGCTTCCAAAAGTCTGTTTTATGAGCAAATTATTCAATGCTCATTAGAAAATATTGAGTCAATTTTAGATGAGATCCCACAATACCATTCTTTTTAATAGCATCTGACTGGTAATACCAATATATATTTCTAAATATGTGGAGGGGGGGGGTGAAATGAAAATAGAGAAGACAGACTTATCTTAGGTTTTTCTTCTGGTCTTGTAATCTTACAAAAAGTACAGATGGATCCTAAAACATGGTCTAATAATAAGAGTGATTTGTGCAACAATTTATTTCCCAATAATGGATGATACATCTTAAAAGCAAATTTTAAGCAACCTTTCAGTTGGTCTTCATTATTTGTTTTTGAATTATTTGCTTTCTTCTTCTGACTCTTTACAGCTTTCAAATGGGGGCCCTGGCCACACCTAAAAACAAATGCTCTGTAAGGCTACACATTTAATCTTATTGGTACTTTGTATACCTCCTCTTTCTATTCAGGCTTCTCCTGTTCATTTTCTAATCTCTTATTCATATCAGTGAATGGTTGCTTGGGTACTTTGGACCAGATAAACCAGATTGCTAAAACTGCAAACTGGAGGGTTGCTGAATAAAAAGCTAAATAACTGAAAAACCACAAATAAAAAAGGAAAATCAATTGTAAATTGTCTCACAATATCACTCCCTAAATCATACTAAATGTTAACTAAAAGGTGAACAAACCCTTTAACCTTATATGTGATTTTGAGCTCACAGCACTCAAGCACAAATATCATCTTTAATCGCCATGTTTTTCTAATGTGTAAATTAGCACTTTTTCCCCTTAGTGTTCCAGAGAGTATTTTCATAAATATATGGCTTGTGCCAGATTCATCTATGAAATGCAGGCCTTCTGGCAAACCTGGTGCTGATTGTTGCAGCACCTTGTTGTTATGCCAGGGTGTTCAACAGCAATAACAGTATTTTCTCCTAATCAGTAGCTCAAAACACGAATGTTTATTGATACAGCATGAAAAGGGTACCCTAAAGTTACTGATTATTCAGGTTCTTTGCCCTCTGCTCTGCAAATCAAGTGGATTGTACATTGTTTTAGCACAGGGTGCAAGTTTAGATGCTGTGTTATATGGAACGCATATTAGGACATCAGTCGCGTACGAATGATGTCCTACATGCGCCCTCCTAAGGCTATTTAATGCTGCGTCCAATGTTTTTCAACTCACCCATCCTAAGAAGCTTCAGTAAAGTATAGGTCTTCGGTCCTCCTTCTTGCGATGTCAACTCAGCCCTCCCTCCTCCAAACTCAGCCCTCCCTCCTCCAAACTCAGCCCTCCCACCTCCAAACTCAGCCCTCCCACCTCACAAGTCAGCCCTCCTAACTCAGCCCTCCCTCCTCCAAACTCAGCCCTCCCTCCTCAGAACTCAGCCCTCCCTCCTCAGAACTCAGCCCTCCCTCCTCAGAACTCAGCCCTCCCTCCTCAGAACTCAGCCCTCCTTCCTCCTAAGTCAGGGAGGACTGACTTTGGAGGAAGGAGGGCTGACTTAGTTTCGCAAATTTTTTCGCCAATTCGCGAATTTCGCTGGAAATTTTTCGGCGAAGCAAAACTGGGTAGATTCGCCCATCACTATTCAATAGCCTTAAGAGGAAGCATGAAGGACATCGTTCTTACGCGACGGTGTCATAATATGTGCTCCGTAGTGTTAGTCTTTAGAAGTTTCTGACACATGCTCTTTGCAATTCAAAATCTAAAATTCAGCTATGCATTAGGGATGTCAAACCTAAATCCTTTGTAAACCTCACTGCTGTTATAGAATGCTGTAAACTGTAAATAAATGAAGGACTGTTTGCGTTTGATAACCATGATATATAGTGACGGTCTATAAAGATTTGCTGTGGCAGATACATTTTACCCTGAAATGAAAACCACATTTAATAGAGAATATTCTGTTTCTACAGCTCCACATGGACCTTCTTTCACTATTGGAAAAGCTGTGTGGCTGCTATGGGGTTTGGTCTTCAATAATTCAGTGCCCGTGCAAAATCCAAAGGGCACAACCAGCAAAATCATAGTGTCAATTTGGGCTTTTTTTGCTGTGATATTTTTGGCAAGTTACACTGCTAATTTAGCTGCATTCATGATTCAAGAAGAATTTGTTGATCAGGTTACTGGACTTAGTGATAAGAAGGTAAGTTTGTAAATTATGTTTTAACTAGAATTTATGAATAACATGGACAGAACAATGTAATTGCATCTTGTAGTGTAACTTTTAATGATCTACATAGAACTAGAATAGATATAGAATATATTTCAACATAATTTAAATAGACATCTAATTTTTTTAACTCATAGCCACTCATATTGAAATCAGATCTTTATCTCAAATCATTTTATGTTCATATTTAAAGTTACTAGTACAAAGTTGGCAAGTTCTCTTATTTGTCAAAGACCTTGCAAGTTACCATGATTCTCACTAAGGCAGGTGTTCATTTTTCAGTTGAATAGACAGGAAGTGTGAATTGTGAAATGGTTGGAGAAATGGAGAAACATGGCATGAGTTGTGAAGCTTTTTTCAAGAATACTCAGAAAGTCCAGTTAACTTTAAACTTATATCCACTAGATACTTTAGAAGTAGTGAAATATACAACTGCTTAGGCCAAGAGTCACATGGCACTGATTCATAAGCAGTTTTTTAAAAAAAGTCTTAGACATGCATTTAATGGGCCATAGATTGACTATACTGCAGAGCTAATAACTACTGTTACACCACTTTCCTGACCCAAATAAAAAAAACTCAGCACTGTAAATTTCCTAAACCATCCTAAAAACAATTCAAGCAAATTCTGCAGTTTATGAAGTATAATTCTATGTATAAAGCTCTATCAATGCAAGTAAGCTTAACCTGCGGCAAGGACTTGCCAAGATTAGTAGTTTTTATACCATATATGCAATATCAACACATTGGGGCTCATTTATCAACACTGGAAAAATTTGACCATGGGCAGTTACCTATAGCAACCAATCAATGATTAGCTTTCTAAAGCCAGCTGCAAGTAGAACAATGACTGAAGCCTTTTGATTGGTTGCCATGGGTAACTGCCCATGGGCAAATTTGCCAGGTGTTAATAAATGACCCCCATTATATTTACATATATATGTAAGTAGTGACTGAGTCTGAAAAAAGGGAGAATTGTTTTCATACTTACTGTAATTCTCCTTTCCTGGTCACTCTCCATTTCAGCATTACATCCGGGTAGGCCCCTCCCATTCCTGCCCCTAGAGCAGAATCCCTCACTTTCCAAAACTCTAATAGGTACCCTCCAGACTCACCTCCATAATACCAAGTTAGGTCTACAAAGGTGGGGAATGCTGATATGGAGAGTGACCAGGAAAGGAGAATTACGGTAAGTATGAAAACAATTCTCCCCTTTCCTGGTCACTCCAAATCAGCAGTACATCTGGATTTACCAGGCCATCAATTACTAAGGGTGGGAAAAATAACAATTGTATTGTATTATGGTGGCATGAATAAAAGGGGCACACTCCCTGACTGCAAAAAAATTGTGTGTGCGGACCGTCTTTACAGTCGTACGGGAAAAATAACAAGACACCACCTTGGGTAAAAAAGATTTATCTGGTCTTAATACGACTTTATCATGTAAAAACAGGATATGACCCAAGCTACATGAAAGCGCCTTTAATTGCCCTAGTCTGAGGTAGGGATGGCGCGAACTGTTCGCGC
>CM044448.1:83940462-83966627 GCA_024363595.1 Xenopus borealis | reverse complement strand
ATCCCTAGTCTGAGGCGGAAGCAATAGCCACTAGGAAAAGAGTCTTGAGAGTTAAAAACCACAAGGAAATAGCCTCCAATGTGTCAAACGGATCCAATGCCAAAGCTTTCAGCACTAAAGGAAGACTCCAAAACATGATGTCTTTCTTTCTGTCAGACGTAATTTTAGAGCAGCCATGAAAAATCTTTTAATCATAGGATCCTCTGCCTTCTGGTTCTCTATACCCGGAAAATGGGCTGCCGTTAAAAGAACAAAATTTTTCTCTGCCCACAAAACAATCAGCTGAATGTCCTGCAGCATGGATCTGCCCTGGTTCCCCCCTGCTTCCTGACATATGCTACTAACGAGGTGTTGTCTATTAGCATTCTGACCGAGAAGCCCTGAAGAACTTGGGCAAACAAAAACAGGGTATTCTTTGCTGCCCTGAACTCCAGTATGTTAGAAGGAACTCCCTTCTGCTGGAAGGCCCATTGTCCTTGAACCCATTCCAAGTACAGACATGCTCCCCAACCCCAGGTGGAAGCGTCCAAGACTGATCCAAAGGGAAACCTCTTTTAAGATTCTGTTCTGATAACCACCATTTGAGGGATCGCTTGATTGTTTGGGATAATTGGATCTGCTGATTCCAATCCATCCTCACTCTGTCCCAATGATCCAAAAAAAGCCACTGGGCTGGCCTCATGTGCCACCTGGCCCACTTCGTTACTGGAATGGTTGCTGCCATGGAATCTAAAAGAGACATCAGCTCCTGAGCCGAGACTTGATATTTCCTCAATATGAATGTTGATTGCTCTTACATCTACCAACCACTGTAAGTATTGGTACAAGACCCTTCTCTTCAAACTTGAAGCCAGGTACAGTGACACTACAAATTTGTCTTCTACTGGAATTGAAGCAAACTCCAGACCTCTTGTCAGAATGTCCAAAACCCATTGGTCTGAAATAGTATTTTGTCAAACATAATAGAACTCCCCCAGTCTGGCCCCCACACTTTCTTCTGCCAAGGGATAGTCAGGAAGATTTTTTTGGCTGTTGTGTCTGCTTGGTCTTGTCATTCCTTGAGAAGGCATAATGCCCCCTCTGCTACCTTCAACTCTGCTAGACTAGCTGAGATCTCTTTTTTATCTGCCCCCTCATTAACGGCTTTGTCAGTAGAGTCAATCCAACAAAACATGGCTTTGGCCACTGAAATCAAGGCCACCACTGGTTTACAAGCTGCCACTGCAACCATAAAGGCCATTCTTAGGTCAGATTCATCCCTTCTGTCCATGGGTAAGGTTGTCTTTTTTTTCAGGTGGATGACAGCAGGATCAACTGAAGGAGGTATAGTCCAATCCCTAACTCCATCTCCTTAAAAGGATATAACTTGGTAAACCTTGTGCCTTGAGAAACAAATGAGACCTTCTTAGCTGCCTTCTGCCACTCAGCTTTTATTAAATCCACAACCTCCCCTAAGGGAAAGGTCTGACAATGTCACAAATTGCTGGAAGGTTTTCAGAGACAGGAGCCTAGGTGCTGGATAACTTAAACAGTTTATTGAACAAAAAACAAAACATTCACAGACCTTTGCAGGAGAAAACAAAAACCAAGTCCAGGAACAGGCAGAATGTCAAAGGCAGGCAGCAGACAAAACAGAGTGATATTCAGGCAGAATGGTCAAGATGGGCAGAGTTCATGCAAAATCCAAAAAAACAGGCCAAGGTCAGAACCCGGGAGTACAAAAAAGGATCAGGGACAAGGCAAGGTTACTGGATAACAGGATACAAGGATTCACAGGATTCAAGGGTTCACAAGGCATGCGTTAAACAGCATTAGAAGCTAATAATCCAGCACTGGGGTTGGGGAAACATCACCACACCACGTCCTGTGGCTCACACAGGAGGAGCAGCGTCTGGAAGCAAGCAGGCCCCTGGTTCGTAACCAGGGAGTTCCTTACAGACAATTTTTGGAAGGAGTAGGCAAAACTTTAATAGTTTTGGGACATTCCACTTCCTCCTCTACTCCTAGAGCAAGTTTCAATGCTTTAATCTGGGGAAACATTAATGAAAAATCAAAAAAGTCTTTCAAGGCCTCAGAGTCCTCGTCCGAATCTCTAACCGACTCTGCCCCTCATCCTCTGATAAATCTTCATTCTCGCCCCATGTTTCCAGAGAAGGCAACTGATTTTCCTCCAAAGTTTCTCTGTCCCTTCCTGAGGAGTCAGAAGCAGACCTGCAAAGATTCTTCCAGCAGGTGTCACAAAATTTCCTGCCCACCAGAGGGGGCTTGAAGCATCGCACACATTCGAGTGTTTACAAATGATACCCCTTGGTCTTGCGCTTCTTATGAAGATGGTCTTCTGGCAAGTTAAGACCCAAAGAGAAAACCAGAAAAGAGAAAGTGAGAGAAAGAGGAAAAAAGAGGAACAAGAAAAGGAAAAATAACAATCAAAGAGGGACTTACCTAGCTTGAAACGCAGAGTCACCTGAGGCTGGAAGATCCATGATAGCAGTTCCAACTACAATAATCTAAAAACACAGAAACACAGATGACAGAGAGAATTAAAAAGGCACTAACTAAAACCGAAAAACCAGCAGATCTACCTGCAAGCAACTCCAATGAAGAAAATGCTGCAACAATCTCACTAACAGAAGGAGAAAAAACGCTGAGCACCTGGGCTAGAATGCCAAGATTTAAAAGTTCCGCACCCCAGAAAACTCCTCCCCAAAATGTCCATCGGGACCCTCTCCTGACAGAGACACTACGCTATCTTGGATGTGGCAGCTTCCCTCACACATCCGCCTACTGTATTCCATTCACCTGCTTCCTAATCATAACAGCAACCTCACTGACACCCGCACCGTCAGGAAGAGCAGGGGCGGAAGCGAAAGGCCACGGATTGCCGATACAACGCCTGGGGTGGAAAATAGACAGTAAGTCAAAGACTCGCAATTCTCCATACCAAGACTATGCTTCCAAGGGGACCGACGCCCAGGGGAGCCGATGGAGGAAGTGGGAGAAGACCTACTGATACTGGGTAACAAAAACCGCACCAAGGATCCTCTGTGCAGTGGGCAACCTCCAAGCCACCCACCTGACATGCCTCCAGGAACAGGGGATAAAATGACAATACAGTTTCACACAGTGCCATTAAAAAAACCCTTCTTTATTGTATCCCTCTCCAAACCCTCATAAGGAAAGGAGGAAGGGTTCCTCACTCTGCCCTATGTTCCATTTGTAAAGGTTTGCCCCTTAAACAGGGAACCCAACCCGGCCCTCCAAGCTAAAGGCAAAGACAGAAAAGAAAAAGACAATGGAGGTGAGTCTGGAGGGTACCTTTAAGAGTTTTGGAGAGGGAGGGACTTTCTCGTCTAGGGTCAGGGATGGGAGGGGCCTACCCAGATGTAATGCTGATATGGAGTGATCAGGAAAAACACAATTTCATCAAGCACTCCCTGGCTCAGTAGCTTTTTCACAATTTCATCAAGCACTCCCTGGCTCAGTAGCTTTCTATCTTTTCTAGAATGTTATGATTTAGTTCAGATGGATTTGCAGCAAAATTTGATGATGAGAAATTATGGTAGATATGCTATCGATTCACCTACTTGAACAGGAAAATAATCGGTATCCAACCATATTCATATTCATATTCATTCCATCCAGCCAGATTCAATTTAGTGAGAAAAAGGTTTATTACATGAATAATCATGGACAAGATTCAATTTAACATGCAATTCAGAAAAAAAAAATTCTCCTTGAATTGAATCTCGTCCATGAGTTTTCACATGATAAACCCTGAGAACTTGTTCTCACTGAATTGAATTTGACCCATATCTCATAATGAATGAATTAATAATTTTTTTGTTTAATACAAGGTATGACTGATTTGCTTAGAAATAAACATTACCCAATACAATGCTTTATCAAAAAATGCACATCTCACAATGTAATATTGTTCCTTAAACTGTTATTGCATTGCAAATTTTAATTGCGCACTGCAAATGTTTATTGCACACTCTTAAAAAGATCTTGAAGGTGTTGTAATTTTTTGGCCCAAACATAACTTTTGCAGTAAGAAGTTTTATCACATTAACTGCGCATTGGCGCAAGGTATAACATTTGCAAACTTACTTCCACTGTCAGAAGTGGTTGCTAAACAGTTTCCAGGTTTACAAAAGTTATATTAAATTCTTTGTTTGTGCAGAGGCATCACTTTTAGCATTGCAAATTGTTTTTCTGTTACCGACTTTTATTACATTCCCCTGAATAAACTTTTCTACATTTACACTTCTTTTTTGCTTTTATTTCTTGCTTTTAATTTTTAGTTTCAACGGCCGCATGATTATTCTCCTCCATTTCGCTTTGGCACAGTTCCAAATGGCAGCACTGAAAGAAATATTAGAAATAATTATCCTGACATGCATCAATATATGGTTAAATTTCACCAAAAAGGAGTGCAAGATGCCTTAGTCACCTTAAAGACTGGGTAAGTCTATTTTTTTTAATACTTCAACATTTCTATTACCATGCAAAAACAAAGTTAATCTTAATTCTATAAACCTTTCCAGATAAATTTTAGAGTGTTCTACGACATGGGTAATGCCCTTTGAAGTTTTAAGTGCTGCGTGAGAACAGTACTAATAGTCAGCTTGCCAATGCAATTATGTCCAGTAATTAAAATTAGTTGATTGTCATTTTGCCAACAAGCAAATATTTTGGGGATTTGTTTGTTGATATTTCAATTAAAAAAGGTGCCATGAGAATGTTATTAGAATGTTCTGTAGATACCTTAGGGATAAGTTCCCCTTCGGTATGAAAGGTTCAGTATTTCTATAGCAGTAATCATCCAGGCCTTCAAAGTTGTATACATCTTTTATTCTGTTAGGAGTGTCAGTGACACTGCACATGCTCGGTGTGCTCTGGGCAGCTTTTGAGAAGCTAAGCTTAGGGGTTGTTGCAAATCATCAAACTGAAAATGAGATTTGTATGTTATAAAAGCTGATGCTACAGGACTGATTATTACATTGTGATGCAGATTGTAATGGTGTCTGACCTACATGTGTGTCTGCGTTATTGCATGTACAAAATGTCTACCCTACATCTTTAAGTTTTAGTTTTACTTTAAGTCCTGTGCTGTATTTTTAATTTATTTCAAAATATTACCCAGATACTTAATTTCTTAAGGTATATATTATATAATACAAGTTCCAAAGGTTCAAGCACTCCAGTGCTGCAATATTAATAGACCCAGGTGCTATTCCATGCCAAATAAACAAGAATCATCATTTTTAGGAATGCACACTGGGATTCAATAGTAAAATTATTACTTTATTTGATCAAAAATCAAAGGAAAACAGGTCAGCATTTCAGTTCCTTGCTTGGACCTTTATCAAGACCTAGATTCATAATTAAAATCACAGTAAATAGGTAGACTGCTTTGTAATTAACCAATCAGTATACAGCCTCACTTTTGTACATAACATCACAAAATACACTTTTCCCATAGGATAATTAACATTTTCAACAGATTGTGCAACAAAGTGTCCAGGAAACATATGCTGGATCATAATATTACAATAAAGTAAAAAATGTTGCAACAGAACACTTTATCTTTGACTGAAGAAACAGGATAAAGAACAATGTTCATTTAACCCCCTGGTGAAAGAGTATTTGGTTTCTTTATCCAAAAAAAGTCCCTTTGTAGTAAAACCCTCAATCTATCACCTCCTCTCCGTGGGGGGGAGGGGGGCGTGATCTATTGCAATGTATTTCAATGTGGGGAGTCTATGTCCCATTTCCAGATAATGTTTTGACAGGTTTTTGCGTCTTACCATCCCTGAAAGCTACACTTATTGCAGATCTATGTCCGTCCATTCCCCCACCTCAGCATAAAATCTGTTTTCCCCACATATGATAGACCACAAGTGTAACAATCTGTTACCTTGAATCCTATGGATAGCTTGGATCCCGAAGGAGAGCCACTGGTGCAAGGAAGACTGGTGGACACGGATACTCCTTTACGGCTCCGGTCTTCACCGACGCCCTTTTGGGGCCCCGGGCTTTCTGCGGCGGAGAAGGCAAAGGAGCAGGGAATAGCCGAGATCAAGGTACCATCAAGGATTGAAACAAAAGCAAAGTCGAAACAGGCAAAAGAGTCGGTGCAGGCAGCAGAGGATCAGAGGTCAAAAAACAGGCCAGGAGTCGAAAACCAGGAATCAGATATCAGGCAAGGCTTGAGCAGGAACTGTGGAAACAGAAGCCAGCTTGGGCAATATGAGGAGGAAGAGGAAGGTATTTAAGGGACCAGGAACCAATCAGGAGGCTGAGGACGGACAGACACATCAGGAACCAATTGGAAGCTAGGCGCACAATTTAGATATCATAACACCTAAGTATACTGGTATAAAGAAAAACCTACAACACCTGGTATTCCCAGGTGGTCTTCCATCCAGGTACTAACCAGGCCTGACCCTGCTTAACTTCCAAGATAGACATTTTCAAGGTGATGAGGCCTTAGGCCGTCCATTACGGCATGGGCGTCCGACTTGACGTGTGCCAGTATTAATGCGCTGACGTTTGACGGCAGGCATTACAACAAGGGTATGTAATTAGATAAATCACATGAGTAGTTGAACATGTGATATGGTGTCTTATGGAAAATCTTAAACCAGTATAAGGGTGTGTAAAGCTAGTGCCTGGGTTCATAAACCTACATGATATGCAGTTTGGACATCGGAAACAGCTCTGTCTTGTTGAAAGCCAGCTGTTAGTAACTGTTTAATTTAATGGATCAGTTTCAAGTTAGTTCCTCGCTTGTAACCAACCATTGGAGGATTCTGATTTTTTGTGGATCGACTACGATCAGAATGAATGATATTCCAGTTTTGTTTAATGCTTTTGCAAATATCTCTAGATGCTCCATTGTATATAGTACTGAACATGACATTTGGGGGTTCTCTATTTGGTGTGACCGGATTTGTCAGCCTCTCCTTGGTAATTGTAAGAGCTTCAGTACTTTAACTGGATATCCTTTCTGTCTAAAGCGTCCCCACGTGTTCTTAATCTGTACAGATGTACCCTCATCCTCAGTATTATTTCTAAGTACCCTACAAAACTGTGAGATTGGTAAGGATCATTTAGTGGCCCAAGGGTTATCACTTTTGTAGTGCAAAAGAGCATTTTATCAGTTTTCTTACGGTATAAGGTATATCCCAGGCGTGTCTCTTTACGGAACACCTTCACATCCAGGAAGTTTACATATTGTTCATTAATGTCAAATGTAAATTTTACTGCTGAGGGTAATGCATTCAAGTAGTGATGGGCGAATTCGCGGCGAATTCACGCGATTTGCCGCTGTCGAATAAATTTGCGAAACGGCAGCAAAAATTCGCCAACAAAAACGAGTCGCGCGTCGTTTTTGACGCGACGCGTCGGAAGCGACGCGCGTCGGAAACGACACGACGAGCGACTCGTTTCGCAAATTTTTCGCCAATTCTCAAATTTCTCTGGAAATTCGCGAATTTTTTGGCGAAGCGAAACGCGGGAGTTTCGCCCATCACTACATTCAAGTATTCCACCATGTTGTTAAATTCTGCAAGAGACCCTTTCCATGCAATTAACATATCTTCCTTATAGCATTTAAAGAACAATAGTTTATCACCAAAATCACAAATAATATTTATGATCTCAAACTGGTGCATATATAGATTTGCATATGTGGACGCCATGGCCGCACCCATAGCCGTCCCTTCAATCTGTAAAAAAAAATGTTCAAAACGAAAGTATTTAAGATGTAAGGTAACAACAAGGCAAAATTATATCATCCAAACATCTAAGTAGGTGTGGAGTGTCCTTTAAATAAGTAGAAGTATTCTGAACTATGGGTTGAAGGATATTATCAATATATTTTCCCAATGGGCACCCGGGTGGTGAAATAAAGGCTCTTATGAACTTTAGGGAGGGTGTATAGAATTGGGCATTTAGGAAAGTCCATGGTTAATTAGTTGTGCAGCTATCACATCTAATTTAAATGCATCCAATATAACTCCATCAACCTGTTGTTTAAAATTAGAAATAGGATTACCAGATAAGCGACACAACAGAAATTTGGGAAACTATTTCAGTGCGATAATCAATATAATTCAGTAATACAATCCCTTCCCCTTTATAGGCTGGGCGGATCACCATAGAAGCATCATCAGCTAAAGTTTTAATAGCTATACATTCCTCCTTAGTTAAATTATCAGGAAACTTACTTTATGGTCCGATATAATTTGTTCAATGTCCTCATCAACTGAATGTTTATATAGCTTAATGGCTTGATTGGTTAATGGAGGTACATATAAACTTTTAAGCTTTAAAGGCGGATATTCCAAAGGTTGTTTTTGAGTAGAATCAAACTGCTCCTTAAGGCAGATAGTCCTACACAGTTTGAAAGTGTCAATTTCATAATCTAGTAATGTTGATGACGGAACATCAGTACAAACGACAGACCCTTACCCAGAAGAGATATATATATATATATATATATATATATATATATATATATATATATACATACATAACTGGAAGAAGATACAGGATGCAGCATTCCTCCCAATTTGTATTAGAAAACTGGGATACTGGTTTGATGCACAGTAAGGATGACATGTTTAAATTAAATTAAGATTAAATTAATCCAATAGGATTATTTTACCACTACTATGGATCCATGAAGCTTAGTTAGTTAAGATACAAAATAATGTTTTATTAATACAAAGTAAAACAAATTAGTTGCTTAAAAAGGACACTATGTATAACAGGTTTCTGGATAAGGGACCCATGCCTGTACAAAAACAAACAGATGCAAAAACTAGAGGTCAAAACCTTTTGCAAATGTAATCTTATTTTAAGAGTTTATTGATATACTAACTGACTGCTCTGTAGCAAATGAAAAGACTATACTGTTGTTTCTTCAACATATGCACAAAATGTAAATAACCATTGAGCTTTGATGTTATAATGTATCATCTCCATGAGTTTAGGAAGTACTTTTTATAGCATCACATAAAATAGGAATGCATTTATAATATGCCTGTATTCCTTGAATAATCTGTTAAATAAACCATAGTAGCATATCCATGAGAGCAGCTGAGATGAAGAAGGCAATGGGTGAGCATTAAATGAAAGGAATGCAGAAGAACATCACTGCATTGATCATTAGGATGCATTTTCCCTACAGCTGAAAATCTGCTTACCTTACAAAATCCAATCATTCTCATGTGAAGAAAAAAAACATTAAGTTTGAATGCATTAATGTATTTTATTTGAAAGCAGAACAGAGCTGTAAATACTGCTGCACTACCAGTAGGATAAGTAAATAAAATGTATATATTTATTTTGTGCTTAACATGTTTTGAATCACCTCTAAAATATTTTGCTACAGTATCTGTGCTAGGTACATTTAAAACTAATTTGTTAGGAAGGCGTAAAACTCCAAAAAAATGAATGTGAAATACCAGGTAGAGAGGTAAAACATGGAGAAAACTGCTTTTCCAATTGCTGCTGCCACCACCACCTATTCTCCAAGACTCACATTTCAAAGCTTCACAGAGCGCACATCTTATAGTATTGTCACCATTTATTATATGTATTCCAATGGCATCAAACAACCCACTTCTCTTATGGAACAGTTGATAGGAATCTTTACTCACTTGCTAAAAACAGAAAGTAAGAAGTAAGTGGACAAATAATTGGTTTATGCCTTATTTGTTAAGTAAGCAAATATCTGTAGCATGTTTCAGCAATCATTTCCCATTTACAATCTCATTTCCCAAGGTTACTACATAAGATAGACCAGGTACTGTACAGTATAGGTAGGAGATCACTGGTCTCAGTAGATAAAAAAAAGAAGACCAACGGCACACAGGATCTGTTACAAGTAACTGCTTTGCGTGTTTATTGCATGTGCAACGTTTCGGGGACACACCCCTTTCTCAAGCATACGGATAGCTCAGTAGGTGAAACCAGACTACTGTGACAATAATATTTTGTTTACTGTGACAATAATATTTTGTTAGAAATTATTTGGCTGTTTCTTTGATGTCTCTGTTCTCTATGAAAATAAATAAACTGTCTACATTATCTAATATAAGTAATTCTAAAAAAAACAACTGGACTTGCTGAGTAATCCTAGAAGATATTTCACAACTCATCCGAGCAGCTTCTTCAGTTCAACTGACTGGTATGGGAAGTTCTCGGCATATACACTCTTCCACTGTTCCAATCACAATGGTACATTGTAACTCTTCAAAGAGGTGACATCTGAAGTTTACAGAGGTGTTGATTCTGTGTAGTTACTGTGATAAGATTACCAATGTGTCATGCAAGGACTCCCTAAGATACACAAAGAAGGATCCCCACTAAGGCCCATTGTCAGCAGCATACATTCAGTGACATACAGCATTGCAAAATTCTTGACTAACATATTATCCCCATTGGTAGGCAATACAGTGCATCATATCCAGAATGCCAAAGAGTTTGTAACCAAGATTGATGGTGTTTCACTAGAGGCAGAAGAAACAATGGTATCATATGATGTCACTTCATTGTTCACATGTATACCTACAACAGAGGCAAGTGAGACTGTAAGAAATCGACTGCAGCAAGATCTCACCCTCATCAGCAGAACGAAGCTCAGTCCTGACCAAGTATGTTTGTTGCTAGATTTGTGCCTTTACATCACATACTTCAAATACAAGGACCTGACCTTTTTTATAAACAGAAACATGGCTGTGCAATGGGTTCTCCAGTCTATCCCATTGTAGCTAACTTGTACAAGGAGGAAGTGGAAAGGAGGGCCTTAATTACATTCCAGGGAACAACACAGAGTCACTGGTTCAGGTATGTGGATGACACTTGGGTAAAAATCAGATCCAATGAAGTGGCGGCCTTTACAGAGCATATTAACTCAGTGGACAAAAACATCAAGTTCACAAGAGAAGATGTCCACGAGAACAAACTTGCCTTTTTGGACTGTTTGATATGCATCCAGGAGGGGGGTAACTTGAAAACGGAAATATACAGGAAACTCACTCATACGGAACAATATCTGTTGTTCAATTCCCACCATCCACTGGAACACAAACTGGGTGTCATTAGAACTCTGCAACACAGGGTGGAATGTGTGGCAACTGATACAGAGTACAAAGACAAAGAGCAAAAACATCTAAGAGGAGCTTTGAAAGCATGTGGCTACCCAGACTGGGCCTTTGTCAAAACAGCAGCAACCAAGCCCTACAGGAACAACAAAAGAAATACCCGCCCGGAGACACAAAGTAGGTGAAACATAGTCATCCCATATGTAGCTGGAGTGTCAGAGAAACTCAGGATGATTTTCAACAAACACCACGTTCCTGTGTTTTTCAAACCTAGCAACACACTGAGACAAAAACTGGTACATCCAAAGGATCCAACACCAACTTCAAAACAAAGCAATGTGATATGCGGAGTCCATTGTAGCAAGGATTGCACAGATCTATACATTGGGGAGACCAAACAACTGCTCAGCATAGGAGAGAGAACTCTACAGGCCAATACTCAGCTGTCTTTCTACACCTAAAAGACAAGGGACACTCCTTTGAAGATAGCAAGGTGCAAATCTTGGATAAACAAGAGGCGATTCATGTCAAGGTGGAAAAATTATCCCTGAATAGAGGCGGGGGCCTTCAACACCACCTGTCTGCTACATGCAATGCTGTTCTCACATCTGTACCCCAGTGTTTTCAGAAGACCTCACACAACCATTCATGCAACTCTCGTAAGTAGCACCTGTGTCTAGGATTTGCATGACACATTGGTAATCCTATCACAGTAACTACACAGAATCAACACCTCTGTAAACTTCAGATGTCACCTCTTTGAAGAATTACAATGTGCCATTGTGATTGGATTAGTGGAAGAGTTTATATGCAGAGAACTTCCCATGCCAGTCAGTTGAACTGTAGAAGCTGCTCGGATGAGTAGTGAAACGTCTTCTAGGATTACTCAGCAAGTTCTGGCCCTTTAAAATTCCTTCGACTATTCGCCATCTTAAAGCTGCCGAATTGCCATTTTAGCCTATGGGGGCCCTCACAGAACTTGTCCTGAATTTTTTTCTAAGTTCTGAGAAATCGAAGGATTTTGGTGAA
This sequence comes from Xenopus borealis, assembly GCA_024363595.1. NCBI lineage: Eukaryota > Metazoa > Chordata > Amphibia > Anura > Pipidae > Xenopus > Xenopus borealis. The sequence goes on along the minus strand of CM044448.1, from coordinate 83,954,481 downwards.
ATAGTTTGAACGGTTTTAAATTCGATCGAATACAGCTTTGAAAGAGTACAGCTTTAAATGAAAACGGCCATATTCAACCGAGAATGACCCACCCAAAAAAATTTGACGGTCGAATTTCGAAGTTTTTTCGAAATTTTTTTGAAATTCGACCATTAGTAAATCTGCCCCTTGGTCAGGGCAGAGAGTGGACCTTAGTTCACCAACTAGGCAAGAATATGGAACAGTATATTTTGTAGTAAAGAGTAATTTTATAAGTATGAGTACTGTCACCTCATGTCAAGCATCTTGCAATGCTAAAATTGACCCTGCATACAACTTTATATTGCTGGCATCTTTTTATCATACAGATATTTCAATCATGCATTTAGCTTTTGATTTAGTTTGTGACTGCTGTAATGCAAATCTTTCATAAGATTTCTTGGCATTTATAGTGATATTGCAAGAACCCTTTGAATGAAGGTAATAAAGTGCTTTTCTTCTGCTAAACTGACCTTTTTAATAAGAAAAAATGTTAATTCAAATATCCATAAAAGTTAATTGTTTTATACTTTATACATTTTTAGCTTGTTTTTTTAATTTCTCATTAGCCTTTTGCTTTATGTCCAAGTGCTTTGTGTTAGCTTGCTTTTATTAAACTGACAAAAAAAACTGCTGCAATGACTAGTCAGCTGCTCTGAAAGGATATTTCAGATTTTCAAAGGGTAAAGAAAATAGAACAGAGCTATAGTGTATCTATTATTATTCAGCTCATTCATCACTGATCAGCTAAACCAGTTTTAGCTTGCTTTGCATTAAAGATTCTTTGTACATTTACCCATAGGACAACTGATGGACACAGGTTGAGAAAGCAATGATTTATTAATAGAAACTACTTTTTTCTATTTTTATGCTTTTTGCTTATGTGTATGCTTTGTACTTTGAGTGCATCATAACAGACAGATATAAGGTTATGGAAAGCTGTACAATGTTTATTTATGGAAAAAAAATAATCAGCTTTAAGAACCCTCAGACCCTCAGTGATATATATATATATATATATATATATATATATATATATATATATATATATATATATATATATATATATTTGCTCTTAGAGTATGGTATTTGGCCAACACTACTTTTTACTCTTACAGGTCCTCTCAAGACAACAACATTTAGAGCACCTTTTTGTACAGTGTAGACAGAGATATTCTGAAACCATTTGCAACTGATCTTCATTTTTTATGGTTGATGAAATATTAAATGTTTTGTTCACCAGCTCTTCAATGTGGAATATCAGCAGGGTCCAATTTACCCTAGCAACCAGGCAGTGGTTTGAATGAATAAATGGATAGGTTCCTGAAAAGAAAGATAATTAATAAAAAGAATTGCAGCCTCAGAAAGCTATAGTGATGTACTATATATGCTGGTGGAGAGGCCAAGGAGTATACCTTCAGGATTCCCACCAATCTTGTATATAGTGTTTTGGCTGCTAAGTTGCTAAGAACAGGAAATTGTATTGCATGCTAAACTTTAACTGAAAAGTAAATTGCCTCTTTAATATGAATAAGCTACGTCTGTGTTAAGTGTAACAAATAAGTGCAAGTGCAATACATTTGATGTTCACTGAAAGGACTGTGTTACAACTAAGGCTGTTCATAGTGGGGAATGTATTAGAAGTAATAAACTGAACAATACTGCAAACTTTATGAATATCTGCTGCATATTAATATAATAGTGTAATTATTGAATTGCATATAATGCAATTTTTGAGGTGGTTGTTTTTTGTTTTAATTTATTTAAATACGTTTTATTAAATGTACTGGTCACAACTGTGAAGTGCACCTTGATTCTTTCTTACTGGTGTACTTGATTTTTACATTTGTATTACTAATTTAAACTTGTCCATATAAAATATTTTTTTGAAATTGTGCATCATGTTTTAAATTGTAAACAACCTTAATTATATTTCCTGAATTCAGGTAGTCAGTAAGTGAGACCAGGTGAAACATCCCAATGGTCTGTATGAGACACAGTTTCAAAAAACAATTTATTAAGATGATGGAAATAGTAACACAGAGACAACTGACAGATGCTAGCCTTGCAAATCTGACAGATTGTATCAGGGCAGATATGAATGATATGTAACAAAATGAGGGCTGCAATAATAATGCATTTTCTAAGGACAAGAATGCTCTGGATTACACAAAGCAACTTCATATGTGTAGCCTAGAGGGCAATGCACATGACAGAAACTTTTTACCGCATGAAAGTATTTATAAAAGTAGAGGACATAAAAAGAGGTCATGCTAACAGGACATGCTAAAAAAATAGAATTCCTTTTTTAATGAAAAGAGAACAAAGTCCAAGGAGAATCGCTTGGGGCTAGAACTGTAAAGAAAGTCAGACATAACTGATATACACATAGAAAATAGGGCAACAATAAATATATATATGAATAGTACATTTTGGTGAAACTAAATTCTGCAGTCTTAGTAAATAATGGGATAATATGCTTAAAACATTTCAAATCTACTATATTACCTCAGAGGAGGAAAAATTCCTTCCTGACTCCAAGGGGCAGATTTATTAAAGGGTGAAGGGACTTACGCTAGCATGACGTAATTTTGTTACTTCGCAAATTACTTATGAACACAGGCGCCTCTTCACTAGCGAAGGAGAGGTACTTTAGCATTGCTTCGCACTCATAGCCAGGTGAATTTTTGCTCTGGCCCGGATTTGTGGAGAGGCCACCTAGGCCAGGGCCTAGGGTGGCAGGATTTTAGGAGCGGCATGCTGCCCAACCACACCTACATTGGTTCAGAAATTAAAATTTCACATGTACCACTTCCCATTGCTCTGTCCCGATGATGAAAATTTTAGCAAATAAAAGGGAAAGGACAGGGGTGACAAACAACAGCAGACCTAAGGACACCCGCTTTGTAAATCTGGCCCTGACCAAGTCCATTTTATACAGTTTAGCAGGTTATGAAAGTTTGAACACATTTCTGAATTTAAAGGCCGTGTTTTGTGTGTTATAGCAGTTTTGCTAATGAAAGTGAAATTGCCCTTTAAGCTGAGTCTCCATGCTCCCAAGAGACCTGCTTATCTTAAATAGCTACAATTGTATCTTTGCTCATCTTAAATTGTTACAAATGTATCGTGCAGTTGCTCAGTGTTTCGGCACACTTCTCCAAAAAGCCTTTTATTTTAATTAAGTTTAAGAAACTTTGTATCTTTTTCTGGTGTCAATGCAGAAGATCCAAGAGAAACTTGGTACATTTTAGTAAGAAACACAGGACTGCAGGCTGAGCTGTCAAAATCGGCATTGTCCCACAGAGAATGGGACAGTTGGGTGGTATGGTGTTATCCAGTGTATAATGTGGCAATGTGTGGTGCATTACAACTCTTTTTACACAGCTTGATAGATATACTTTAATATATTAAAGTGGATGTCCACCCAAAATATGTCTTTTGCATATTATTTATCTCATGCTCTGACTTCTAAAACAATTTAGCTGAAGTTGGTTATCCTCTAGGTCATCTAGCTTCTTCTACATTGTCTTAACAGGTAGAATCAGCAGTGCAGTTAATAGAAATGAAAGAGACAATGCTTACAACTGCAATCATGTAAAAATAACTATAAAATTATAAAAGTTGGCTAGAATTATATTATCTTATTTATGGCAGTGCTATGCCCGGATATGCTTAGGGTTTCCACCTTTTGCAACCTTGGAGTCTTGGCAGGGGACAGGACCAATGACATCGGAGCAGGTGGCAGGTTACATTTCAGGGTTTATCTATGACATCAGCGTTTATGCCATTAAATTCAAAGTCCTGTCTGCATTTCCTACATTTGAAACACTTTTTTAGTAAGTGAGGCTACTGGAGTATATTTGCATATATATATATATATCTATCTATATATATATATATATATATATATATATATATATAGTAAAAACTATATCCAATGTATGCACTCTTACCGGGCTTGTTCAAATGCGGGTGCATAGGTCAATGTCTTAAGTATATTTTGTAGAAGTACTCGCACTCCAGATTATCGTGAAAAATCGTGTTGTTTATTCTTTAATGCATATCCAACGTTTCGGCCCACATCTGGGCCTTTTTCAAGGATGAGATGCAAGTGTAACAGTGTGTACTTAAGTACAATTTCAAAATTGGCGCCAAGTATGACGTCATAGGCTGTAAAACAGTGCACATGTCTATGCATTGGTTAAGGTTTTTTTGTGCACTAGGGTGGCGGGATTTTAGGGGGCGGCATGCAGCCCAACCACACCTACATTGGTTCAGAAATTAAAATTTCCAGTGTGCCACTTCCTATTGCTCTGTCCCAATGATGAAAATTTGAGCAAATAAAAGGGAGGGGACAGGAGTGACAAATGACAGCGGGCCTAGGGGTGCCCGCTATGTACATCCGGCCCTGAGCGTTACTACGCCAATTCACTAAGATGCGGATTTTACTGAACGTTACCTCTTGCACCAGACTTGCCTTTGCCACCTCAGACCAGGCGAATTGCAATAGAGTAGATAGGAGTTCGTCAAAAAATTGTTGAAAATTTTTCCAAGTCCCCAAAAAAAAAGCTAGCGTCTTTTCATATTTACAGGATGATAGGCTGCAAAAGATCGGAAATTTTTTTTTGGCGTACTCAGCTTCCCACCCACATTTCCTAACATATGGATGGGCACAGGTGTAGAGTAATATAATGACTCTCTTTTCTTTTATTAAGGTTTCCCGGACTTGTGTAATGTAATGTATTTGCTGCAACATGTACGTCCATTGAACTTTAACTTCCCGCCTTATGTAAATTAGGCAATGCTAGTGCAACTTCGCTTTGCTTGACAAAGTAATGCTAGTGCAACTTCACTAGCGTTCGGCGACATGGACGCAACTTCACCTTTTAATGAATTAGCGAATGTCCTGGCCAATCTGTTGCTATGTGAGAGAAGTAGATGCTGGCGGAGTTGCTCTCTTTAGTGAATTTGCCCCCAAGATGGCAATTTCACCAGTCCCTAAGCCAGCTTTGTACTTTCTTTTCTCACTTGCTAAAAAGCCATCCAACCCCATCTTGATGCTATGTAATTTATCTGCCTGTATGATTAATTCAGGGAGACAATGCTAAAACCTTACAGCTCTCATTGTATGAAACCCTTTCCAAATATTAAAATGAAACCACCTTTCTTCTAATTGGAATGAATACCCTTGTGTCTACTGGAGGATCTACTGACAAATAAAGCATAAGAGAGCATATGATACGGTTACTTTATATATTTATACATAGTTATCATATCTCCCCTCCAATGAGTCTTCTTCAATGCAAACAACCCCCATCTTGGCTAGTATTTACTCATAACTGAGACAAAAATTGTCTCTAATTCAATAATATCCCATTTGGTATAAGTGGCTTGCATATTTTTACATAGAATCTCATCTGCCACCTAGCTGGTTGGAATTATTTGGGCTGCATAGTCTTGTATCATCTGCAGACACTGATACATTAGCCACAATGCCCTCTTCTAAGTCAATAATGAACAAGATGAATAAAAAATGGTTCAATACAGAAACCTGTGGTACCCCACTAGGAACCTAACTCCTAGTAGAAAATGTACCATTGACAACCAACACATGTACACAATTATTTAGCCAGTTTCCTATCCATGTACAGACAACATTACTAAGACCAACATATCTCATTTTAGAAAGCATTAATTTGAAGGCCACTGTATCAAATACATAGGCAAGATCCAAATAAATCATATCTCATGCAACCCCACCGTCCAACGGTCTGCCATGAATGGGGTTATTTACAAAGTTCAGTTGGGCTTTTAGGTGTAAAACTCACATTTTTTTTTATTAAATTTTTCGGGCTTTATTAAAGTCCGATGCTGCAAAAAGTCCAAATCCGAAAATCCACCATCTCAGACCTACCGAGGTTGTATATAAGTCAATGGGAGAGTGTAAGGACCACTTACCCTGGTGATCTAGTGGCCAGCAGGGATGCCCGCCGTGTGGTTGTTGCTCCTTCAAGTGCCGGTTCCTCTATGGCATGTGGCCACTCACTAAAGGGGTTTTTGCCGGCAGTGAGGGACATCATTGAGCATGGTGCGAAATTCAAATGTATTTAAAGGTATTTAAATGTATTTGTGCACAAACTTGTTGCCCATTGTTAGGTCTAACTTGTTTAGTTCCTGTTGTTTATTCGACGTGAATCCTACTGTTTATTCCTGGTATTGACCCTTGCCTGCCTGCTGGACTATTCTAAACTCTACAATCCAGACCCTAGCCTGTCTGACCGTGCTTGAACTCTGCCTGCACTGACCATTTTCTGCCTGACTATGCTTTCCGCCCATTCCTTGAACTGTACATTCCATCCAATATCCTTGGTAAATGATTGTGCCCCTTATTTGGCAGTTTCTGTGGTCTCCGCAGGAATTGGCATGAGAATCTGTCTATTTTGGGCTTTTTAGGCAAAAATCCAGAAATTTAAGATTATTGGGAGAACGTCCGAAAAAATTGTGCAGTTCGGGAAAAACCTCTGAAAAAAACATACAATCCAGGTTTTCATTTGATTTTATCACGTTTTCCCCCGATCCTATTAAATTGTGCATTTTAAATAATAAATAAGTTAAAATCATGGATTCTAGTTTGGTCTGACTTTGTTTTAACAAATCAGAAAAACTGATATTGATAAATAACCCCCCCCAGGAGAATTCTTCACAATGCCATGCTGATTACTACTCATACTGCCATTCACCAGAATATAATTTTAAAGGAACAGTAACAACAAGTTAAGTGCTTTAAATTAATTAATATATAATGTGCTTTTTCCCTGCACTTGTAAAACTGGTGTGTTTCCTTCTGAAATACTATATAGTTTATACAGATGCAGTCACTTGGATTTGTAAGTTAAATGCGCCGTGACTCAGGGCTAATTGAAGAAACTGTGTTATCTAAAGTCATCTTAACTCATTTAATGCATTTAACCTTTTCATTAGCATACTAAAGCCCCATTGTTTTCAATGGTGAACTCTTTAATTGGATGGGAAGCTGTGACACAATATTCTGTGCTAAGTGGTATAAATGGGATAGATGAGTTAAGTCACAATGCATTTAACTTACAAATCCAAGTGACTGCATCTGTAGAAACAAGATGCTGTGTAGCCATGCAGGCAGCCATTCAAGGCTAAGGTTACATAGCAGATAACAGATTGATTCTGCAGAATACCATTAGATTTTATTTATTACAGGGTATATCTGTTATCTACCAAGTAACGTGTGCATTTTCTCCCTTTACAGTCTAAATGGCTGTCCCATGGCTACACAAAAGCTTATTTATATAAACTATAGTAGCACACACATAGCTTTTACTAATGCATGGCATTAGTACATTATATTTTGATTGCTTTAAAGGAGAAGTCAACCCCTTTGGTAATAAAATCCCCTGTGTTTCACCCCTCCCTCCTCCACCCCCGGCCTACAGTTACTACTTACCCCTCGGCGCAGGTCCTGTCCATGGAGTTCACAGGTGACATCTTCTCCCGTTGTTCTTCTTCCTGGATCCATCGGCATCTTCTGGCGCATGCGCAGCAACAGGCATTTACCATTTCAGCTGTGCCCAAAGTCACAAAGTTTTCCGATTTCACAGATGGCCTCTGTGAATTCCATGGAAAGGACCTGCGCCGAGGGATAAATAGAAACTTAGGGGCATTAGCCCGTCGGGGGGTGGGGGGTAGGGCAGGGGGAGGAGGGAAGGGTGCAATACAGGGGAGGGATTTTAGCTCCAAATGGATTGACTTCTCCTTTAAAATGATTTCATTTGTTGGGAATTTGAGAAAATCCGAACCAGAGTGCTGTCTAAAACTGAACTAAGCTGTCTAAGTTCTTGAAGGTTTATTCCAACTTGCACTTTGTTCACATTCATTTTGAGTAAACGTTTGTGTAACACATTTTTTGTCAGCTATTTACTAGATTAATTTGAATCATCTGTGCCCCTGTCTGTTGGGTCTTGAATCTTTATCTCCTCTATTGTATACACTGAAGAAAAGAACTGATTAAGTACATTTGCCTTTTCTATATCCTTTATAACAACATTGTTTCCATTCTTAAAATGGAAATGGCAAAAATCTCCACCTCCACAAATATGCTTGTCTCCCAGTCAGCTTACTGAAGGGGTTGAAGATGGCTGCGTGGAACTCTGCTGTATGAATCAGCACCGAGGAGTAAGTATAAAGTATGGGGCATTTCCTACCCTGGGGGACAGTTAGGCTGGGGGAGGATGGAGTGGGGTCTACATAGGGTGGGGGGGTACGGGATTTTTTTTATCAGTTTGAATTATCCTTTAAGATTTGGTCAGTGACTTTTATTATTCCAAGATATTTATAATTTCTTCTTTTCTCTTTTTGGTGCCACAGCTCAAAGAAAAAAAGAAACATGGTATTATTAATAATAATAATAATAATAATAATAGCTTACAACCCTATTTCAGTATTTCAATACTGATATAATGTTGAATAGAGAAACGTGCAGCACTAATATAATCTACACATGCAAAACTCAACCTCTGTGTATTTTTCTATTCAGTTGGATGCATTACAAGTTCAAGACCCTCATAAAACAGTTCTCCTATTGCAGTAGATCGTGTTAGGATGTTTTATGATTTTTTCCAGGCAATGTTATTGCAGTCATTTTATGAGCCAGCTGACCATTTTCCATGCTGCAGTATTTGGTTGTTAAAATAAAATGCTACTCTCGTTTTAACATTAACAGCAACCTACTGACCATTACAATGTAGCAAGGGGATTATTAAGAGTTTATTTTTAAGAGTTTTCTTGAAAGTCAAAGAGGATGTTGCTTGTTATTACCCTAAGTTCTTGTTATTATCTTTAAAAGTACCATACCAGGAACACAATATTAAAGGGCACCTCCCCGTAGAATATATTTGTGCTGATCTTAAAAGGAATAGTGTATCTCTGTTAACTCCTTGGTCTATTAGTTAACATTTGAACACATTTTTTACTCTTCCTATTAAATACTGTGAGAATTAACTGGCAGCTGCCATTGTTTACATGCACTCCTCCTACCTAGGCTCAATGCATGGGGGGGCTCAATTACAAGTACAAACAAGAGTGTAAATGAAAACATTGGAATTTTGGTATTCTCATAAATTGTGAGAAATACAGTTGATACCTTCACCTTTATATACAGATGAAACCACTTGAATTTGTATGTTAAATGTGTCATGACTCTGGATTAATTGAAGAAACTGTGTTATCTAATGTCCTCTTAACTCATTTAATGCATTTAACCTTTTCATTAGCATACCAAAGCACCGTCGCTCACAATGACGAACGCTTTAATTAGATGGGATGCTGTGACGCAATTTTCTGTGTTATATGGGATAAGTGGGATATTTGAGTTTAGTAATTCTGTGTCAAACACACAATCCAAAGTGGCTTCATCTGTAATCAACATGTTTCCATTGGGATCTAGCATAAAATGTGTTTTCATTCAAAAGGGCAAAATAGGGGGATCCATAATAATAAGTTCAAGCCAGAACTGAATTACATTAGATTTTATTTTAAGTAACACGGATGCTCAAATTCTTCATTTTAAGAGTATCCTTGAATGCATTAAAGGAAAACTATACCCCCTGCACAATGTAGCTCTCTATAAAATCGATATTGCATAAAAAACTCATGTAAAACCTTGCTTCATGTAAATAAACCATTTTCATTTTTCACTGTTTCGCTAATTTTCATCAAAGCTAAATGGGTCAGATTTGCCCATCACTACTTATGAGTTCAGGAACATCATCCCTGCAGTCTTACTTATGGTTTGTATTTCTACTGTCATAGTGGATTTATGTTGTAGTCTTCTATTCATCATATAACTTATTCAATACCATTTCTACTTCATGTACAAGGCTAAACCCTTCAGTTAGTTAGAGCTACCCTACTTAATACCATATTACACTTAGGAGCAGATTTATTGTGTGGTGTAAAAAATGCCGGAATAATTTGCCATACATTGGCAGGCATCGTTGTGTAGAAAACTGTGTAAAAACACTTTTTCTTTGACAGTATCAAGCAAAAAAGCATCAACAAATTTTTTTTGCTCATTTAGAGACAGATTTATCAAGGGTCAAATTTCGAAGTGAAAAATCTTTGAAATTCAACCATCAAATTTTTTTTTGTTTTTCAATCGAAAACATTTTCGATTAAATAGGTCCGTTTTCGATCGCATAAAAATCATTCAATTGAATCGTTCGATTTGAACGATCTTCCCAAAAAAAATATAGATTTTCAAAAATTTTCAAGAACACTTCTTAAAGGTTATAGGAGGTCCCCCATAGGCTAAAACAGCAATACAGCAGGTTTAAGGTGACGATGGGTCGAATTCGAACTTTTTAAAGAGACAGTAGTTTGATTTTCAAATGGTCGAATTTTTAAATTCGAATCAAATTTTTTTTCAAATCCAATCGAAATTTTGGCCTATTCGATAGTCGAAGTACCCAAAAATTACTTAGAAATTTGATGTTTCTAAATTGAAATTTTCACTTCGACCCTTGATAAATCTGCCACTTAATGTTGGGATGTACCATTTAATACACTTCTAATGTCATTGTCCTATTTAATATGTTTTGTTTTAGTAAACTGGATGCATTTATCTATGATGCAGCGGTGCTGAACTACATGGCTGGAAGGGATGAAGGCTGCAAGCTGGTGACAATTGGGAGTGGTTATATCTTTGCTACTACTGGTTATGGTATAGCTCTCCAGAAGGGTTCAAGATGGAAACGTCCTATTGATTTAGCTCTTCTACAGTTTGTTGGAGATGGTAAAGTATTATTTATATAAAGACTGACACATACTCTATTCAAAAAGCACAGAACATAAAGTAAAAAAATTGGATGAAGTGGCTCAGTGTGCATGGTGTGTGCCCTATATACCAGGTCACTCTGATATTTTCAGGCAGAAAATATTCATATATATTTTATACATGATTTTCTACATGGTTATTCTGAATAATTTTTAAATCTTCCCTTTCAGAAAATAATGATTTATTAATAAAATTAAATCAGTCTTCATTATTACAAATGTAAGGATTTAGTTATTAGAAAACTGCAAAATCAATATTTTATATATTCCAAAGTCATAAACTGCAAGTGTTTGATTAATCACTGGAAACCCTTGCCAAGATGGGGTTCCCAGATATCATTCGAATGGGGATATTCCATTAAGATGATAGTATTCAGAAACAGAACTTAAGAATTAAATGAAAGAATGGTCTACAGATACTATTCTATTAAGTTTTACAGTAAGAAATAGAAAGCATCATGGTCCATAGGAAAAAACAAGAAGAGCTTGGCTAGGTTGGTGAAATACTAGGCAACCCTAGCTCTTTATGAAGGTTTTTTAAATAAAATAACATTTCTTCATCAAGACAAGAATTCCCTTTCTCAAAATTCAACATGCCTCACAATTATGTAAACTTTTCCCAGGATTCAATATTCAGTTCTGAAGCTTTCCAAATGAACCTGATTTTTTCACCAATTAACTCACGGAAAGTGTAATATTTGACAAATGTATCCTCTAACTGCCTTAAAACATGACACATTAGATTTGCTTCATCAATTATAGTACAACTAAGAGGCTTTAGCATATAATGAACAACAGGAGAAACTTTCTGACTGATGCAATTGTTGAGTTAAAGGTGACGCCTAAACCAGCTAATTGAAATAATCAGAGCAATAAGAAATTTGGAAGAGCAACATAAAAATAATTAAAGTCATGACATTATTGGTTAGATAATATATACACAGTAATGTGTGTAATTAATACTGAATAATTTTTCATTATGGCACCCTAGGACAAATTGGGAGTTTAAACAAGCAAACAAAAAAACAGGAAGTTCTATATCTATAATTATCAGAAGGTACATTTGAGAAGCAAGTCAGTTGTTTTACTCATTTCTATTCTCGGTGGCCCATTGGAACTATTGCAGCTAATCCCAATATGTAAACTACGTTACTTCCAAGAAGCAATGTGAAGTGTTGATTTCATCAAAGTGTTTGTAATAAGCTACGTAGACCAAAAGGGTATAATTAACATGTAAGACGAATACAGTGATACAAATCTAAAAAGTCTTACTGACGATGTTAATGAAGAAAAAATGCAAAACAGCACTTTGAATTTTTCAGGAACTACCTAGAAACAGATATAATCTGCTTCATCATGAGTGGACAAGAATGTAAAGCAATAATTCATAAAATGAAAAGAACTCCAAGGAAGCGTAGAGAACAATTATTTTATAATGTTACATCAATTATATATCTGTTTCTACGGGGCAGATTTATGAAGGGTCAAATTTTGAAGTGAAAATACAAATTTTATTTGTGGAATAAGTCAGTTTTCGATCAAATTCAAATAGTTCGATTTAATTGTTAGATTCAAACGATTTTCTTAAAAAAAAAATTCTATTTCTCAAAATTTGCAAAGACTCCATAAAGGTTATAGCAGGTCCCCCATAGGCTAAAACATTGATTTGACAGATTTAAGGTGGGCGAAGGGTCTAATTCAATTTCTTTAAAGAGACAGTACTTTGAATTGTTTCTATTCAAATCGATTTTTGGCCTATTCCATAGTCAAAATACCCAAAAATTATTTTTAAATTCGAATCTTTTAAATTCTAATTTTCACTTCAACCCTTGATAAGTCTACTGTTATGTGTAGAATACTGATGAATGATTGCTATCCCCAGGGTTGGACTGGGGAATCTGGCCTAGGGATGTTGTGCATTTAAGAGCCCTCTGTAGGAAATTAAGGGGGCTCATCCTGGCGCCCAACCTCACCTTTCCCACCCCACCATGCATGTGTGTGCAATGACTAATACAGATGCAGTCACTTGGATTTGTAAGTTAAATGCGTCGTGACTCAGGGCTAATTGAAGAAACTGTGTTATCCAAAGTTATCTTAACTCATTTAATGCGTTTAACCTTTTCATTAGCATACCAAAGCACCATTGTTTTCAATGGTGAACTCTTTAATTGGATGGGATGCTGTGACACAATATTCTGTGCTAAGTCGGATAAATGGGATAGATGAGTTAAGTCACAACGCATTTAACACACAAATCTGTACTTCCATCTTCATCAATTAATGCTGTTAATGGGTCCTCCCTGGGAAGAGGAGAGGACATTGCTTGAATTGAGAACAAAAAGTTGAAGGGGTGGGAGTGTGACATGTGCAGCTCCACCCACAGAGAAAAGCAGAGCAAGAAGGAAGTTGGCGGCGCGCTACCTGTGCCACGGAATATTTTCAGGAGGCCACACCCCCAACTAAACCAGGATGTAATATTGTCAATTTCATGTATAAATACCCCCAGATCCCATAGCAGGGTGGGAGAGAGGTGCATGTATAAATATCCCCAAAATTCATAGTAGGATGGCACAAATTCTAATCCATGCAAAAATACCCCCAGAATTCATAGTAGGAGAGCACTTTGCAATTTTATATAGATATCCCCCAGACTTCATAGTAGTAGGGCACAGTGCAATTCCATGTACAGTATAAATACCCCCAGAATTCATAGTAGGATGATACAGTGGAAATTCCATGAATAAATAACCTCAGAAATCACATAAGGATGGCCAACTGTCAATGTCATGTATAAATATGCCAAATATTATTAAAGTAGGGCACAACTGCAATTTTTGCAATTGAAAGCAAGGAAAGTGTTAAAAAACAAAAGTCAGTGGAATAAATGGGATTTGTATCCATACTGGCCTGCCTTCTTCACCGATAGTCTTGGGAGTGGGTGGAAAGGAGGAAACTGCAGCAGCAGCAGCAGCAGCACCACTACTGTCTGCCATCCACCCAGCCTGCCTGTTAGAGTCCTGGACAATATGAACTAATATTGGCACCCCTTTTCCCCTGCTGCAATTGGCTGTAATTTTCCTGCCCACACACTCTCTCAAACCCCCGTACACACTCTCTCAAACCCCCCGCACACCCTCT
>CM044448.1:83904726-83939719 GCA_024363595.1 Xenopus borealis | reverse complement strand
GCTGCAACCTCCCCTCTCTTGCTCCCCTCTTGTGAGGCATTTCCCCCCTCCTGGCCTGATCTTAATCTCCATTGGGCAGTTGCTACTGTTGGTAGTTGCTCTCTCTCTGCCTACTCTATTTTACACTTACATTTGGCAGAGTGAGGGAACTGGGTGGGCAGGGCCCACCCACCTTCCAAAACCAGGCAGCAGAAAATTGAAGCAAAAAACAAAAGATAAGCCTGGCCGTTGTGGAGACTGCTGAGGAGTGCGCCGATTGTGACATCACATGCAGCTCGCTGCCACTGTGGAGGTCCCGGTGATTATTTGCTGGGAAAATAAGGGAAGTAATGGCTGATTGGGTGCAGGTGGCCTAAGGCCAGCAGTCGGGATGCAATTTGGTGGGCAAAAAGAAGTGGTGGAATAGTATCCCACCGGATCCCGCCCCAATTCAAGCACTGGGAAAGGGGATGATCTAGGCAGTAGAACAGCAGAGTCCATAATGGGCAATGGCCATCTGCTCATTTCCCAATGTCCCACTGGCCCTGCCACTGGCCACCTGCCAACTGCCAACAAATGCCATGGTGCAAAGTAAAACATTGAGCCATACTACTCACCAGAGTTACTTCTATTAAGAGTCATATCAAAACACATGAAGTGTTAGGAGTATAACAGTAATCCACTCCAGTAGCATACATATAAAACAAAATAGTGCAACAGAGTAGATAATAACAATAAGAAAATGAAATGCACAAATTCAAACTACTTAGGGGAATAGTGATTCAAACTTCATTTAACAAAGCAATGCAACCCAAGGCATTTTTCCTCATACATTTAAGTGTAATGCATTCCCTTAACTGTGTAACACTAAAATTTGTCACCATTTAAATTCCTTCTCTAACAGTGGGTTATCGTATATAAATACAAAGGTGTTCTCTTTAAATTGTTTTGGTTCTTTACATGACAGTTTAAAGATAAATAAGTGCTTTGTCAATGCCGGCGTATCTTTTTGCAAAGGTTGTCTGTGTGGCAGCAATTTAAATAGGAGTAGATATAACAGGTACAAAAGTTTAAACTTCAGTTTATCAGCCTTTGCCAGCAGAATTTTACTTTCTCCTGTACTTTATGTTATACCTTTCTTGTAGCACACAATGAAAGCCCCACACTATAAATCAAGCAAATAATACAATTGTTTAATATCCCACGAGCCTTTTCTGTGTTACACAGGACAGATTTATCTTTGATCAGATTGTTTAGCAGTTTTCTCACTGGTTGATTTTATTAACTTTTTCCAAATTCTGAAACATTTTGGGGCTGATTTACTAAGGGTCGAATTGGGTCGAAGAGAATATTGGAATACAAAAAGTTCGATTTTCGAAGTAATTTTTTTTGGATAATTCAACCATCGAATAGGCTAATTCGACCATGCGATCAATCAATTCGAATGATTGAATAGTAAAATCCTTCAACTTCAAAAATCGAAGTACTGTCTCTTTAAAGGGATACTGTCATGGGAAAAAATTTTTTTTACAAAATGCATAATTTAATAGTGCTGTTCCAGAAGAATTCTGCATTGAAATCCATTTCTCAAAAGAGCAAACAGATTTTTTTATATTTCATTTTAAAATCTAGACATTTTGTCAATTTCCAAGCTGCCCCAAGTCATGTGAGCTCTGATAAACTACAGTCACTCTTTACTGCTGTACTGCAAGTTGGAATGACATCACCCCCTCCCTTTCTCCCAACCAGCAGCCTAATAACAGAACAATGAGAAGGTAACCAGATAACAGCTCCCTAAAGGTGGCCATACACATAGACATCCGCTCGTTTGGAGATGTTGCCAAACGAGCGGATCTCTCCCCGATATGCCCATCTTGAGGATTGCGTGACCGCATCAAAGAACAGATGTGGCAGCGATCCGATGGGATTTTTAATCCTGCCCGATCGACATCTGGCTGACTTTCACCAGTCAGAGGGCCCCACACGTGCCGATAAGCTGCTGACTCAGTCAGTCGGCAGCTTTTATCGGCCCGTGTATTGCCACCTTAACACAAGATAACAGCTGCCTGGTAGATCTAAGAACAGCACTCACTAGTAAAAACTAATTTCCCACTGCATGCAATTCAGTTACATTAAGAAGGAAAAACAACAGCTTGCCAGAAAGCAGTTCCCTCCTAAAGTGCTGGCACAAGTCACATGACCAGAGCAGCTGGGAAACTGGCAAAATGTCTAGACCAATGGCAGATTTGAAAATGAAATATAAAAAAATCTGTATGTTCTTTTGATGAATGGATTTTCAGTGCAGAAGTCTACTGGAGAAGCACTATTAACTGAAAAAAAAAACTAAATTTTTCTTACTTCGCCAAATTAAACCTGCCGAAGTGCTATGTTAGCCTATGGGGACCTTCTAGAACATTTTTCTTAGTTTTTTTTTTTTTCAAAATAAAATCGTTTGATCGTATGCAAAACTCGCTCAAATTGAATGATTCAAATAATATTATCGTACAAACGATTTTACTTTGATCAAAGGATAGCCGAATTTGTTGAAAAATACTTTGACTTCGATATTAAAAGTCGAAGTCTTTCACTTCGATGGTCGAATTTCAAAGTATTTTTTTACTTTGAAATGCGAGACTTAGTAAATCAGCCCCTTTGTGACTTTTCTCCAGAAGGAGAAAAGGACTAGGGCATTTATCTAAACATTATATCATTGTTGCCAGTGCTTTCACATCAAAAAGTGTTCTACTTTGACCCATCAAAGACCTTACCTTGGGAATAAAAAACAGTTTTCATTATGCAGAAAATTAATAAAATGAAAGTCTTTGAGAAAGCCCTTCAAGAAAAGAAATTTATTTTTTAACTGTAAAAAAACAACAACAATATCGATCGTATAGGTGTGGATGTAACACTGTAAGTGCAATAAACAGAATTTAATAATTAATGTTTATTAAAAACACATTTCTTTGTTTTTCATTTTAGGTGAAATGGAAGAATTAGAAAAATTGTGGTTAACTGGAATCTGCCATACTGAGAAAAATGAAGTAATGAGTAGCAAGCTAGACATTGACAACATGGCGGGCGTATTCTACATGCTTGCAACAGCTATGGGTTTGAGCCTCATAATCTTTGTATGGGAACATCTCTTTTACTGGAAGCTAAGATACTGTTTTACAGGAGTCTGTTCTGACAAACCAGGGTTGCTTTTCTCAATTAGTAGGGTAAGAAATGGCTTGCATAACTGTGCTCTATTTGTTATTGTTATTATAATGATTTAATGCACTAAATCCAGCATAGAGCCAAATACTTACAGTATGGTCTGATTTATCAACATTTAAATACTTTTAGGTCCTGAAGTTTTCCTTTGTTCTAAAAGCTCAGGTTCCAAAAGTTCCAAAAATTGTGGATGAGATTTCAGTCACATTTGTTTTAATGAGAACATTGCGAGTTTTACGAAATAACCCCCCCTAAATGTGTTGCAGCATATGTGTTAAAAAAAATTGTTTTTCCTGATCTGCTAATCTGCTGATAAATACAATTCTAAAAATCCCATAGGAATTAAAAGAATGTGGGTGAGTTTTTATTTATCAAGCTCTAAATAAATCTAAAAAAAAGACTGTTTGGTAAGCCATGATACATTCACCCTATGACTACCCATAGTTCACTAATTGGTTTCTGTCTTTCCTCTCATTTTAAAAATATGTATATTTTTGGTTGGCAAAAAACTATTTTGAACAAGATTAGTGGCTAGAACACAGAATAGTTTGTTTAGAATTATTTTACATACTGAATTGGATGCAGTAGTAGTGGAACAGTACCCTCCACTACAAACTATTGCTGGAGTAGAAAAGCACTAACATTATCTAAAAATAACTTAAAGGAATAAAATGCACAAGGCTATTATTTGATTGTTCATTGTAAATAAAACATTTCTAAATAAATTGATTTGAATATGAGGTTTACATTTTGCTTGCATTAATATAAACACTTGTTGAATATTGTTATTTATTTGGATAACAATGAAACTGTGCATATTGTTACTTATACAGTATTATTTTTCTGTTTTAGGGCATTTACAGTTGTATTCATGGTGTCCACATTGAAGAAAAGAAAAAATCTCCTGATTTCAGTTTTACAGCTTCTCAGACAAATATGTTGAAACTACTGAGAGCATCCAAAAATATAGCAAATTTATCCAATTTAAATCAATCACAGTGCAATTCACCCAAAAGAACATCTGACTATATTCAAAGAAATTCATTATTAATGGACATGGTTTTAGATAAAGGCAATTTAACATATGCGGACAACAGGCCATTTCAACAAAAAGATATATATAGTGAAAATACATATGATCTTGCCATGTTATCTGGTAATTGCCCAAAAGACAACCTTAACAACTACGTTTTTCAAGGTCAGCACCCACTCACTCTTAATGAATCTAACCCAAACACAGTTGAGGTTGCTGTAAGTGCAGAACCAAAAGTAAACTCCAAACCTAGACAACTTTGGAAGAAATCAGTAGAAACCTTACGACAAACCCAGGGTTCAATAAATGAAAATGGTACAGAAGAATCAAAGTCATCCACAAAAAATCAGAGGTTTCTTCCAGAGGATGGCCATTTTTCTGATGTCTCTGAGGCATCAAGTAGAGCCACTTGTCATATAGATTCTGAAAACAATAATAAACATCATAAAAGTAAGGACAACTTAAAAAAGCGATCAGTGTCCTCCAAATATCCCAGAGACTGCAGTGAGGTTGAACTCTCATATCTGAAAATCAAACAGGGTGCTAATCGTGACAAAGTTTACACAATTGATGGAAATAAGGAGCCAAGCTTTATTATGGACCAGCCTAAATATATTGAAAATTCCCCTGACCAAGATGATGACAATTATCCTGATGTGTACCAAGATCACAATGATAATTATAGGAAAGCAGAACCTCTTCAACCAGATAGAACCCCTTTGCATAGTGAAGGTAGACTTCCAAATAATGATATACAGTACAAATTATTTTCAAAGCACTACAGTCTGAAAGAAAATAATACATCTATGTCTGAAGCCAATGATAGACACAGGCAAAATTCTACTCACTGCAGAAGTTGCCTTTCTAATATGCCCAGCTATACTGGGCATTATACAGCAAGATCCCCATACAAATGTGATGACTGCCTACATATAGGGAAACTTTATGATATTGATGAAGATCAAATGTTGCACGAGGCAGCCAACTCTATGCATTCTGAAGATTTTTATGAGCACAACTGGCTTGAAAATAATGCCCCACATTTTCAAAAAAAAAACAAGTTACGAATTAACAGGCAGCATTCATGTGACAACATTAATAAACCCAGGGAACATGATCTTGGAAGGCCACCACGTAGTACAAGTTTAAGGGAAAAAGAAAGGTATATACAAGATAGTCCATTTGCTAAATTTCTTATTGTCCCACCTGAAAAACTGTTGGGGAACAATGCTTTGCTTTTTACAGACTCTTTAAAGGACAGTAAGAGAAGCATGTCTCTTTATCCTGATAACTCCTCCGACAACCCTTTCCTGCATTCTTATCAGGAGACTCAAAAACTAAGTCATGGAAGAAGTTCTTCAGACATTTATAAACAATCTTCTTTAACAAAAGCAAGAAATGATAACTATTTAAGGTCATCTATTAAATCTACTACTTCATATTCTTCAAGGGATGGACGGGTACCTGACGACATGTGTGTTTCTGAATATGCTCTGCCTTATGTTACAAGCAACAATAGTGTGTACTCAGCGCCACGGGTTGTAAATTCCTGCAGCAATAGACGTGTATTTAAGAAAATGCCTAGCATTGAGTCTGATGTTTAAGATGATTATTATATGTATCACATTTTATTCTAAATGTTTCTCGTAGTTGCCAACATTTTAGAGGCAAAAGTAGAATTCTTATACTGCTATGGGAACTGCTATATGTGGTTTTTGCCTACGTAATATACTGTATGATAGTTAAAACATACTGTAAATTACATTTTTGCTATGGGAACTGCTATATGTGGTTTTTGCCTACGTAATATACTGTATGATAGTTAAAACATACTGTAAATTACATTTTTGTCAACTTAGCCACTGCATTAAGAAGAAAAAAAACCTACTTTTATAATGTACATCTCTAAAGTACTGCCTAAATAAATATTGGCAACTATGTTTTTATGTATTTTACCATCAATGCCACTTATACAATACTCAAGACATGAAGGAGGAAACATTTATGTAATTTTTCATCGAATGTTTTTAATAGCAAATAAGCAATATTGTATGCATGTAGTTTGACACAAGAAAATATTTTATGTAAGAATGCATTTGCACAGTCACCAAGGGTTAAAAAACATTTCACACTAAAAATTCAACAAAGTTACTAAAATATTTCAATGACTATTTATTACTGGACCACACCTAATAATATTTAAATAGATCTTTAAAAGAAATAGCTTTTTTAAGGATTCAGGACATAAAGCCCATTGTGACTCTTATTTTGAAAACCTTGTTCATATAAGGTATTTCTTGATGAATATTAATATTTTATTGTTTGTTACATTGTACTAAATATTAAATATAAATATGTAAAAATGGATCATAAATTAACTTATCATGCACATTAGCTGTTTTTCTAAAGTGGTAAACAGCCAATTTTGTGAAGGAGAAAGGCAGTGTTAGAGGCCTGTGCACTTAATGTACTTTAGCTATAGAAATATACTACTTCACACCATGACAAGTATCAAAATTCTTTCATATTTTATTGTTTTATTTTGTATATCCATTATTTATACTTGTTACTTGTAACATAAGATTGATAGATAGAATGAATATATATATATATACAGTACATCCATATATATTCAATCTACATCAACAATTGTATATATACACTCTAGCCCCTTGCTAATGATTACTCAGGGCTGTATAGTAAATTCTAATTTTTCATTTTATTTTATTCATAATAGGTGTGCATTGTACAGGACAAAGTGGAGTCATCTGCTTTTTGAAATGTAAATATATGTGACATTGCTAGAATTTAACCAAAACACAAATGGACACATCTTTTTTGTCTATTGTCTACGGAATGCAAAATCATGTATTTGCATGGAAAATTTTTCTCATTTTTAGTGTCTTCTTTAACAAAAGCATATATCCTGTTTCATTACAAAGTATCATAAGGTTGTCTAAAGAAATAGTTTGCAGCATACTCTGGATAAACTCTGGCTGGTAAATTCCCTCTGCAAAACTATTTTCTGTTACTCAAAATTACAACATAGGTTTTGGGCATCATACCTCATTGAAATACATTTTATCATTTGAATCCAAAAGATGATTTGCTATTTACCATGTTTGATAATAAACAGTTTCTGAAAACATAATGTTTAGTGCTGTTTTACTTTTAAACAGTTATGGAACAGATATGAGATTTGTTATATAGTAGCAATGGCGATTAAATTGTATTCAGGGAGTGTGGCAAAAATAACACCTATTTTATTTCTCAAAAAAAGGTTGCCTGTTAAAAAGTTAAAGAGCAGCAGTTAATGAGCCTAGTTTTCAAATATGTTGCAATGATTATGTATGAAGGCCTGAAGTGCCTGTCTTTACCTTTTAAGTTGTGGAAAATGATGAGTATGTGACATTTTTGCTAAAATAAGTAAAATGAGACAATTTAATCTGTGCATAAATAACTCAGGACTAGTCTACCAAAGCAGAGTATTCATTGTTTTTATGCACAATATTCACAGGCAAATTCTTTGATTTTATTTATGTATCCAAATATTTTTTGAAAGTTATAGTGAAAAATATAGTAATAGGTAACGCAGTATTTTTTAAAAAAAAAAAACAGTAACTCACCAAAAGGAATACATGATCCAGGTAGACCAAGCCCTCAGCAAAGGTTGTAAAACATTGCACATACCAATATGTGGGTGGACACTCAAAAAGTCCCATAGGTCACCAAAACAAGTACAGGTATGAGACCCATTATCCAGAAACCAGCTATCCAGAAAGTTCCAGTTTACAGAAAGGTTGTATCATCAATACTCAATTTTATGCAAATAATCCACATTTTTAAAATTGATTTTCTTTTTCTCTGTAATAATAAAACAGTACCTTGTATTTGATTCAAAATAAGATATAATTAATCCTTACTGAAAGAAACACCTATTGGGTGTATTTAAGTTTTACCTGATTTTCTAGTAGACAAAGACTTTCCAAATTACGGAAAGATCCATTACCCGGAAAACCCCAGGTCCCCAGGTCCCATACCTGCACTAGATGTTAAAACAAAAAGCTTTATTGATATAACATCTTAAATTGGCTTACATGTTTTGTGCTCCAAGATAATTTAGTTATAACCTCCAAGGAGCCTTGGTGAACTATGGGATTTTTTGACTGCTTACCCCTTTTTTGTTATGTAAGAAAATACGTAAATATACTATTTCTACATCATTCATGTAGAAATGAAGGAGAAACACTTTCTTATTGGAAAATTGAAAGAAATGGCTGAATAATTTGATTTCACAGGCATATCAGAATTGTTTTGTAGACATCCATATTTCATAGCGGTTTTGTCATTGGTCCTATATTATAAATCAGTGAGTTGTTTACTCATTCACACCATAGCTTTTTTTCACTTTTTGCAACCTACAGTACAGTTCAACAAATGGAATCACAATTGAAGGACAGCATCCATTTGGTACACCTGCTAGAAGACCCAATGGTCCCCCTAAAACCCATGCTCCTATTAGATACTGATTGAAAACAAAATGAAACTTGTAGCTTGTAGGGTACTCAAAAATACTTCAGAGGACTTATTATTTGACTACATGTATTCCATAGTATATATGAAATGGGTTCAGTCTCTTATTCCGATCTTGAGATTCTTATTCTGCAAGTCACACTCTCTCATCTGTCTTCCACACTACTTTATCAAATTCATAAAAATTTATTTGGACCTTTACAGTAATAATAATAATTTTTTTAAACCTCTGAAGAAGCTGTAACAGGCGAAACGCGTTAGGAAAGGGGGACCCTTGGACTGGTACCTTACCCCAAGAATCTGGTGAGCAATTCAGCTACCTAAAACCTTGAAGGACCGGAGAAAGAACCCATTGTTTTATTACATGCAAGCATTTTACCTGTAAAATGTGAGTACATTTTTATTGTTTTAAGTTGGATTTTAATAAATAGTATTACACTATTCTGCAATCTCCCCTGTTATATATCGCATCGAGGAACTTATGCATCTGGGGACATCTGAGGACTGGGAACCAGGATTATTTTATTACGGGCCAGACACCACATCAGTGGTCTGTGAGTAGGCATTTCAGCCATACCCCTATCACTGATTTGTGTTTTTCAAGCACTCAGCACTTTAACAGCATAGAACACCAAACCACCAGAGAATCCCTGGGCAAACAGCACTCCCTGCTGGGTTAAGCAATAAGTAGTTCGCAATCACTGGGTGAACACCTAATACAAGTACTTTATCACACTATATTAGTTTTCTAAAATTTCCACAGCTTAAGCGCTGATCTCCACAAAAGGATAATACACTTCCTTCTTTGCTTGGACCGATATACGTAGTGGAGAGACTACGTGGAGACCGGCAGGAAACCGTTTGGACTAACATTGTAATTTTGTGTTGGACAAGAAACCTTTTTTTTTTTTTCCCTCCCCCCCCCTTTTTTGCCCTTTCTTTGACCAACCATCTATTGTTTATAACCTTTACAGTAATGTAGTGTGTTAAGAGAGCCAATTAATAAATGAAATGAAAGGTGATTGAAAGTAGCAGTATGAATGATGTTGAGAAAAGGTAAGGCTGGGAAAACTATTGGTATACTGACAGAAAAATACAAAAGCAGGGTGTGAGAAATATGCATAACAGAAAATATGTACAGAGAATCCTCTTTTCGTGCAGTGGCAATGAGGGTAAATAAATAAAATAGTAAATCAATATCAAAATATAATGTGGTGAATATACAGTGGCGTGTGAAAGTTTTTGAAATATCTAAAATGATCTGTATTTTTATCTCATTTTGACACAAGTCCTAAAATTAGATGAAGAAAACCTAATAAAACAAATTAAAAGGAAACTATATTAAGTCACGTATTTATTGAAAAAAAAGTTCCAAAACATATCTGCCTGTGGCAAAAGTAAGTGAATTGTGTTTCTCAGTATTTGGTGTGACCACTATGTTCGTCAATAACTGTAGCAAATCAACTCTCTCTTTAGGTCTTTCCACTACATTTCAATTGGATTAAGATCAGGACAGAACATTAACTTTATTCTTTTTTTTTCTTCCATTTTTTTGTAGAACAGCTTGTTTGTTTAGCAAGGCTGTCTTCTGCATGACAGATGACTTGATATTTTGTTTTATAATTCTCTGGTATCATTCAGAATTATTTTTTCCGTCAGCGATGGCAAGCTGTCCAGGCCCAAATGCAGCAAAATATAAACTGTGCACTCCCACCACCATGTTTCACAGATGGGATAACGTTCTCATGATGGAATGCAATGTTTTTATTTCTCCAAATGTAACACTCCTCATTAAAGCCAAAACGGCCTTTAGCAAACTGTAGATGGTCAGCATTATTTTTGGGGGTGAGCAGTGGTGTTCTGCTTGCTACCCTTCAATACACACATTTGCTGTTCTCCTGATGGTGGATTCATGAACATCAGCCTTAGTGAGGCAGGCCTTCAGTTGCTAGGAAATTACCCTGGTTTCCTTCGTAACCTCTCTGACACCTTGCAGTTGAAGTTATCTTTGACGGTTGGCCAATTCTGTGAATGTTAACAACAGTCTTGAATCTCCTCCATTTGTTCACAATTTGACTGTTGATTAGCGAAGTTTAAAAGAGTATTAGTAGTCTTGTAACCTTTTCCAGCTTTATGGGCATCAACAACTCTTTTTCTGAGATTTTCAGACACTTCCTTTGTTTGAATCATGAACTTCTCAATATCAAGCAATAGGCACCTGCCTTCATGAGCCCTCATGTCACTTAATACTTATGAAAATGTCTGTAACCATTTGTAAAATATTTATTTATTTCTTATTTTCTTTCAAGTCAAGTTTGGCTATATAAATACATATGTTGTATATGGTACATAAATACATATCTAACAAGTAAATTAGCTTGTTCTTAATATGAAATATATTAAGAACTAATAATGATCAGAACAGAAAAGGATGTAAATGTAAATCATGATTACTGTTTCTCCTAATGTTTTGATGCCTGGGAGTATACCATTTTTATGGGGTGTTTGCAACTATTCAGCATGCTGGTTTGCTCCAGGCAAATACCAAATTATAAGTACTACTTTTGTTTGGTGTGCATATTTTTTAATATGATGTATGAAGTAAATATGTCAACAATCCTCCTATCTGGTTCTCTCATATTAAAAACAACATTTAGATGGCCTTATCTAATTCAGCAATGCAATCTAAAGAAAAAACAGGTAATGTAACTAAAGGAAGTTTGCTCAGTTGCTCATGGAGTAGTAAAAAAAATCTACTCTTCTTTAATACAGTAGTACAACCTCACTTTAAGCTTTTATTAACAAGCTTTAATAAAAAGAAGAAAATTAGTAATTATGTGTAAAACATTTTTTTTATTATACTGTAATGGCAAATCCTGGGACTTAGTGTAATGATGGTTCATTTTACTTATTTCTAAACCTTCAAATGCATTTACCTTGGCTTAACAAAAATCTCTTATTAAAAGTTCAGAAAATAATAAAATAAAGTGGATTTGAAATTAAAAATAACCCCTACTTTCAGCAAATTGAAGCTGAACATTAACTTAGCATATGTTTGACTGCAATTGTATGACTGCATTATAAAATTACTGCTCATGCTGATCTATGTTCACAATATAAAGCCAGTCCCCCAATATAAGAGAACTAAAGTTCAACATAAAATATTCTCCCTGTACTTTCTGATGGTTGGTAGTGCATGCTGATGCTTCCTAAGCTTAAGGTAACGATAAATAGATTGGAAAAAAAGACCAGTGGCAGCCTGAAATTCTGTTATTGACTGTTATCACTGCTGTCAATTATGACCTTAAAAGCTGTGTGCAGATTTCAAAGAAAGGGTGCAATTGGCCCATCATTTATGGATTTTGCACACTGCCTTTCCCTGTTGCAGAATTGCTTCTGGTTGATGCTTGCATTTCAGAGACTTGAGGCTGTCCCAATGGGGCAAATTCACTAAAGCTCGAAAATGCACTAGCGACAGCTTCGCCGGCGTTCGCCTCACTTCGCCAGGCAAATTTTTGCCAGCCTGCCGTGAAATCACTAAAATGCAAATTTGTGCTAAGGGCGGCAAATGTTAGCGAAGTTGTGCTACCGTTACTTCACCAGGCAAAGCGCATTGATGGTAGCGATGCCTAGTTTGCATAAGGTGCAAAGTTAAACGTATAATAGAAGTATGTATATAAAAGTTACAGCCAATACATTACACTACACAAGCCCAGAAACCTTCAATAAATAAAATAAAGTTGTCCTATTGCCTTAAACATGTGCCCACTCTATAGCTGAGTTGCCATGTATTGTATTGAACTTCGCCAGGTCTGACCTGGCGAAGTAAAGTCTAGTGCAAGAGGTAACAATGTAAAATGTTCATCTTATTGAATTAGCGTACAGATGCAGCCACTTGGATTTGTGAGTTAAATGCGTCGTGACTCAGGGTTAATTGAAGAAACTGTGTTATCTAAAGTCATCTTAACTCATTTAATACATTTAACCTTTTCATTAGCATACCAAAGCTCCATTGTTTTCAATTGTGAACTCTTTAATTGGATGGGATGCTGTGACACAATATTCTGTGATAAGTGAGTTAAATGGGA
This sequence comes from Xenopus borealis, assembly GCA_024363595.1. Taxonomy (NCBI): domain Eukaryota; kingdom Metazoa; phylum Chordata; class Amphibia; order Anura; family Pipidae; genus Xenopus; species Xenopus borealis. The sequence goes on along the minus strand of CM044448.1, from coordinate 83,926,873 downwards.
TGTCTGAGTTGTTATTCTGTGTCAAACGCACAATCCAAAGTGGCTTCATCTGTAGTTACATCCCTTCATCAGTGCACAACTTCACCTGGTGTAAGGGTGTGAAGTTGTGCTAGTCTACCTACTTCTCTAGCGAAAATTCACCACAGTCAGTGTTAGTGAATTTGCAAAGTTACGAAATTACATCACACTGGCGAATTTTCGCTATCGTTAGCCACGTCGCCCTTTAGTGAATTTGCCCCTTAGTGAGTTCAATTTTTATTATAATTTTAAGATATGGTCTGCGTCATTCTTTGGATATTCTCTCCTAACAGTAAATTGGCAAAGTTGCGAATTGACATCACGCTGGCGAATTAGCACTAGCATTAGACGATTCGCTCCTTAAGGAGATTTGTGTACAATGTTGCCTACATTCTGTGCCATAGTATTCATGAAGGATACAAGGAAGGAAGCATGTATATTTAACCCTCCCCACCAACTACCCATCTTCTAACCTGCGCTTTATTCAGCCATTTAAGTGGCAGTGACAGAGGGCATAATTTTTTTCTATCAATACTGTAAGGTATATGACTGTTTATGAAATACAGCAATCTACTCTCACACTTGCCTGCAGCAATAAGCCCTATACATTAGTTGGACTCTAGCCTGTTTATCTTGCCTTTAATTGAACTAAACAGCCCCTTGTGTGCTTCACTATGGATTAGAATAAACACGGAAAGAACAGATCCATGCATGGAAAAATTCTTAAAACATTCACGTTTTATTTCCCTCATTTGAGAAACAAGTCACAACACCATTTGCTGCATTCACAGAGACCTGACACGTTTCATGCCCTTCCTTGGCACTTCATCAGAATTACATTTTTTAACATCTTTTATTACAAAGAACTAATTAACAATAATTAAAATGAAAGCAAATAAATAACAGAATGTATCTTTTTCTTGTATTAATGATTTTAAGAGCTGGGCATTTTCAGTAGTTCATTTTCTGGACCTCTGACCATCTGTCTGGCAGAGCTAGCCAGAAATAGTGAATAAATCAATTTCCAAATGTTCACACACGTCACCTGAGGCTAGAATGGGTAATGAGAAGTAATTTTAAAGAATTGCTTGAGTTCTAAATAAATCAAAGCGGCGAGGACAAGATCAAGAAAGATATATTGAGAAGGTCGTAGGCATTCATTTTACAGAGGAAAAAGTACTGCACAAAATGAATTTCATCCCCACCAAAAATAATGATTTGGTGGGTATAACATTGATCGATGTCTAATCAGTCACTTATTTTATATGCCCAATAAAACAAAAAGTAGTCAACTGTAAGGCCAAGTCAAGTGAAATATAACATTATCATGTTCATATAATACAACTATTTAACAGAATATATTACATTACATTATTTGCATGTATTAAATATTTACTCCTGCCTAGGCACTTAGGAGAAGATCTTGCAGTTCTTGCACAGATTACATAACACCAGCAAAAAACTAACAGTAAGCACAAGGTGTCAGTGGTTTCATGTAGGCAGATAAATCCATGCATCCCTTCAGTAAAAACCGTATAATGATCAAGAAGACACGCTTAGATTGAACCATTGCAAATGTTGCCAAAAAGTCACAAGTAGGTGCTGAACTGTTCAAAGTACTCCTAGTACCTTGTCCAAGTACTACAAGGTAAGCAAACTCAAAATCAGAAAGATTGATGCTTGTTTAAATTTTGTTTTGCATGCTATATACAATATTTTATAATCATATTAATGTGTCATTTGACATAAAAGACTACTGTGTTCAAATGGGGAAACAATTTTTTTACCTTGTATCTTAATTATACAGTATACTGAAATATATGAAGAGTAGTTATGTGTAAAAGAAGTGTTGTCTCTATTATTAACCTGTATCAAGAGCCTTGATAACAAGCCTTAGTGCTCAAAACTTGTCAAAACGCACAATTTGCAGCTAACTCTGCTTCTGTGCTTTTCCCACAGTTTTTTTTTACTAAATGTCTGTAGCATAAACATTCTTGGTGGAGGAGTTACCTGGGTAGGGAAGATGTTTACTTTTGTGCTGTCATCTTTTTGCAGTCGTAATACATTTGATATCATGTTCAAAACTACATGAATTTAAATTTTTGATTTATATCAAAAACAATATACAACATATCAAGCAAATAAAAGTGTTAACACTTATTTAAATATGCAAATTGACCTGGGTTCCTTAATGCAAGTTTTATTTGTACATTTTTAAATGAAATTAAATGTCTTTCAGCCTGGAGAAATTAAAGTTTGTTGTACAAGCATAAGTAAGTTAAGTGCTGTATACTTTAAGGTTAATTGAAATCTTTGTCTAATCCACATATCTTTGTGCCTTGGGGCATAAAGAACAATAATAGCTTCTATATACACTAACTGCAGAATCTGCTGCTTTGTCATCAAGCTTGTTATGTTACCTTCAGGACATTTAAACACCAGTCACAAGAAAGCGCAATTGAATATTTCTGCTTTGTAAGTTGTAATTGACCTACACAATATATGTACAGTATGTAATGTGTGTGTATAAATATATATATATATATATATATATATACATAAACAAACCATTGGGAGGCCAACACTCTCGTCTACAGTGTTCATATGCCAGGGTGCACGATCAGTAAATCATCTCCATCCATTTCAAAAAGGATCAGCACTCTCAGGACTTAAAATACTGAAGAAAGTTTATTCAATAAAGCAGCATAGGACTGACGTTGTGGCCCCTTCAGGGGCCTTTCTCAAAGTGCCAAAACTAGCAATGATCATCTCTTTTAACTGCTTAACTGTGACAACAGATGTAATAGATTTAAATACTCAGCATCATTACCAATCACATATAGGGCTGTACTCACACGAACGCATGTAGACGCCGAACGCAGGTTCAGACACAACATGCTGCATTTTTTCTGCATTTGGGGTCTACATGTGTTCGTGTGAGTACAGCCCCATTGAAAAGCATTGAGTTCGTCTATACATGCGCTCCCCTGCGGCTGAACGCAGCAAAACAGAACGCATGGGAGCGCAAGTAAAAACGCTTGTGTGTAAGAGCCCTTAAATATTTAAATCCCATTGCACAAGTTAAAAACAAAACACTTGTAATGTTGTTATATAAATGAATAAGTGGCAATTTTTCATAGTATGTATCATAATATAAGTTACTACTTTTATAGATATTTAATTCTGTCCAAACTGGTAATGTTAACACTCTCATTTACTATGTTAGAATTGTGTTATATCATGAGACTAGCACAATATTCTGTCCTCCTCAGCAATATGTTATGTTATTATATCCCTCATGTGCCTTACTAACTGACCCAACCTAAAACTAAAGGTTAATTGATGGCTTAAAGTAGTTAAACTTCTCCATATAACTCAAATAGCCACCCTGTGGATCCCTGTATGAATATCCTAATTTATTTCACTTGTACTGCAACTTGTACAACATCCCTATACAAGAGTATTATAACTCCCACACTATAAATTTAGTGCTTAAAATAACCTCTTAGTGTGAGGATACATAAATAATCATATAAAGATACATACTACTACAATAGTGTACAAAAATCTCCATCATAGTTACTAGGTTGCTATATAGTAAGTAATAGCCAATGTTTTAACACATTGTGTTTTACGTCACCACTGTATGGGCTGTATCTGCTCATGTAGCTTTTTTCTTTGGCCTTTCATCATTCAATAATGCATCTTCGTGTTTCAATGAAGTGGCCCACTTAACTGCCTCATTCACCAACCTTGTGGGATATCCTCTCTTTAGAAATTTGCTTTCTATTTCAGTGATATCATGCTCCCTATATGGATCACTATCTTATCTGACCACTCTGAGCATTTGAGATTTTGGCATGGATTCTAAGAGATGCCTCGGATAGTGGCTGTGGTAGTGCAATATTGTGTTTCTGTCAGTGCTTTTAATTTAATGGGAAGTGTAAAGTTTATTTGTACCCTTGATAACTCTTACATCTAGAAATTCAATTTCTGAAACACCAAACTTCATAGTCAGTCTCACTGGGCTTTCCATGGAGTTCAGCTCATTGCAAAATGTTTGCAGATGGTCAGGGGTACTTGTCCATAAAAAAACAAGTCATCTATGAAGCGTCTGAAAAACGCTCCATATTGACAAGCAAAGAGTGACCCATGATGTGCTGTCTCATAATCATACATATATGGGAATCTGAAGTAATTTCTATATAGGATAAACCTCAGCAGGGATAACAGAAATTCAATGGGTGTTCCATCATAATTTTCATTTCCTGACAACAATTTTCTCACAGCCTCTATACCTGCATCCTGTGGGATGTAAGTATAGAAGTTTTGTACATCCATAGAGACAAGGAGCATATTATCCAATGGCAAATTAATACTGTGGACCATCTTAAGAAAATCGTTAGTGCCCTTTATATAACTGCTCATCTACTTTCTGCAGGGTTGTAGCAGGGCATCCATATACTCAGCAATGCCCTAATTTAATGAGCAATTGGATGATATTATAGGATAGATTTTTGTGAACCTTTGGTAAGGTATATATCACTGGCATAATAGGCTCCTTTGGTAAAAAAATATTCACACATGTTATGTGAGATCCAATTGTTCACTCTAGCCATATTCAACAGCTCACTTAACTCATCACGATATTTCTCAGTGGGGTTGCACAACAATCTGGCATAATTTTTCTGATCTGTTAGTTGACCAAGTAATTCATTTCTATAGTAATGATAATCCATAATAACCCCCATATAACCACACCCCCTTTGCCAGCAGTCCGTATAATTATGTCGTTGTTTGTCCTTAGGGACTTAATTGCGGATTTTTCTGTTGGTGATGTTTCCTCGCCATTTTTGTTTGTTGCGATACCATGAAAGCATGTCAGTATTCAACATGCGATGAGTGTTAATCCATCAATTAGGATATATAATTCTAATTGAGCTATGGATATAAAGCTATCGATAATAGAAGTATTTACTACATGAGCAGATACAGCCCATATAGTGGTGAAGTAAAACAGAATGTGTTAAAACATTGGCAATTACTTGCTACAGATGGTGATCCATCCTTAAAAATGCTAACAAGGCCACACACACTGGCACACTTGAAAAAGGGCAGATGGTGCCCGAAACATTTAGCATGGACTACAATCAATTTACACAATATCAGCAATTCTGTGATTTTGTCCTTCTGTCCTGTACCCTTAACTTTGCATTGATTTATTGGGTGACAGGACGGAGCAACAGTGGGACAGTAATAGGACCAGCTGCACTTTGCCTTGTGTATAAAGTACACTAGGGGCAGGAATCTCAAGGAGCTGATAGAAGGATCTGGTAGATAAATACAAAAAAGTATCTGCAATGCATTTTTTATCATTGAAGCCGTGGGTGTTTCTCATATTGATAACTGAGTTTATCCATTCATACACAGGCAAAAATACCAATCAAGCAGAGAATGACCTGCACAACAACCATGGTAATATACATAATCAAATATCCATGTGGACAATTATACTGTGGTAAGACCATACGGCAACTAAAGGAGCGTATTGGCATGCACAGGTCAAGCATAAGGGAAGCAGTAGATCCCAAAACAACCTCAAAAATGCATGACAAAAAACAGGACATAGCCCAGCAGGCTGTGGCCAAACATTGGGCACAAGCCAGGCATGATTCAGCAACATTAATATGTATGCCTATTGAGCAGCTATCCAAACCAATGTGGGGTGGAGATCAGAATAAAATGTTGTTGCAAAGAGAGGCATTTTGGATCCATGAACTCCATTGTGTGACCCCTAGGGGCCTAAATGAACAGTTGGTCTTGAATTGTTTCCTGGGTTAGTAAACTAAGTAGCTATACAGTATCAAGGCAAATTTTTTTTTACAAATTATAAAAGAAGGTACAAAGAAAAGTACAGGGTTACTATGTATCTTTATTGTTTTTCATGCAGTATTGATAAAAACATACTGAGTTGCTTTATGTTGATTTTATTTTATAGGTATCCTGCACAATAACCTCAGAAATTGGTTGTTCATATCTTCGATTTTATTCCTTTACACTATTTAAAACATTGGTTGTAAAATAGTAAGTTCACAATATATGTATGGCATACACATTAGGTAATCCAATATTGAAGTTGTTAATTGAAAGCACAATGCTATTGACTAATTAATGTATGCAAATTAGGATGTCACAACTGCACTAAGGAGTTGTTTATTTGTATGTTAGGTATTTAAGCCTGCACAAAATACTTGCACAGAATCCTTGATAAAGTTCCTAATGTGGACAGAAACGTTGGCATGCATAGTGGAATAAACAATCACTGATAAGAAATTTTGGAGTGCTTATCTTTTTCAAAACCATTTATAACATTTTGTAGCACCCATTTATTGAAGTCAGAGTACGCAGTGGCGTAATTACCAGGGGTGTAGGGGGTGCAATTGCACCAGGGTCCCACCCTCAGGGGGCCCATCGGAGCCACAAAAATAGTTCTTGCAGGCGGTTATCTAAGGGGGAGATTTTACAGCACACATGCCATCAACATAGTTTTCTATATACCAGTCTAATACACATTCGGGAGATGCTGGTTTTGGGTGTTGACCCTGGCTGCTGACTGCAATTGCTATTCCAGTCACACCTGGAATTACAAAGCAGCTCATCAAAGGGACAAACATGCATTTAGTTTACTCAATATGTGCGTCCACTGTTTGTACCATTTAGGGGGTGTTCTGCAGTATTCCCCTAGTTTAGTGTGCTATATAATTTTACATAATATTGCAGTAGACAATCAGCAATTGGTAATCAACAATTTCCTGAAGCTATTGAAGGTGAAGCAGAAGATCCTCAAATCATTTGTGGACACTTCTCTTGTAATTTAATTTCAAATGCTCTCACACATGAGATGATAAGCTTTTCATCTTAAGATGGCCATAGACGCAAAGATCCGATCGTTCGAATCATCGAACGATCGGACTTCCCCATCTCCCGACCTGCCACTAACCTTCAGATCAAATAAAGTAGCAAAAGCACAGATCAGCCGACGTTCTGCCCCTGACAGGGATCGTACAAAAGTTGTACGATTAAAAACCTAGTGACGGTCTCCCACAGAAAATCGTACGATCTGCAATAGACGCAAATATATGATCGCCAGCCGACAGAAATTTTCTAACCTGGCTGATCGAACAAACGACCGATCGGCATGGCACGACAAATGTCGGAACACTCCACACATGATCCGAAAATCATTGCGTCTATGGCCAGCTTTACAAATGTGCCTGCTGCCTCATCTATGCTTATTTACATATGAAGTCATTTATATCACACTGTCCATGCTTTCTTTTTTCAAGCAGGAACATTGTAATGTTGTTGTTTGGCCCTTTCTATCTATTTGTATAAAATTGGAAGAAACCATTATTTTGACAATTTAAGCTAGGGTTGGTGTACATGAGCAAGTATGTACCCTTTGCCCATATGTATTAGTTAAAAGTGTAGGCTAATAAATATTTGCCATTAATTGATTAATACAAACAAAAAACATATCTTTGCCCAAATTTTTTTTTCTAAAAATAAATAAAATTCCTTAAAACAGAAAATAAATAAAAATCCTTATAACAGGATGCTGTTCGTTGTGGCAAAAATACAACTCTATCCACTTATAAATCCCTGGCCATTGGTGTCAAATGAAAACATAGCTTGCTCAAATATTACTACCAAAATTTTGTATCAGCATAGTAAATTAGACATTGACAAGGGGAATCCTCAAGGGACTCTTCGCTGTCAGCCATCCCACTGAGCCCCATTGTTACGTACCTTAATGAAAAACCAGGAGCCAGAATTGGGGTAAAATATAACAATTTTCTAATACACTAATTAAACCTGACACCAGAAAATTTTGTGATGGTAGGATCAATTACCAATCATGTAAACATTACATTATGTTGAAATAATTATATTTAGACTTAAAATATGTGGAATAAATTAGACATGGCCAGTAAATAGTCAAAAAATAATACAATAAGTATTGTTGGAGATGAGCACTGTTATAAATATGATTAGTTAGATGTCGGTTATTTTGGCATGCAGACATTAAACCTTATTTTGAAAAAACAAAAACACATAAGAAAAGATGAACACTTGTGAAAATGAAAGACAGATGATTTGTTTGGAAGGCTGGTGTGGTGTACACTATGGGGCTGATTTACTAAGGGTCAAATTTCGAAGTGGAAAATATTTATTTTTGGGGGGGTCATTTTCGATTGAAAATGGCAGTCGAACCGTTTTCACCAAAATCCTTTGAATTATCAGACCTTGGTAACATTTTCTTGCCAAGTTCTGTGAGGTAAGCTTTTAAGGTATCAATACAGAGAGTAAATGGCCCCTACATTTTACTGCAGCACCTGAACAGTCTAAAGGACTCCTTTACCCACACAATAACCAACGCAGAGGCACAAGCACTTACCACAGTGAAAGCTGATATCACTGAACTAGGGGATCGCACAGACAAAATAGAGAACTCTTTAGTAGGTATAGGTGAATTTATTCGCCAGCTGTTGAATTCGCGGCGAATTCCTGCGATTCGCAGCCGGCGAATAAATTTGCGAAACACCAGCAAAAATTTGCCAGGCGAAAAAAAACGAGACGCGCAACGAAAATGGCGCGACTCACGTAGAAAACAACGTGATGCGCACCGGATGCAACGCGTGACGAAAACGATGCGACGCGCGTCAAAAACGAGACGTGCGTCGGTTTGCAAATTTTTCGGGAAGCGAATCTACCTAAATTCGCCCATCACTACTTTTTAGATGAACACAGCACTCTGCAGTCAGATCATGCTCAGCTAAAACTGCTTTGTGAAGACCTAGTGAATCACAACTGCAGAAACAATCTGAACATCAGAGACATACCAGCTGCTGTAAGACAAGTGGATCTTAAGGCCTATCTGCATAATCGATTTGCCTTTCTGGTACCAGACCATGGCGCATGGACAGAGCACACAGAGCTGAAGCTAAGTTACCAAAAGATTTCCTCCTTTGCCTACATTATTTTGAGAGCAAAGACTTAATTATCTCAAGCACAAGGAGTCATCAGTCCATTACATTTCAAGGAGCAACTCTCCAAGGGGTAAATTCACTAAAGCGTGAATCGTCTAAGCATGCGCTATTTCGCCAGTGTGTCATTTCATGTCATTTCATAACTTCGCAAATTCACTAACACCGACTCGAATTTTCCCTAGTGAAGTAGATAGACTAGCGCAAATTTGCACCCTAACGCCAGGCGAAGATGCACACTGACGAAGGATCGTAATTACACAAACTCACTAAGATGACCATTTTACTGAACGTTACCACTTACGCTAGACGTTACTTCGCCAGGTTGTGAAGTTCAATACAATACAATAGAAAGGAGTTTAAAAAAGAACACTGGCATGTATTACCTTTTGTAGGGTGATAGTCTGAAAAAGAGCGAAATTTTTTGGGGGGTTACCCTCCTTCCCCCCTACATTTCCTAACATATGGCAACTCAACAATACAGGGGACACATGTTTAGGGAAATAGGACAACTTTTATTTCTTAAAGGTTTCCTTGTCTTGTGTAGTATAATGTAGTGGCTGTAACGTACAAAATAGGGGGTATGTGGAAGCACTCTAATAGTGTTTTTAAGTATAATGGAAGTGCTAGTTTTAATGCACATTCCCTGTGCCCCTGTCTCCAAAGTAAGTTTGCAAAACAGGGGTTTTTAGTTACAAAGTTATGATCATAAAGTTGAAAAGCCGCCATACCACGTCAAGGTAAACCCCACATGGCGGACCCTAACATATTTACGTTTTTTGTCATAGTATAAGCACTTCCATTATACTTAAAAACACTATAACTTTGCCTTTAGAGTGCTTCCACATACCCCCTATTTTGTAGTGGCTGTAACATATACTTCTCTTATACTTTGAAATTTGCGCCATATGCAAATTAGGCATCGCTAGCATAAATGTGCTTTGCTTGGTGAAGTAACATTAGCGCAACTATGCTACCATTTGCCGACTTGAGTGTAACTTTGCACTTTAGTGAATTGGCGTAGCGCTGGTTAAAATTCGCCTGTCGAAGTGCGTCGAACGTTAGTGAAGGCAATGCTATCGCATTTTCGCCACTTAGTGAATTTGCCCTCAAGTTTTCTTCAATGATGTTTCAACCATTACCTTAGAAAAAAAGAGAGCCTTACAACCACTTACCCAACAACTAAGGGAAAATAACATCCCCTACAGGTGGGGATACCCCTTTAAATTGATTGCTGTCAAAAACAGCAGGTCACATGTACTGCATGACATTTGCCAGACTAAACATTTTCACTTGCCCTCGAATTACAAGTTAAAGATATACGTATCCGTACAGCTACAGAGACAACTGGCCCACAACAGGATACAACCCTTATGCAACCAAGCACCAACACTGCCCAAACAACAGTCTACCAATGACAGATCAACCTCTCCCTCAAAGAGTAAGGGACAGAGCAAAAACTACCTCCAGAGACCCCCCAGATGTGAAACTAAGTTCTTTATCACACTGCTGAGATGGACTCAGTGAAAATTTGGACATAAAGTACCTACAGGACGGAAACTGTCCCATTACCTGCTCTGATAACCGAGCCTAAGATATACCCCAAGACAGGGTCTGAGGGCTAATCACCAACCTCCTCAGCTAAATCAGATATTTTGAGTACAAATACTCAATTACATAGAAGGATAACAACTAGTGGACCGTGACTCACAACACTGCCATTTGGCTTTACTAATCCGAAAGGCCCACACGGCCTTGGAGAGCAGATGAGTACACAAATTTTCCACACTTCCTTCATATTATGTTTTTCTTATTTCTTTACAAAAATTATATTGTATGTATGCTGTAATGCATCTAGTTTGTGGTATTTAGACATGTATAACATTTATAACCAGCAATATCCACTTCCAGTAAGTGTCAAAACAACAACATATGTAAATCTCAATGGCTAATTTTGTTTCTCTAAACATTAAGGGTGCAAACTCCCCATTGAACAGAAAATTGCTGTTTAAAGAACTATGAAATTTAAAGGCAGAAATAGTGTTCCTCCAGGAGATGCGCCACCAAAAAAATGAGATATGGAGGCTGTCAGACACCAGATATCTCAAATCCTCAGAAAAATAAGCAGGGGTAGCCACCTAATGCGTAATACATTTAATTTCTCTTTGATACAAAAAGAACTGGCCACAAACGGTCATTATACTGTACACTGGTAAATGTTTTCTTAGAAGGGTTCCAAATTGCACTTCTTAACATATATGCACCAAAAAAAGGCCAGATCATTTTCCAAAACAAACTAATTGCAAAGTTTAAGAAATACCCAGGAGGCCCAATAGTTATAGGAGGAGATTTCAAACTAGTACTTTCTCAGATAAAAAATGTTCTGAGGGTTAAAACATCCACACCTCAGAGGGATCTAGAGATCTCCTCACAAAGGTTTCACCAAATAAAACGGAAACTAACAGTCCTAGGTATATGGAGGATCAAACACCCCAAACCAAAACAATACACCTTGGGGTAGATTTACTAAAGGGCAAACTGTAGCGAAAATTCACCATCTTGACGTCATTTCATTACTTCACCAATTTACTAATAAGTGCAGATGCCCCATTGCTAGTGAAGGAGAGGTACGCTAGCGTTGCTTCGTACTCCAACGCCAGGAGAATGTTCGCTCTTGCCAATGAACGTAACTCTGCCAATTCACTATGATGCAGATTTTACTGAATGTTACCTCTTGTGCCAGACTTGCATTTGCCACCTCAGACCAGGCAAAGTGCAATAGAGCAGATAAACAAATAAACATTTTTCTAAAACTCTTGACAAAGCCACTTTGATTGGCAAAACAGCTGTCGAGGCGAGGCACAGCGCAGCATCTGGACATAGTGCTTTTCTCCCTCCCGAGGATCAGTGGAGCGCTGATACACATACCCCGTGGAATCGGAGTAATCCACATAAGGGAAGGAATAAGACTACACTCACGGTCGGTAAAAAAGAAACTATCTGGGAGTAGGACACAATTTAAATTTGTGAGCAACCCGGGAATTATGCCATACACAGGCTTGAATTTATGCAACTACCAAGTTGCTTATTTGGTCGGTCGACCTATGAACTACTGTATAAGAAGGGGATTAAGCTACACTGCTAACATATCCAGTTTTATATTGCTTGCGACATTCCCAGCAAGTATAATTGACTTGTCCAATCACTATAGGACACAGTATCCTGTGCGCGTGGATTAAAGGGGTCTATTTGCAAACACTTCTTCAAATCACATATTGGTTTCATTGGAACGAAAAGTGGCAGCATTCCCATCAGGATCTAAATTTGGATTACAAATACATGCACATGAACTCATGCAAAATAGCACTTAGGCCAACTGCAACTGTTCCTACTTAGATTAACATACTTATTTTCAACTGTTGCATGCTACTTCACAGGCGATTCTGTTGAATTGTTGGGTGAAGCTTAATCTTAAACTTAATCGAGAGGGATCCCTCATCCAGAGTACAGCGTTGTTTGTTTTAGTTTATTTTAAATGTTTTTAACTTTCATATGGCAAAGTGGTAAATAAATATTGCCTTTTATTTAACATATATGATGCAGGTTGTGATTTGCTACATTTATATACTAGTGGGTTACACAATTAGAGGTGAAGTCCCAATTTGTCTATAGTGTTATTTACAATTTGTCTGCTTGTGGACACTCCAGCGGTCATTCCCCCACTAATCTCTACTGTAACATATGTTGTGCTGAAGCTTTATATTCAATTTTTCTAAAACCATAGCGCCTTTTCCTTTTTATAGGGTGATAGGCTGCAAAAGATCGTAAAATTTTTTTTGGGGTACCCGGCTTCCCCCCTACATTTCCTAACATATGGAACATAAACTATACAGTTGGGCACATGTGTAGGGAAATATAACAAGTCTATTTTCTTTTATTAAGTAACGTATATGTAATGTATTTCCTGCAAAATATACATCCATTGAACTTTAACTTCCCGCCATATGCAAATTAGGCAACTTTGCTTTGCTTGCCGAAGTAACACTAGCGCAACTTCGCCAGCATTCAGCGCCATGGACACAACTTCACATTTTAGGGAATTAGAGTTGTCCTGGCAAATCTGCGCGATGTGAGCGAATCGGACACTGGCGAAGTTGCACTATTTAGTGAATTTGCCCCCTTCTATTCTCATCCCCATAGCACACCAATTAAACAGATTACATATTGATTTCATCCCAATTAAGCCTTCCTGACTTTATGGCCGAAATAGGGTAAATAACCTGGTCAGATCACACACCGTTAACGGTCAAAATACCTCTAAAAGATCTCCACAGGACAAAGTTGTGTCAATGGTACTAAATGAATCCTTACTGAATTCACCTGAACATATAAAACTAATGGAGACCACACTCGAGGATTTTTTTTTTATTAAACGTAGGATCCATACCAGAACTCTCAACTATGTGGGAAGCAGACAAAGCTTTCATACGAGGCAAATTAATAATCCTAGATAACCAATTAAAACGTAAAACAGGCCACATTGAAAACCCTTCAAAGCTCATTACAACAATTCTCAAATCGGTCCTCCACACAGCAATTAGCTAAATTTACCAGTTTAAGGAACAAATTAAAGACATACACACACAAGATGCAGAGAAAACAATGCAGTGGAAAAAACTAAGATATTATGAATATGGTAACACTATGTTAGCTAACAAACTAAGGGAACATAAAACACTCCAGAGACCATTGCTGATTAGACAGGCTTACTTTCCAAGACCTTTCAGATCCATAATTGAACGAGGCAGGGCTGCCCCCTGTCCCCACTTCTGTTTGCCCTTAGAGAATAGAATAAGGCTTAATGCAGATATATGTGTAATTCAGCTGAAAAGGAAATCATTTTGAGTCACCTATACGCAGATGATGTGTTTTTTCACATTAATTCAACCCCTTACCTCTCTCCCAAATTTACATCAAGAACTGAATTTACATAGTTTATAATCAGGATACAAAATAAATAACAAATTGGTATTACCAATTAACATACCCTTAGCCACATTGAAACTGCTAAAACTAAACTTCTATTTTAAGTGGAAAACAAAAAGCCTAAAATACCTGGGCATTCAAATTACCCCAAAATACAACACCCTATATAAAGCAAATGTTCATGGTTCGGCAGGATTGCCACTCTGAAAATGACTGTTTCCCCTGATTACTATATTATTTTGAGACTCTTCCAGTAGCAATACCCAGACCAGCTTTGCAGAGCTTTCAAAATATATGTTATAAATATATAAGGAGATGTAAAAGGCAAAGAATACGTGGAAGCATACTGCAAAAACAAGGGACACAAGGAGGACTAGATGTCCCAGACTTTTATCCATACTATTTAGCCACACAGATCAGACAAACAATTCAATTGTATTTTAAGTTTGCAAATACTAAATGGATGAAAATAGAGAAGCTAGCACTTGCGCCAATACATCTGAGCATACTCTTATGGACCAATCATAGCACTAAACTAAGAACCCTGGCCCCCCAGACTATATTATTCATAAAACAACTATTGTCTAAATGTAAAAACTAGACTGGTCCTGGTGGATAGGGTTAGTTCCCTGACACTTTTCCTTTTCAAAGATGCCTTCTCTTTAGGACTAGAAAAGCATTTTGTTCAGCTTTGGCAACACACACATATTAGCAAACCAGCTTGTCCATCTATTTGATATGCAAACCAATAATTTTTGAGACAAGCAACATATGATAGAAGGGATTATCTGGGTTCAAAGACTATATGTATTTTCAGCTGAGACATTATAAATCTATCTATTTATATCTAATCTTAAATCTCTATGTGGAACTATGAAACTATATGATCTGTCCCTATTCAAATGACTTTGAACCAAGGTAGGGGAGAGATAGGGCCAAGTATCCCAACTATACATAGAACTTAATTCCCATGATGTCGAGGATCACCCCCATTTATACATGCAACTCTGAGACAGAAACTTGGAGACCCACATCATAATTGACCAGTGTAAACAGATCTGGATCAATGCCAGAAAGACTTCCATATGCACGACCACTAAGGAAAACATTTATAAAATATTGTTTAGGTGGTACCATACTCCAGCCCTCCTACATCAATTCTTCCCTACTGTTATACCAAACTTTTGGAGATGTGGTGCCACACCAGCATCATTATTTGACATGTTTTGGACATGCCCCCAAATAACACTTCTATGGTCCACGGTAGTGATGGACGAATTTATTTGCCTGGGTCAAATTTAATGCAAATTCGCCGCGAATTCGCCCCTGGCGAATAAATTCGCCCATCACTACTGGTTCATGTGGAACTCCATTTACACTGAGCTCCACAGTAAGGTATATATTGAAAATTGAGATCAAGTAGACTGGTACTAACACTTCCTCCACAATCTCCCCATATGACAATGCCATTAATCAACCCCTACTCTATGAGACCAAGGGAATAGGAAGAATTACAATGTTGGTGTATTAAAAAAAGATTACTAAGAGCCACAATAATATGAGGCAAAACTAGCCTATTACCTTCTGGCGAGTTGAATTGCTTCGTCTCATACAATATATATGCTTTATTTTCTGTTTCTTTATGTTTAGCTTATGTTTAGTGTGAATATTATCGGTCCATGTCCATGTAAACATTGAATGGCTATACTGTACTTTTCTAAATATGGCTATATACTGATGTATTTGCTTTTTTTACGTGAACACAAATAAAAAACAGTGAAAAAATTAATACAGTAGAAGCTATTTCTGATTTCTATAGATATATTTCGTCCTCTGTTTCATTTGCCCTTAAAGGGCATGTAAAGGCAAAAAAAATAGAATCCCATTTTCACTTTCTTTAATGAAAAAGAAATCTATCTCCAATATACTTTAGTTAAAAAATGTGTACAATTTGATTCTGATTGTATGCAGTGAAATTCTCCCTTCATTTACTTCTGTGAATAGGAATTGTCCCTGCCAACTTATGTGCAGGGAAACAATCATACTTACAGTATGAATAGCAGGGGGAGCCCTCGCCTTACTTCCCAGCCTTTCAGAACTCTAGCAACTTTTTTTTCCTCTAGAGAAGTCGGCGACTGTGTAGAGATTTGTATTGGATGTATTTTTGCCTTTACATCCCCTTTACTATTTCCAATTCCAGCTGCAGGGACAAAGATCATGGAGCCAGATTTAAACAGATAAACTGGGATTCTATTTGGAGGATTATTTTGCTGCAGCCACTGGATCTGCAGATTTGGAGAAAGTTTGCATTAAATAATGCAAAACTATAAATTACACATTAAATCACAGGGCCCAGTGCAGTCTGTATATTCTGATTATTAGTCAGTCTGCTTCTGGCAGATATTATTTGACTGTTTTGATAACTTATGATTAGTGATGGGCGAATCTACCCAGTTTTGCTTCGCCGAAAAATTTGCGAATTTCCAGCGAAATTCGCGAATTGGCGATAAAATTTGTGAAACAAGTCGCGGCATGTTTTTGACGCACGTAGCGTCAACTTCGAAGCGTTGTGTTGTTTTCGAAGCGCATCGTGTTGTTTTCATCGCGTCGCTGCGTTTTTGACGCGCGGCTCGATTTTTTTTGGCGAATTTTCGCCAGGTGAAATTTCGCTGGCGTTTCGCAGATTTATTCGCCAGCGGCGAATCGCGGGACTTCGCCGCAAATTCGCCCCTGGCGAATAAATTCGCCCATCACTACTTATGATGATCCCTAAACAGCTCAGGCCACACTGAGCATGTGTGTAGTCTTAACAAAGTTACAAGATGACAGCCCCCTGTGGCCAACTTTGAAAGCATAAATCATTTGTTTGATTAGGCTTCGTGGTTTAGTAAATTCATGTTTATGTTTAGTATACAAAATAAAACATTTCTAACCTTATTCTCTGTTAGACTGTCCTTAAAAGGAACAGTAACAATAAAACATGTTATATGACAAATCCACTCTAAAATGATTTAATAACAGCTCTATTGTGCATAAATTTTATTATATTCAATGCTTTGTCCAAAAAACATATTACATCTCTGTTTCTGGATGTACACTGTAGCAAGGCAAAGGGGCGATTCTGCAGAATCCAAGGTGCTGTGCTCCACATCTATGCCTAGACTGCTGAACCGGAAGCTAGTTCTTGCTGCTGTACTGAGGATTTTAAAGATCTCTGCAGGACTTGCTTCTGTGCTGCAAGTAGGGCATGAATTTACACAGCATAATTTACTTCTGTGAGTGCTGCGAGTGGAGATGGAATGTCTGCAGTGATAACTTACTGGGTCCTGTGTGTTAGATGTATGGCTGATCTGCGTGCTACCTTTACCATTTGCAGCACTGAATGAGCTAAAGCAAGCTTAGGAATAACCACTGCGGGCATTCCTTCTCCACTCGCAATACTCACAGAAGTAAATTACGCTGCAGACATTCCTGGGGCGCACCCATTTTTTTCCCAGTGTCCCGCCTGCCCAGTCCAACCCTGTTTATGGGGCAGCCAGGGGAGCAAGTCTGTGACCCTGACCACTGGCAGAACTACCATGGGTGAAAAGGGTGCAGGTGCACCAGGGTCTGTACCCCCTGCACCCTCTATGGGGCCTGTCGTGTACCAGCAAAAAAATCAAAAGAAAATACTAGTAGGACAATATGATGCTTCCAGGCTTGCGAATCCCCTCTCACCAGGCAAGTGACAGCTACATAAGTACTTCCGGTAGGCATAGCAAGTCCATGCAGAAAAAGGAGACGCAGGGGAGGAGAAGACAGCCACAATGAGTTGTGGGTGGATCGGAATTCGGAAGGACAAGGCTTGTGATGGGCGGGGTATAATGCTGCTGAACGGTGGTACCATAGATCAAGAGAGAGAGGCTGCAGTAGGAACTGCTGCTATCAAGTTGCTTGTGTAAGGAAGGGGGTGTGGAAACAGGCAGGAATGATCCCAGCACATTCTCCCAATCATAATAATCACAGGGCAAGTATGGCAAAAGAGAAACAGCAGCTGTTGCCTGGATTCTAAACCTGAGTAAGCAGTAGTAGCAGCTCTTCTCCCATGGCCTGACTGTAGGGGGTCTGTGCGGAGATTTATGGCAAGTCGGCACTAAACTGCAACTGGGATATGTCACATGGGCGCACACAGGAATTCCAGGGTTGGAAACACCCCACTACTAGAAGGGCTGTGTATGTGTGCTTTATTACATTTCTCACAAGTCTTTTCTTGCCTCCTTGATCTAGTGACATGGCAGGAGTTATAGTTCAGCAGCAACTGGAAACCCCTAACCCAGGGCACCCCCCAAACAAGGTCGCTGTTAAACTAGGGTCGGAGCTTTACAACTGATAATATGCATAATATTATGCGCCTACTCTCTGGTTCCACAGAAATGGAATGGTTGCAGCCCTCATTTCTACTATTGCACCCCTGTCTTTATGCATTGCCTGGGACCCCTCTCCCCTTATCCCGGGGGCATGTAGGGATTGGAAATGCACTGCCAGCTTCAATAACAAAAATGCCAATCCCTTTAAGGGGACCAGTTGTAAATTACTGTACCGGGGCCCTTAGGGGTAAGGTACGCCACTGGCCCTGGCTGTGTACAAAAAGATTTCCAACCTCACATCAGGAGTGCCCATACTTTACTAATGTGAGGTCTGCTTTTAGTGATCTTGTCCCACAATGATCTATATCAGTGCTGTCCAACGGAAGTCAGTGCTGACCACACATGCAGCACTAGGCAAGCAGATTATGACACACACAAGCATCACTAGGCAAGCAGAGTATGACACACACAAGCAGCACTGGGCAAGCAGAGTATGACACACACAAGAGGCACTGCGAAAACAGAGTTATGGCACACACACCGGCAGAATATGGCACACAAAGGGAGCATAGGGAAGTCAGAATACAGCAGGAGACTGAGAACCCCATCAGGACCACTCTAAGATGGTGCTCCATTAGCATTTTGAATAGAGTCAGAACAGGTGAACATTGTGGGCAGTTTCAGTCTTGGTCTCAGGTGTCAGGTGTGAACAGTATGGGCTTAAGGGGTATGAACAATTGTTACAAATGTGAGCAATGCAGGGGGATCACATGTGTGAATAATACATGGGATTAGTCTGAATTTGAGGTTTACTGCATTACTGTAGGTGCCTCAGGCAGCATATTTATTAATTCTTGTGTGTCCACCTCCATGAGCCCGTCATGGCTAAGACGGAAGGGGACTGCTTAATAGACGAGTGAGATGGGCCTTCCTGCTCATGGCCATCTTGTTGCGTACTTTGAGAGGACAGGCCGGGGTATTTGTTTAGGGAAGGGGACATCGTACCAGCAGTCTCCTTTGGGTTTTTTCCCCATTGTACGAAGCTGTATTGAGGCTGATACCGGCTTTTGGTCTGCGAGGTCACAGAGCTCTGCGAAGTTACATCGGTCTCACTTTGAGCTGAGCATGCACCCCCTACTGTATTTATTTTTAATCTGGATGCAGTGCTCCTTTGGAATGTTAGTTCTGCCATACCTCACCACCAACTGGAGGGCACATTAAACTTCCATATAACTATTAAATGAGAGTATATAAGACCAGAGAAACATGACCGAACTACTATATATAGTGGTGAAATGAAGGAAATCTTTTCCATCATATAAAATAAAAGATATATCGAACCTGCTTTAATGGAAATCTTTAACTCTAACATTCATTACAAAATATATTGTCATGTTTCACTAGATTTACTGTTAGTTACAAACACCATTATCTCCAGCCTTCAGTGAATAGGAAATGTCCTCCATTGCCATGATTTCTTTGTGCTAATCAGTATAGCAAAGTGCAAGTAGAAGGTACAGCTTTGATTGAAAACCTATCAAACTATCATTATTGTAAAAATTATATTTTGCTGTTCAGGGAGAAACCTTGGAATATATTGACAAGGTAAGAAAGTGATTTAGAAATTCAAGTCTTTTTGGTACTGACAGTAACAAACCCTACAAAAATGTACTGTTATGGCAACATTTATATTTTGGATCTCACTAACACTACGTGATACCACCAAGGAATGGTGACAATTAATATTTCACTATAATATTTCACTATAATATTGCACTTTAAGAAAAACTAGAGGGGTGTTGTTAGCGTATTATAGTTAAATGTTAAAAAAATAACCAAAGTAGAGAATTCACATAGGGATCAATGTGCTCAGAAAAAGGTTATATGTAAAAATGTAACTTAATATCATAAATAAAATAAGTTACTTTTCCAGCACCATTTTTAATAAGATATTTGTATTTTCCCGAGTAGAAGAAACAAATTCAGACTTTATTTTCACTAATATGCATTTACACATTAGTTAAGAAATGTTTTGCATACAGATTCACAGATATATTTGTGAAATTAGAGCTCATCACAATATTTCACTGCTCTTTATTCATTCCTATGGGGACTATTCACTGTATATTGTGGAGAAAGTTAAAGTTTACTATTTATTAACTACACCTCTGAAAATCCCATGGGATTGAATAGAGAGTAGAGGTAGGAATTTTACTTTGACCACTGGTGAGTATTAATTTCACTATTTCAGAAACCCGCCCTTCAGTTAATAATATATTTAACCTTGTTGACCTCATAGACCTTATTGATGAACCTATAACAAGCAGTAAAAACCTATTAATTTAAAAGGTAGGCAAGCGTAGGCATGACATTAGATATGCTTTAGATATGCTTGAAACAGATTCTTTGTATCATACTGGATTTTTTGCAGCTATTGAATTATATAATTGTAATTCAGAGTCAAAACAACTACTTACTTTATGCATAAAAAATAACCCTTCTTATTTTTATATAGAAGAGAAATAAAGAAATGCAACTGCATTTAACTACAATCCTGCAATAGGGAACACATGCAGAGGGGGATCTGGCTCACAAGCAGATAAAAGGGTTCATTTATCAACACTGGGCAAATTTGCCCATGGGCAGTTACCTATAGCAACCAATCAGTGATTAGCTTTTTAAAGCCAGCTGCAAGTAGAACAATGAAAGCAGCAATTTGATTGGTTGCCATGGGTTACTGCCCACAGGCTAATTTGCCCATTGTTGATAAATGACCCCTGGTAAAGTGTTTTAAAAATCACAGTCATATTGTCATTCTTGATGGGATCTACAGTATAATTGTGCAATTCAGTTCAATAAAATAGATTACCTCCTGAGAGCTCTTAATACATCCCAGTAAGTGCTACCTGCCCCAAGATCCTCTCCCTACATAGCAGGTTCACACACAATACCTATCCTCACACAGGAGACACACGTGTCCCCTGGAGCTTACACAGACCTTTTTATTATGAGTTCCAATATACAAACAAGAGTTATCCAAGTTCATTAATTCAGAAAGTCCATTGTTAGTATCCAAGCAAAAAAGGCAGTTTTGATGATGTGTTACTACAAATATGCAAGATAAATGAATCCATCCAAGGAATCTTTTTATTAAAAAGACCATGGAAGTAAAGCGACAGTTACATGCAATTGCGTTAATGCTATGGAATTCATTGATTAAATACATTGCAATTACTGATTCTGGTGGTCTGGTTGTCATAGCCAATTCTTCTGATAAATATGCAGAGTTTTAGCAGCTAAGTGTCTTCAAGGTTAGATGCAGTATAATCAAATGCTGATTGATCGAAGAGGAAATTTGATTGCTTTTGTTGGGTAACAGGAATGGATTCGTTTCTTCCTCTTGAAGTTAGTTTGCTAATGCTGTTACTGTTTTTGTAACTGTCTCTGTTCCTCTGCATAACTTTGAATCGGACCTACATCTGAATGCTATAACAGCCCTTATGAAGTAAAATGCAGATTCTGCTTTTTACACATCAGATTTTTGGCACACATAAATATACCTGCAAGCACTCCCCCAATTATATTAAAGTGTATTGCCTAAATGTGTCTGCACTGACTGTTGGTTGATGTAAAATGCTGTGGTGTGTGTTAATGAGCATTGTTTCAATGTAGAAGACACATCGTTTTTTTGGGGGATTTTTGTTTTATTATTTTTTTAATTCTGGAACGGTAATGAAATAATAATAATAA
>CM044448.1:83832770-83871800 GCA_024363595.1 Xenopus borealis | reverse complement strand
ACACACTATAGTAATACCTGCACATATAAACTGAAACTTAGGCACCGATTTATAAAAATTGTATGTGATTTTATTTTTCCACTATTCAATTTTTTTTGTACCCAAACTCACACATTCGAGTTATATTTTCCAAAAACTCAAATGTTAATAAGCCAAAAAAATCAAAAACTCAAATGTAAAAATTTGTTTTTTATCTGAAAACTTGCTTAATTTTAGTTTTTTGGACATACATTTGATTGATTTAAGTTTTTTTCTGGACATGAACTTGATCATTAGAGTTTTTTCCTGTCATTTTTTATTCGCGTATTTGACATTTAAATTTTTCCATAAATACGCGTACATTTGAAACTTGAGTTTATTCAAGGTATAAAACCCCTCACACAAATTTGTTTCTTGACAAATATGCCCTATAATATGAATCATCCTTAAATCCTAAATCTTAGTCACCACTTTTTCCTGAATTATATTACGGGTATAGGATCCATTATCACATACTCCATTTTAAGCAAATAATTCATGTTTTTTTCAATGATCTCCTATTTCTTTGCAATAATAAAACAGTAACATGTACTTGATCTTGTCTAAGATATAACAAATCCTTATTGTAGGCAAAACAATCGCATTTGGGTTTATTCATGTTTAAATAATTTTTTTGGTAGATTTAAGGTATGGAGATCTGAATTACAGAAAGACCATTTTTTCAGAAAACCCCCAAGTTCCTAGCATTCTGGATAACAGATGCCAAACCTGTAGTATATAAGGACTAGGTGAGATTTTTCTCAGTGTTTAAAAATATTAAAACAAATTTGTACATATTACATACTGCCAATATACTTTCTTAAATTATGCCTGTTTGAAGACAATAATACTTTATCACAACTATTTACATGTTTTTGGGGGAATAAGTGACCCAGTTTAAAACACATATTTCACAGCTCCCAAATCTCTTGAAGAAAATAATTCCATTTAATGTGAACATGCTTTCTCAGCATTTCTGTCAATGCAAGACCTGCAGAAGCAGAGATCAGACTTAATGTAAAAAAGCAGTGGGTCGTGAAAAATATGCTTTTGGTGAAATGCTGTGCACTTCATTACTCATGAGAGCTGTTATGTGCAAAGCAATCTATTACCTTACAGAGGAGACCTTCATATTACATCACAGGACAAAAAAGGAATGGAGTCTAAATCTGATTGCTAATTTATATAAAACCCTTGCAGTCACTTATTGAGTACTTAAAAGCTAACATTTACTGCTTACTTACCGAGCCACTGCTAGAATTATTTAAGTAAAAAAGACCTTGCATTCAACAGAAAACACTGGAAAATTTTTTAAAAAATTAATTATAAATAAGCTTAAATTTGCCAGTATAAAATATAAATTATAAAACTGTTTTCAAATATAAAAACTCATAAAACAATAATTGTATTAAAAGGGGTACACTATGCATTATTTCTTGGTGCAGAAAAATTCATAATAGTATAGAATTATTTATTATAGGATGGATATTTTCTTTAATAATAAATAAAATCATTTAATTCTAGATTATTTGCTGATTCATTTAATTAAAGGAACTAGTGCAAATAAATCTGCATACTTTTGAAGGGACTTTCATTGTTTGTCTATGGATACAAGGGCAAATTATAATTATTCTTCTTTGACAAGGTCAAATCTTTTCCCACTGATTGCATCCTCATTGTATTCATGCTTTATAGCATTGTGCGGTTAGCACAACTCCCCTATTTGGCAAGCTACTTGTAGTTCCTATTATAATAAGTAGAAAATATTTTTAAGGGAGTCTTAACCTGCACAGAAAAAGGTCACCTGCCACATACGTATGTAAAGCAGTTATACATTCTAGCATGAAAATCATATATTGGTAGCCTATAAAAACAAAACCTTCAGGATTTTTTTCCCCTGCCATATATTCCCAGTTTCTCTAGTGATGCCTGTGGAATTCAGTAAAAAGGACAGCCATATGGTAGGTTTAACCTTAGTAAAGTAAGCTGTAAGTAGATGTTAGCCCTTATAATATTCCTTATTAAATAGTTCTGAATTAGTAATTGCAGTACTGGCCAGACTATGACTGATATATATATTTAAATATGGAGGAACTCACCACTTATGCTTGAGAGGGATGAAGTGTTGGTAGCCTCTGCACAAAATTATTTAAATTCAGGGTATTTGAGTTATGCACCATCTTTTCTTTGACAATATAAGTCATTGGTGTAGGTTTAAATTAACCATCTACAGCGCAAAGAAGATCACAAAACACTTGAAAAACAACTAACAAATTAAGTTTTCACTTGTTAAAAATGAGAGGCATGGGATGCTTACAGGGCCAAGCCATGTCAGCCAGGTGCATTAGGCAACCTGGCGGCCATGGCGCTGGCAAAGCATGTGTGTGCAAAATTACCATGAGTGCACATATGCAAAATTGCTGCGTGTGCACATAAGTCATCGAAGCAGCACCAGCCAGAGAGAGAGGGCCTAGCAGGGGCGCTCCGCCAATGAGGCAAGTTGAGGCACTCCCCTCAGGCGACAGTGCCCCCCTTGTTACCAGGGGCGGCAAAAATGGGATAGGTGAAGCGAAGGTATGTGCCTGGTGCCCCCTCAGCTTTGTGCCCTAGGCACGTGCCTACTCTGCATACCCCTTGGCCCAGCCCTGGATGCTTGACATTTGATTGAAGGAGTCTCCACAGGGATTTATACCTTTCTAATAATATTGTACTGACTAAACAGCTGTTAAAATCCATGCAAGAGCTTTCTCCTTCTTGGAGAAGATGACTGAATAATCATAGGACTCAATTAATTTCTATCATTATTTCAAAAATAACGATTTCATCTACCATCTACAATTTGGCATAATTTAGTAAAAGAACAAAATGAAATTTTATGGATTTTCAAATGAAAACCAGTGTCAAACAGCCCAAATTCCTCAAAAATCATGAATCCAAAAAATATTGTGAAAAAAACTAATTGTCCCCCCCCCACCTTCAAAACTCAACCAGAAAAATTTGAGGTGTAATAAATAAGCCCCTATCTTTATTTTTCCCAACATCAAAAATTCTGTATAAATGCATATCCTGATAATCTCTGGAAGAGACAAATAGATGTATAATGATCTACACTGCTCCTCCAATGTTTTTTAAAATAATGAACATGGAAGAACATTGTCATGAGCTCCTAACCCCTGACCTTCCTGCTATCCCAAACAAATGGTGCCTTATACATTTTAAAAGACTAGCCATTTAGAAACTGGATTTGCTTTATGATCATATAAACTCAGAAGCTCCAGTTATAAACAATCAGATATAAAGTCTTTATAAATAGCCCACTTATTCTAATTCCCAGCAATAGTCACAAAACTAATAGAATAACCCCAACTGTGTAGTAGCAAAAAATGACTTCCAAAATGTTTTAGATTAATTACTCAATATATTCAGAGAGAACCCCACTTTCCACTTACAGTGCTCCCAGTAGTCTAGGTGTCACCACAAAAAAATGAATTCCATTTATAAATTTCTGAGATCAAATTGGATTGGGTTAATTGTTATTGAGTTTAGTCAATTGCCATTCTTTTCCTTCATCAGCACTACCCACCCTATTGTTTCATGCATTTTTGACTGCACACAGCTTTCTCTTGAGGCCAATTAGACAAACAAATATCTTGTACACAATTAGTAGCAGTAGTGAAACTGATGACTTTAAAACTTTTGATTCAAAATGATTTTCTTCTAGCCATTAATCACATTGCCTACAGTATGTTACTGGATTGATCTTGTGTTGTTTGGTTTTCTCATGTTGTTGTATTATTTATTATTATTTTTATTTGTAATGTATAATCATATACAACTACTGTGCATCTCTAAAATAAAGCCTTAAATGCAGGTTTCAAATTTGAATTGTTATGACTAATTTTAGGTGCACTTTTAAGTAGTAATGCAATAGTGCTGAGCTACTATATGCTGAAATTTGCACATCTTCAGCATTATGAGTATTTCTGCCTCTTTAAGTAGGGATGTTGGAAAGAATACACCTGTGAAGCTGATGGAATGTTACTATATTTCCATCAACTGGATTTCTTCAAATGTTCCCATTTAAAGAAAACACTTTAACACTTTGCCAGATTCCTCGATCTAATGAACTTATGCCTTTAGGTTTTCAGTATGAAATACACAAAATTATGAGGATGGTTTCTCACACCTGGTTTCTTTAGTATTTAGATAAAGGAAAAAACATTTCCGGAATGGGCACTAAGGGTTGCACTCCTGCCCTCAGTCTTTGTAAATGGCCCCAAATATTTTATGACTGGTTGCTGATTTGTTGAATTGTTCTCTAGGAAATTCCTGGGCAATGTTCATCTTAATATGGTACTTTATTATTAAAATCAAACTTTAAAGGAAACAATTTGTCATGAAAACTGAGAGAAAGCTCTATATTCTGCTTTGGCTGTATGAAGATTCTTTTTTTATGTCAATAAGGATCGGGTAACGGCAAAAATGATCAGAAATGAGTAATGAGAAATTGTAATGAATATACTAGAATTAAAAGATTCTTTAGTAAGAAGGCAAAAGTAGCAGGATGAATGTAAGGCTGTTTTAAAGGATAAAAAAAGAAGAAAAGGAGGAAGAAAAGGACAAAATAACTTGAAAATCAATAAACTTATTACAGGTTGTACAGTTAAATACTACCTAATTAATATGTTTTGAGTTAATATTTTCAAAATTAAAGTTTGCCAAGCCAATTTATAATTGTGCCAAATGTCTTTTTAGCAATTCGGAATGAATTTTTTTATTAAAGTGTTACATAACAGCTGAAATGAGACACTTGGCATGATTGAGGACTTTTAATAAAGTTAATTTCATTTAGGTAAAAGGTATTTGTTTTAGTTTCTTTGAAAAGCATAGGTTAGGAGCTTACTTGTACTAAAGCCTTAGAGATTTAGAAGTACAGTTCAGATGCAATGTTTGCAGTCTGCACCTATTATATCCATGCTTGATTCATAATTGCAGCACTTAATGACAGAAAAACCATTTGATTGACAAGATTTTATACCAATACTGATTAGTACTGTATCACATGTCCACAGTATTTCATTGCAGCAGATTGATGAAAACACAGGACTCTTATTTTTCTCAAATAACAATGAATTTCTATTGGTTCACTGCTTGCCTTAGCAAGTTTTTACATCAAAACCTTCTGAATCACCAATCAAATAATGCTTGCTATCACTTTCCATTTTCCACATATATTAATTTTCTAATGATTTCTGCCACTGCTTTTCTGACCTTTGGCAACCATGACATACGATTTAGAATATAAACCATATAATATAATTAATTCATATCAGTCTGTGTTAAGGAACGTACCATTCATTGTGTTTTGTTCACTAATGTTTATATGGATATAAATATATAACACACAAAAGCCATGAATATATTGTAAATTAAATTCTTATGAACAGTGACTTGGGATGTCATCAGTTATAAACGGTGAGTAGTGATGACATTTTTGTCACGATTCATTAAAACTTGTGTATTATAATAATAAGATACCACTTGTTGTAAAATATGAGGATATTAGAAGTAACCTCGAAGTTCCATGACCTTCGGCCTCATGCTTTTATATGGTCATGGAAGTCCTTGTGACTTATAATATTATTATAATATTCTTTTATTTTATAATAAGGAGTCTTTTATTCCCTATATATTAGAAAGCTGTCTGGAGTTTATGTTTAAACTTATGAATAAGCTCTCTTTGGCTTGAATTATACTAGAATTTAATGTGCAACATGTATCTGAAGCAGCAAAGTTGCTAAAAATGCAGACAGTTGCCCATTATACGAGCAGCAATATGAGTAAGTACCTTTAATAAATATTGCATTACACTGAACAAAGAAATTGGTGAAATATTTGCACTTTGCACTATTTTATTAAAGAGTAGTAAAAGGCAAAATTTTTCAGACACAACAACCACAGTGATGTTTTTTACAGTGTTTTTAAAAGAAAAATAATGGTGATAATAGGAGGGTACTGATAGAGCGGTACCCTCCTTCTCCATTAATTTTTGTGCCGGACCAAGCCGGCTAAGCGTTCTACACAATCTGGCTGGCCACTCTCATTCTCATGATTACTCATTTGGTCACAGTCGCTAATGAACAAGCAAACAAATAGGCAATGGTAGGGGTAACCTACTCACATGCCTCTCCTGCCTACCCCTAGTTACAGCCCTGAAAGTTTTGCAAGCCTGAACGGCCCCTTCCCAATCCCTGTGCCTTTTCTGTCAATGTGAGAAAACAGCATTAATTCTATGAATTTGCATTAATTTCTAGTACAGGGATAGGACTCGTTATCCAGAAAGTTCTGACTTAAGAAAAGGCCGTCTCATATAGACTTCATTTTATTCTCTGTAATAATAAAACTGTTTCTTGTACTTGATCCGAACTAATCAGACTGAATAAAATGTCCCATACCTGTACTAAACTAAAATACTACTTTACAGTTGTATCAGGCGTTTACATTTAAACTTTGCACAAATATAAACTTGATCCCTTAGAAAAAAAATGGTTATGCAAACTTTAGAATAAATATTATTCTGCAATGCTCATTTGAGCAATCTTGACCACAAATAGTTAATGTGTCCAGCTAACCGTATAAGCATGTGTTACATTGCGACTTATACACAGGGTCAGGGCCTTCTCCAAAGGAGCATTCCCTCTAAAAAATTATTGGGCACCAGGAGGTTCTTATGATGCAAACAAAAACTGTTTGTATTAGTCCAAAGACAATATCCCCAGGCTTGTTCACGAACACAGATGAGGTTTGGCACATGACACACAGTCAAATCAGGCAATAGATAACACAGCTAAGGAAAAGACTCAATTAGGCATTTGCAGTAACTCTGCCCAACAGAATTTCAACAAAATGAAATGCACTCAGCATCACTGTCTTCATGAGTAGCGGTCAGGCATGTAGGCACCCTATCCTCTAACTTGCTTATGATTCTGATGCACATAATGCCTTGGACCTACCATGTACTCTTCAACTCATGCTTGATTTTTATTTTAGTAAGTTTTTTGTTAACAAGCACCAAGGGGCATGACTTAGCACCACTTGTTTGTCTAGTACTTTTGTCTATGTCATTGGTGATTTTTCTTTAGATATTTATTTTTTACTGGTTTTTAATAATCAGTAAAGAAGAAGATAGAGATAAGGAGGGAGTGAGGGGTAGTCCCTTCAGGGGGTTCCCATCTTAGTGTTGTCAGGCAGATCAACTATAGCAATTTATATATTTCACAATTTTCAGATGCAACATCTCCATTAAGAAAAAACTTGTCCTTCCTCATCACTCCAGGGCTGCAAGATTTTGTAAAAATTGGTTGGACATTTTGCAGAGTTTGCTCATTGGGAGAGTGGCATTAACCACTTTTTGCCAAAGCTTTTTTGTAGGTATTGTAGGAAACATCCAAACATTTTTTGCATAGTACAATAGTGCTGTAGTAAGTAGGCTCTGATACATGCCTTGGATGGCTTCATCAAAGACCATAAGCAAGCAGCATTATTGGGTTAAGAGAGGCTGTAGATCTAGGTGGGCTGAGAGGTATGATGTGACAATTCTCCAGAAGTGCTGGGTTTGAGGCCATTGTCAGGTCATATATAGAAAACCCGTTGTCTCAGTCTGGCATCTATGGTACCTGTTGTTGTCTCTCCTGCCAAATGTGTGCAATTTCACTGGCATCAGATAGACTTGTTCAGGAGGATATAAGGAAGTGGTACCAGTTATCAGTTACTTCTTCCCACTGAACCTCCTCCAGTTCTCCCAATGTGTCCTGCCATTCGAGGTAGATGCAGTGGAAGTGAGCTATTGAGGTTCTGACCAGTAGCCAGTAGATTTAGGATACCCATTTCTTGGGAGTTTCAGAGCAAAGTAGCCTTATTAATGGGTGTTCCTCAAATACCAGGGAGAGAGACTGAAATTGTTCTGAAATGGTTTCCCATGCCTGGAAATACACGTGGAGCATCAGGTTGCACTATAGCATTTTGTCTCCAAGGGCTGTAAAGGGTACAAAAGTATTATCAACTAAAACACCTGAAGTCTTTTAATGTCCCCTAGTGGCCACACCTGGAAGTTGGGAAGATCACTGAAGTGGATTAGGTTAGACTTCCTCCAAAGTGGAAGGTTTGGGAAGAGGAGTGAGAGGTCAGCCCCTGTCTTACATAGTTACATAGTTAAATTGGGTTGAAAAAAAGACAAAGTCCATCAAGTTCATCCCCTCCAAATTAAAACCCAGCATACACACACACACCCCACTCTTTCACACAAACCAGGGGAGGGCTGCTTACCAGAACTTGTGGGTTGTGGTTATTACTGCCGGGTCTCTAGGAATACCCTCAAGTTCCCTGTATGATGCATTCTGCATAGCTTCCAGTGAGCCTACAATTAGCCAGTAGCTGCATATTAGGATTGTCGGCATATGCCACATTTGCTGACAGGTAGTAGGCCCTGAAGATGGGCAGTGCTAAACCACCACTGTCCAAGGGGGCATAGAGCTATTTTTTGCTATTCTGGGCCTAATTGTTACAGATAAATGCCATTGGGATTTTCTCAATTTTTGTTTGGTACATGTATTAGGGAATTGCAGAGCAGGTAAAGGAATTTGTGGAGAAAAAGAACCCTCTTTAGCCCTCTTTAGATTCCTGTGGATTTTAGTTCAATGTTCAAAAATGGGATGGTGCCTTGAAATCACTGTTTATGTTGGTACTCCAGTTTATCAGATGAACACCAGTATTCCAAATCTGTATGATTTTTTTGAAAGGAAAACTAAACATTAAAAATGAATAAGGCTAAAAATGCCATGTTTTATATACTGAACTTTTTGCACCAGCCTTAAGTTTCAGCTTCTCAATAGCAGCAATGATCCAGAACATCAAACTTGTCACAGGGGGTCACCATCTTGGAAAATGTCTGTATATCTATATTTATATATGGCAAAAAGTTATATAAATGATGTGTCTTGATGTGACAACATTTGTGGTTTTTCTTTGTAAGGTTTCCTGTTTCTTTTCTGTATGCCCTAATACATTATACAAAGCAATTTACAAAACAAACATAAAAAACATAAAAAAAGAGAAGACTTTTATAGTCATAATCTTGCCAAGCCACCCAACCACATCAAGGAAAAACCCTTTCCTTAGACCTTCATAAAGTCACTAATATCATAATTAACTCATTCAGAGAGAAACACAGTGTGGTCACTCAGCACATGATCTCTTTTCATTAGAACAGTCACAGATATTAGATTAGTTAAGGAAAATCTGCATGCATGAGTAACATTTTAATGAATCATTATTCATATAGTGCCAGCAAGATATGCATCATTTTCCATTACTTTACCACAAACAGAGGTCTTACAATCATTTAACAAACAAGGGTTACACAGTAAAAAAAATAGGATCAGAGGGCCCTATTTGCAGTTTACAATGTTATGGGCATTCGAAAACATAAGGGAGTAAAAACAGTTCATGATTTATAATAAGTTGATGCCTGATCAGTAAAATGCATTGAATGTATTTCTCTAAACAGGTGGTTCTTTATGGAGTTATTCAAAGTTTGTAAAGAAAGTGAGAGTCTGATAGCTCATGGCAGAGAGTTCCACAGACAGACAGGAAACTGTCTTGCAGTTTGAAATAGGATGAAGTTATGTGAAGTTATGTGAAGTGATGTGAAGTGATGAGAGGAGAGGAGAAGAGACGAGAAGGTCAGAAGCAAAGCCAGGCAATTCCCTACCACTTCAGTTGAGCTGAAGAAGCCACTTGGATGAGTGATGACACACCAAACACCAAATCTCTCTCCAGTTGCCTTTGACTTAATTCTACTAGATAACAAAAAAAAAGTAAAAAATGTTATAAACTCTATATTGCCCTAGATTTTTTAACATTCTTTGAAAGTGAACTAAGAACAGACCCATCTTGCTTCCAAGGACAGCAACACAATCCTCTGCAGCTTTTCTGTGGGCCATTGCAAGGGCAAAAGATTACAAAACCACTTCTATTTATTACTGTACTGCAGATGTGTGTGTTTTTCTGAGTAAGAAAGGGATTTGGAGCCTTTTATAGACAGATATAATCTAACCTGGACTCAGTATGACATTTCACACACACACATATATATTTTTATTTTGCTTTTGTTTTCTTACAGGGGCAACAAAAACAGTGATGGAAATAAATATTATTTGCCCACACCAGCTAGGCCACAGAATTTATAACTGCTTTCAATGTTGAACTGGAATTGACTGAAAAAAAATAAAGAGTTTCAGAAAATAATTTTTTTACAGTTCACTTACTGTAAAGTTAATCTAATGTTACTCTGTATACAAATACTTTTTTTTAAGTGTCTGCCAACTGAGTCTTATGGGCAGATTTATTTTTTTATCAAAACTCACAAATTTGAATTTAACAAAAGTGTAAATTCGAATGCAGGATTTATCACAGCTCGACCACAGAAATAGTTATAATTCAAATGTTAGCCACCTAAACATGCTGAGTTAATTTACAAGGCAATGGCAGAGGTCAGTTGAACCATTTGAATATGTTAATTGCCTATCTGACATTTGATTTTTTTTCTGAGGAAAACTCGTTTTGATTTTTATTAAAATTTGATTCTTATTTTTGGGTCGGGCTAATCAATCGAATATTAGATGTTCAAGTTTTTTCATAAATGACTTCCCATTCAGGTTGTGAGTACATTTGAATTTATTAGAGTAAAAAAAAATTCACATAAATTTGAAGTTCTACCTTTGATAAATAATCGCTTTAAAGTCAATCTGATCTTTTATTAAATCATAGTAAGCATTAGGGGGCACATTTACTAAGGGTCAAAGTGAAAATTCGAATTAAATTCGAAGTTTCAAAAAAGTGATTTTGGTCTACTTCGACTATTGAATATCCTAAAATTTTTGAATTGTAAAAATTCAGTGATTTGAATTTTCAAATTTTTAAGTACCGGCCCTTTAAAAATCCTTCGAATTCAACTATTCGCCCTGTTAAAGCTGCCAAATTTCCATTTTAGCCTTTGGGGGACCTCCTAGAACCTTTCCTGAAAATGTTTCTAAGTCCTGAGAAATCTAATTTTTTTCAAAAAACGTTAGAATCGTTGAAACGATTTTAATTCGATCAAATACTGCCATTTTTTATTGAAAATGGTCATATTCGATCGAAAATGACCCCCCAAAACAAATTCAATGGTCGAATTTAAAATTTTTAACCATTCGAAATTCGACCCTTAGTAAATCTGACCCTAGGTGCAACAGTACATAAATGCATAATATTGATATTTGACGAATTAATTACTTTCATATACAGTCCCTAATCAGTACTATATAAGATGCCTAATTTCTGTCTGTGTTGACTGTTAAATACAAAATCTTCCTTACCCTTGTGACTGCAGATTCAGTCATGCTAACCAAGCTAGCAATCAGAGAAGGCATGAATATGCCAGTGGTTCTCTGCATATGTACACCTTAAAGGAAAACTTTACCACCAAAATGAATATTTAAGCAACAGACAGTAGTGATGGGCGAATCTCCCGAGATTCGCTTCACCGAAAAGTTCGGCGAAAAATTCGCGATACGAGTCGCGGGACGCTTTTGATTCGCGAATTTATTCGCCAGCGGCGAATCGCGGGAATTCGCCGCGAATTCGGCCCTGGCGAATAAATTCGCCCATCACTAACAGACAGTTTAGTATATTAAGTGGCATATTAAAGAATCTTACCAAACTGGAGTATATATTTAAGCAAATATTGTCCTTTTACATCTTTTGCCTTGAACCACCATATCATGATGGTCTGTGTGCTGCCACATGACCAGAAATAATGCAACTCTAACTGTAACAGGAAGAAGTGTGGAAGCAAAAGACAAAACTTTGTCTTTTAATTGGCCCAAGGGGCGGCCTTTATTTTTTAAATTGCAATTTTCTATTTATGATTACCCAATGGCACATACTACTAAAAACGTATTTATTATGAAAATGGTTTATTTACATGAAGTAGGGTTTTACACATCAGCTGTTTTATGCAATATCTTTTTAGAGACCTACACTGTTCGGGGGGGTTATAGTTTTCCTTTAATGTAAGAGTAGTACAGTAAGATCTGAAAACTTAAGCCTATACATATTTGTCAAGATTTGTCTAATTCATCTGAATCTTATCCCCAGTTAGAGTAACTTCCATCTTGAACAAATATAGAATTACAATCGTGTCTGGGAAAAACTCAGATAAAAAAAAAATAGGAGCAATGCAACCTTTCTGTGTGCTTTTCTTTTTAAGATTTGCTATGTTGTTCCCTTGTAGTCTTATTTATTTATTTAAAGTCTCTAGAACATGATTTGTAACATTAAATCAACACCTGAAAGCAAAGACAATGGCAATCGATATTTTGAAAACTACCAGCACAAACTCCAAGGGACTATTTAAGACATTCCATTCTTTTCCACAAAATCTCACTGAGAAAATAAAAGAATAAACTAAAATAATTTTATCTAATCACATACATATTTTTGACAATAGTGCCCCACCATTTTCATTCATCTACACAGACTTGTTATATTGTTATATGTTTGTATAGCAATGCCTTTTCAAACAAATCAAGAATAATGTTCATGTTTAAAACATTACCAGATCAGAGCGAAAGCCACTAATTTGCCATTATAATGAGCAGTTTGAAGTTTATGGTATATTTGCAGTTAGAAAAGGAGGATGAGAGAGCAAAAATCAATGAGGAACTACAGTCCCTTGATTTATACAGGAGCTAGGGTCCATTTCCTGTGTCAAAGCAAGAGGGTCCATATTGTCATTCTCCTTACCTGAGCATGCAGGAAGGGTGAAGTGGAACCAAGACAAGGACAGCCATGTTTAGGTAGTTTAGGGCAATTTAGGACATGGCATTTAGCAGTTTTGGGCTCCACTGAGGAATATTAGAAGGGATTAGATTCCCCTGGGCATTGGGGCCTAGTTCAGGAGCCAGTGACAGGTTATAGGTATTAGATAGATTTCCACCTAGGTTCCACCTACAAGGTGTCCACCGAGGAAACAGAAACAAACCCTGAGAAGATAGTGTGATAAGCCCATCTCAAGTGCAGGAGGATGGAAGGCTTTGCTAATGGTCATTACTATATGTATTAACTATTCCATGACTACAATTGTTATATCCTCCTTTGTGGATTATTCTAATAAATCTAACCACTGGCACCAACGATTTGGCCTCCACACAGTTGCAAGGGATCACCCCTTAAGAATAATAGGTTTCATTCAGAGCTAATTTACTATAGCCTAACACAAGGAAAAGACAATACAAAGGATATCAAATAGAAAAGACAACAGAAAAACAAAAATATCAATTATTGTATGGTTATTAGGAAAGTAAGTTAAATTGGTAATAGAAAAGGCCAAAGATATGGGCCAGTGCAACAAAGATGCTAGTTCTTAGGCATAATTCATGGCAGAAGCACATGGGCATGACCCATGCTGTCATGTAACTATGGCTATTTCATAAACTACGTAAGAGGCAAGTGGGCCTGTATAACAAAGGAAATGGAGACCATGTGTAATAGTACACTAGGGGATATACAGTATGTGTGCATTAGAATATGGGATTTTGTGAGTTGCTTATTGTTACAGGTGGAAGGAGTAGGTGGAAATGATGTAGTATGGTCAGTAGCATGCTGCACAAGGTAATGTTCACTGTACAGGCTGTACAATATATTATTCTTACTAGCAGCTGCATATTTAATATGACCTATCCTCATGTTTAACCAAAGTATATGACCTATTTTTCAATGACGTCCAGGTTATTGTTGTTGGAAAATATCCAGTTATATCAAAATGCCAATGCTATGGGGTCAGTGCAACAATGCTAGTTCTTAGGCATTGTTCATGGCAGAAGCACAGGTGCATGACCCATGTTGTCACATGTTCTCCTGTTCAGCTAAAGTATATGACCTATTTTTAATGACATCCAGGTCATTGTCTAATTATAATGTACTGTAAGCTTTCTTTGTAATATTAATGGTAAAAACTATCATTATCATTCTAATATAAGGCAACATAGCAAGTAAAGTAATGACCTGGGATATAAAAATATCCAAGCCACTTGTAACCTAAATGGGACTGCAGTAGGCACATCCATAATGGAAAAGGACCTTGGAGTCCTTGTAGATAGTAAACTTGGCTGTAGCAAGCCAGTCAGCAGCATCAAGGGCAAACAAGATCTTGAGCTGTATTAAAAGGGGCATAGATTTGCTGGAGGGGGATCATTCTTGCTCTGTACAGAGCTCTGATAAGCCCCCATCTACAGCTGTACAGTTTTGGTCTCCAGCACTCATACAGGGCATTACTGAATTGGAGAGGGTACAGAGAAGGACAACTAATCTGGTAAAAGGTATAGAAAATAGAAAAGACTGGCCAAGTTGTGATTGTTCACATGTTAGGGATAATATGATTACAATGTATAGCTACATAAGGGGATCATATTATAATCTCTGTAATGCTTTATTTACCAGTAGGTCTTTCCAGCTGACGAGAGGTCACCCATTCCGATTAGAAGAGAGGAGGTTCCGTTTAAATATTCTGAAGGAGTTTTTTACAGTGAGAGCTGTGAAGATGTGAAATTCGTTCCCTGAATCAGTTGTAATAGCTGATACATTAGATAAATTTAAGAAGGGGTTGGATGGCTTTTTAGCAAGTGAGGGAATACAGGGTTATGGAAGATAGCTCATAACACAAGTTTATCCAGAGACTAGTCTTATTGCCTCCTTGGAATTTTTCCCCCTCTGAGGTAAATTGGAGAGGCTACAAATGTTTTTTTTTTTTTGCTTTCCTTGATCAACTAGCATTTAATAAGGTTATAAATAAATTTAAAAGGTTGAACTTGATGGATGTGTGTCTTTTTTCAACCTAACTTACTATGTTCTTTCAATTACCGGGCTTTCTAAAAGCATTTTACCAGTTAGACTGGTATTTATTGTATAGTACTGGTTTGATAATATGCACTGACAGTCATTTCTTCATAGGGAAATTATTAAAATGTATTCAGCACTTTTACTTCACCCAAAGCAGAACATTTATGTAAATGCAAATGTAACTTTATGTCAAGAAAAACGTGTTTTATTTGACATTTTATTTAGCACGACAAGAAAGAGACTAAGGACATTAAAAATCCATTTCTGTCTAATCCTTTGCGCTTTTTGATTTCTTACAATTGCGCAAATGAAGAAAAACAGAGAGAACAACTGCAGAACAAATCCCAAAAGCTTTAAAATGGTCTTGACAGGTAAAAAGTGTCATTATACAATGTTAGCACTGCTGTGAGGATATTTTGGCACATCCATGGCATCAAGAACAATTTATGTTTTGTATACATAGTTCCCCTTTATCTGCTATCAGACAAAGGTTCTCTGTAATAACAAGTTAAGTCATGCGTAACACGGATGCTGGTGCCATGAGGAAAGCTGAACATCTTGCCTCAAATTGCAGCACCCAGTGGTTTAACAGAAGCAGCAAAAAGCTGCTTCTGTTAACATTAAGATTTGTCTCCTATCTCACACCTGCTAGCACTAAAGTCGCCTGTCACGCCTATCACGGGGCGATACGTTTTTCAAAGTCGCTCAAAATTGCCTTGTGAGGCAATTTCGAGCGACTTTGAAAAATGTATCGCCCCGTGTGAATAAGCGCAGGCAACTTTAGCGATAGCGGGCGTGAGATAGGAGCAAGCCAATCAGGGAAATTTGTTGCCCCAAAGTTGAGGCGCTTAGTCGCCAGGCGACAGATCTCCCCGAATCTTCGCGTCTGGATTAGCCCTAAAAGCTAAAATTCTAGCTTGACTTAACTGGCTCCTAAGGTAAATAAATAAGTGCAGGGAAACACGGAGGGCGGTATCAGACCTGTCCTGCATGGCACACAGATTTAATTTGCCCCTGCATGTGAACCAAGTTTTTAGTAGAACACTGCCTAGACATTGCTCTTAGAGAACTTTGCACCCTTGGATGGTAAAGTCATTTATGCTTTTTTCATCTTTAGGAAATCTATATGTACTACCTAAATTATAATTAGACAAAGATCAAAGGGCCAGTAAAATGCACAGTAAACAGAAATTAAAACGCCTCACATGCTTTTGCAACATTTACTTAGCCTGCATGCTTATAGAATATTTTTATGGCTGTATCTTTTGTCGACAAAACATGAATATTTTTTTTGTAAGGTTTAAAGGGGAGGTTCACCTTTTGAACAATAGTGCTAATTTCATAGCCTACGGCAAAAAAAATATTTTTTTAATTTATATTTATTATTTTAAATGTTTCTTTTCAGTGATACATACCATAAAAGTTATGGATCAGCGCTGCTAAAACTTCTGTTAAAGAATTGGGGACATGCTCAGGGACAGATTTATTATGTGGTGTTAAAAATCGAGGAATAATTTCCTCACATCTCCAGGCATCACTGTGTAAGAAAGGCATAACAATTTTGTAATTTTTTGAAGTGCTTTACTCAATATTTTTGTACACACAATTCAGCTAATTGGATCAAAGATATGCAGACAGGAGAGAAAAGGCATGTGCAGTGCAGATTTAGCAGTGCTGGTCCACAACTTTTATGATATGTATCGCTGAAAGAAACATTTAGGGGCAGATTTATTATTGGTCGAATTTCGAATGTAAAAAAAATTCAAAATTTGACCTAGGGAATAGTGGGGAAGTGAAATCCTTCTAATTCGACTATCGAATTACAAGGATTTTACCGCAATTCGATAGAATATGTCGATCGAACGAATATTCGAATCGAATATTTGAACGATTTTAATCGATTGATGGAATTTTTTATATTCGATCTCAGGGAAGGATCCCCATTTTGGTAGCTTTAATCTGGCGAAGTAGGTGATCGAATAAAAATTTAAGGGGGAAGTATTCGACCATTGAATTTTCAAATATTCTAATAAAATTTTATTCGAATATTCGAATCATCCAAATTCGAATATTGGATGGTAAAATTTGCCTAATTTGCATATTTGAATTCGAATTTGATACAAATTCGATCAAACTTCAATTCTTCATGTGAATTTCATGTGAATTTAGTAAATCTGCCCCTTAACATAATAAAGATAAATTAAAAAATGTTTTTATGAAACGGGCTGTTAAATTAGCACTATTGTCCAAAAGGTGAACCTCCCCTTTAACTGGATTTAGTGGGCTGTACTCAAGATCTTATATGATATTAGGTAACAAGGCTGATCACAGCAGAGTTAATAGCTAACTGCTTTAGATACCTGTGATTTATGCTTCAAAGAAAATGTATTTGAATTTAGAGGACTGACACAACTGGTATTTATTTATTTATTTATTCATTCATTCAAATATATGGAACTGTCTTAAAATATGTCTGTCTACATCATACTACAAGTTAATTTTAAGGTGAACTAATCTTTTAAAGGAGAAGGAAAGCTACTGAAGCAGTTTATTGCCAATAGATTAGCCACAATAGTGCAAGCTATAACACTATATTTATTCTGCAGAATGCATTACCATGACTGAGTAAACAGCTCTAGAAGCTCTCTGTTTGTTTAGGATAGCAGTTACCATATTAGCTTGGTGTGACATCATTTCCTTCCTGAGTCTCTCCCAGCTGCTCATTCTCTGAGCTCAGATTACAGCAGGGAGGGGGAGAGGATGAAACTGAGCATGTTCAAGTCCTAGATCTGGTGGTTTATGCTAAAAACAGGAAGTTTGATGCAGACGTTTGACAGAGGACTCAGAGCAGCATTATTTTGAGGATTTACTGGTATATTTATATAGACCTTTCTGATAACGCTTACTTAATTTTAACCTTTCATTTTTCTTAAAGGTATTCTCTGCAATTTTAGTTATTCTATACTGGACTTTTGATTTAGAGAGGGGGTACTAATGGCAAGGTAATCATTGCTCTATATAAAGTATCCAAATCTTTAAACATCCAGTTGGGCTCTTGTTTGGAACAGGCAGATACAGCAAATAGTCATGCTGATTGAGACTTACCTCAGGGAGCAAATCAATTTTGTTTTACAATTGCACCTGTCCTGCTGCAGAATATGAAGGTGTGCTCTTCCTCCATTAATCCAGCTCTGCTTGTGCTTTGCAGCACTACAGTGAAACCTTAATTCTATATACCCTGATTTTAAGTTTCCCCACATTTCACACAGTTTTTCTGTGGTCCAACCAAAATAAAATGCATATTACATTTCCTGGGTTTTATAGTTTCCTAGATTTTACATCATTTTTTTCTGGTCCTATGAAAAACTTAAAATGGGGGTTCTACTGTATATTAATGGTGAGTGGGGAGGGATGTGTGTTGTACCTATGTGATTTGCCTTTGAAACTTTCTTGCTAGTTGCTACAGGATTTATCATAAAGACCATGGGGGCACATTTTCAGCTTGGAAGGCTTCGCCACACATTAACTATTTCAACTAATTCACTAAAATGCAAAGTTACATATCATGCACAGAACGTTGGCGAAGTTTCGCTACCGTAAATTCGTCAGCCCGAGCATTAGATAATAATAATAATTATTATTATAATAACTTTCACTAATACTTATTTCTGCCTTGTGAAACTGTGTTAATTAACTTATGCTTAGGTCAATTTGAATAGGGTGGGTACATATAGGTCGTATAGACATCTTTATTAGTGATTTTGGTGCAAAGGCTTGTAGTGGCCACTTATTATTAAAAATAATTAAAAAAAATAGGAAGCAAAATAAAGACAAAAAAGATCCTCTAGACATGAGCCCATCCTAAAAAAATGTTTAAAAAAAAGTATTAAAACATTTTTTAACAGTTACAACTACTGTATTAAAGACAGACAATCCCACTTTTTTAAAGACAATCCCCACAGCATGTTATTTCTTTGACATCAGTCAGAAAATCAGTCAGTCATAGTTAGAAGATTTTCAGTGAGATTTATTCATTGTCCAATTGTTTGCAGGGCCAAGCAGGCAGCTCCCCACAGTTTTCCTAGCTTCAACTAGATGATATTGCTTGAAATGGTTGTTTTTTTTTATATGGACAAATTGCACATTTAATCAATCGTTTCAAGATAAGCTTAGTCCTACGGTAATAAAAAGATCTTTTAAAAATCTTAGTGTCTATGGCCACCTTAACTTACACAATGAACTTCTCTCTTCCCCAACAGCTGTGTGTGCCCAAGTATGCTGGTTGA
This sequence comes from Xenopus borealis, assembly GCA_024363595.1. NCBI lineage: Eukaryota > Metazoa > Chordata > Amphibia > Anura > Pipidae > Xenopus > Xenopus borealis. The sequence goes on along the minus strand of CM044448.1, from coordinate 83,852,559 downwards.
CAGAATGGTTTGATGTATCCTGCATCTGAACCAAATGTTAGTGATTATGAAACATATGCAAACATAAGGCAGGACACCAAATCTGTGAAATACCACAAAACATTTCCTGCAGAACACAGAGATTTGCAGATACCCCACTAGACTAGCTTGTATAGTGTATTGATAGTGTTTACGGCTGTGAATATAACTGTAACTCTACAACTACTCATACCACAACATCAACCACAACTTTAATATCTACTCCTCCATCTTCAACAACCAGCACAACACAGCCTCCCAGTACTACTACAACTCATACTGTTCCAACAAACACAACCTTGGAAACTACTACTACTACTTACGATCCATACTGAAAGTACAACCATTGCTACAACTACTGCACCTACAACTACAACTATAACAAAGGGAAGGTTAATTTTGATAAACTTTGATCTGGTGGTGTAACTAGCACAATAAATGAAGACGCCTTTCCTAGCGTAGGTGTTGTATGGTGTCTATTTTTTCTTTTCATTTTAAGGAACAGGCCAATTAATGTATGGGCACTGCAGGGCATAGTTTCACTGCATACCATTATATCATATATAATGGTTTGGATCAGTAAATGAGCTGCAATGTGTTTAGATGTGACTCAAATCACTTTATCACACAATTGAAGTGAAAAAAAAATCATGATGGTTCATTTCTAAAATTAGCGCAAAGTACAAATTGCAAAACACCGCAAAGCGTTTGCAAAGCAAATTTCCCCCTATTGAATTTGTTCCTTGAGGTACATTTTTAGCATTTCTCTCTATATACATTCCTGGCTATGGTTGCTAATATAATTTTTAACAGGTCACAAAAAAAAAAAGGTATTTAAGGTGGCCAATTGCAAGTTGTGTTTCTGTTTGACTTGACAGCATGGGATCCTCAAAACAACTCTCAAAAGATCTGAAAACAAAGATTGTTCAGCATCATGGTTTAAGGGAAGGCTACAAAAGCTATCTCAGAGGTTTAAACTATAAGTTTTAATTGTAAGGAATGTAATCAGGAAATGAAAGGCCACAGGCACAGTTGCTGTAAAACACAGGTCTGGCAGGCCAAGAAATATACAGGAACAGCATATGCTGAGGAGTGTGAGAACGTTTACAGACAACCCAAAGATCACTCTCAAAGACCTGCAAGAACATCTTGCTGCAGATGGTGTATCTGTATGTCGTTCTACAATTCAATGCAATTTGCACAAAGAACCTCTGTATGGCAGGGTGATGACAAAGAAGCCCTTTCTGCACTCAGGCCACAAATAGAGTCGCTTGTTATATGAAAAAAGTTTATTTAGACAAGCCACAATAATTTTGGAACAAAGTGCCTTGGACTGATGAGACAACAATTGAGTTATTTGGTCATAACAAAAAGTGCTTTGCATGGTGGAAGAAGAACACTGCATTCCAAGAAAAACTCCTGCTACCTACTGTCAAATTTGATGGAGGTTCCATCATGCTGCTGGGCTGTTTGGATAGTTCAGGGACTGGGAACCCTGTTAATGTTCAAGCATCAGTCAAAAAAGTTGAAATTACGCAGGGGATGGATATTCCAACAAGACAATGACCCTATACATACTTTGAAATGTACAAAGGCATTTATGCAGAGGAAGAAGTACAATATTCTGGCCATCACAGTATTCCGACTTGAATATCATCCAAAATATATGTGATGATTTGAAGCAGCCATGCTCTGCAGCTATCATATTTAACTGAACTGGAGAGATTTTGTATGGACAAATTGTCAAAAATACCACCATCCAGAATCCAGAGGCAATAGGAGGTGTCTAGAGGCCGTTACATTTACAAAAGGAGGCTCAAATAAGTATTGATGTAATATCTGTATTGGGGTGCCCACATTTATACACCTGTCTAATTTTGTTATGATGCATATTTTTTGTTAATCCAATAAACTTTATGTCACTGCTGAAATACAACTGTTTCCATAAGGCATGTTATATATTAAAAGGAAGTTGCTACTTTGGAAGCCCAGCAAATGATAAGCAAAACTCCAAAGATCATGCAAGAAATGTGGATCCCTTAAGCTTTAGATATCCTCTGCAAATTGTTTCCCATAACACAGGTTGTCTACTGAGACTATTTCAATCAAATATCACCAATGCAGGGCAATTTGTAGCCCTTGTCAATAATATCGGATAGCTTAGATACAAGCAAACAGAACTGTAAGGCAGTGGAAGGTCAAATATGAGGCTGTTTAAGAAGTGGTAATAATACTAGGAAGACATCTGTATTGGTTACCACTTATGCCTCACCTTGAATATTGCAGTCATGTTTGGATGCCCAATATGATAGAAGAATCTTATATCAGTGGAACATGGCTAGAATCAATGGACACAACATAAAGTTGGATGGAGAAGATTATAAAATACAACAGTGGGGGGGGGTATTTATTAAAGTTCAAAACAATTTTTTTTGTTTTGTTTCTTTGCGATTTATTAAACTCCAATGGTGTTAAAAGTGCAAATAAAAAAGTACTCCAACTTAGACCTGCTGAAGTAATGTAGAAGTCAATTGCAGTTGTCCTGTTGACATGCTGAACTGCACTGGGCTTCATTCAATAATCCAAAAAAATTGGAGGTTTCATGTGTCAAATACAAAAAAATTCATATGATTCACTTTTTTCATGATTTTATAGAGTTCTTACCACAAAAGAATTTTTTCCTGCCTATTTATATTTCGGGGCAGATTTACTAAGGGTCAAAGTGAATATTCGAATACAAACAATTCGATATTTGAAGTAAATTTTTGAAAACTTCGACTAGGCTACTTTGACCATCCGATATGAATAGTAAAATCCTTTGACTTCGAAATTCAAAGTACTAATACTTCAATTTTTTTACTTGCCAAATAAAAGCTGCCGAAGTGCTATGTTAGCATATTCTAGACCATTTTCTTAAGTTTTATTTTATCTAAGAACAATCCTTTGATCGTATGCTAAAATCCTTCGAATCATTCAATTCGAAGGATTTTATCATTCGATATTCGAAGTCGAAGGAATTTAATTCGAAGGACGAATTTTAAATAGTTTCCACTTCGAAATTCGACCCTTGATAAATCTGCCCCTTCTAGTACCTTTAATGAAAGTGGTTTAAGAAGCAACTGTAAAAGAGCAAGTGGCACACTGCATTTGCGGATGTAAATGAGCCATATTGTATCTGCAGGATTGAGTGTCATTGCTGGGGCATGAGTCAATCAATTACTGAATATACACTGAATTTGCCTTATTTTAATACGTTTAAATAATACTACTACAAAGACCTTTATTATAGTTGAATCAAACTTTTATATAGACATTTGGCAAAATTGCTCCCCATATCATATCATATAACTCAATTTAAATATATAATTATCTTGTTGTACTGAAATAACATGGACTTATGTTGTAATGTAGTTTAAAGTGGCTAACTATGTTTACCTTCTTCACTTAATAAATAGCAAATATTCATGATTTTTAGCACAAATAAACTTAACTGTGGAAAGAAATAAGAAAGTTGATAAATAACCCTCATAGTGTGAAGAAAATGGACTATATTTAACTTATCTACCTACCTACAGTATAATGAGCCTTATCTACACATCATTTTAGCAATTATTTCAATGCATAAACCCAGATCTAAATCAGATTTTTTGTTTTAGCAGATAATGACAAATTGGTGATCAGGTCACTGAATACACAACAGGATTACAAAGGTTAGAAAATGGATGCATCGGGATAAACTAATCTAGTTAGAATAAACTTAGAGCGTGGAAAATGCAATTACACTTCATTATACTCCTAATTAAATAAGCATGAAATAATGTCGGAGTATAAATACAGAAAGAAGGCAAATACAGATGGCACAAATAATTTTACAGTAGATACTGTAACATGGGTTGTTTCCCAGTGCTTAGGTTTCTACACTTCAAATCTTTATAGCGATATTTAATTTCATTAGATTCATACATGTGTAGACAATATGCTGCCACATTAGCTGTAATTATATTATTTCTAGCTTTCCATGGTACAGTGATAAGATGCTGATTATAAATTCATGGTGGTAAAGTCCTGGGCAAAATATAATCCATATCTATTGCTACTAGTTCAGCTATACACTGAACTGGTGTTCTTCATGAAATTCTGTAAGTTAAATAAAAGAATTTTGAATTATACTAAAGATATTATGCTGCAAAACTAATAAAAAAACTTTGGGATTATAGTAAATATTAGTGATGGGCAAATTTATTCGCCAGGGGCGAATTCCCGCGATTCGCCGCTGGCGAATAAATTCGCGAAACTGCAAAAAAATTTTGCCCAAAAAAATTCGCCGCACAAAAACGAGTCGCGCCGAAAATGACGCGACGCGTCGGAAACGACGCGCGTCAAAAACGACGCGACGCGCATCAAAAACGACGCGATGCGCGTCAAAAAAGACGCGCGACTCGTTTCGCGAATCGGCGAAAAATTCGAGAATTTCTCTGGAAATTCGCAAATTTTTCGGCGAAGCGAAACGCGGCCGTTTCGCCCATCACTAGTAAATATTACATAATTACTCATTTTAATTGCAAAATACAGTATTCTTGTAATAACATTTCTATATATATTTATTAACATATTTTTAACGTATTTACAAGATTTAAATCAGTGAGTGTCTGAAGTTCTAGCTATGGAATGAAATAACTTGTACTGAACTTTGTACTGTACTAGCTTGCTAAACTAAAGAAAACATTCACTCTAGCCTAATCTCTAATCTAAAATATTTGCACAAAAACTTTATTGAAGACATACAGCAGCAAGAAGAGAATGAGAACAAAGTACTCAAATAACTATGCTGTTTTCACAGGTTTTCCTCAAAAGATGAAATAGTAAACAAAGCTAGAATGTCACAATGAAGTAAGTTTTTTTTTACGCATATTGATTTAATTACACAATCCCATAACGTTTTTGGAGAACATTTGCTGCTATATTCAAAAGATAGCACATTTTCTAACTAATAAATGTTTAGCCCCAATAGCTACCATGGACTGCAATACAACTAAAACATGGGTTAAAGGCAAGCTGTTGATAAAATTACTGGTTCAAAAAATGTCACACCTGGCACTAGTTAAAGTTGACTGAAGGCTTTAGAGAAATGGGAGGTAAATATCTACAGTGTATTACACAATAAAAAAGGCCTACATTTTATAGAAGAAGAATGGAATAAAAGTAGAAGTATCTCATAATACGGCAGAATATATTTCATATTGTAGAGGGTGTACAGAATCATTGTTTTTTTACTGTACTTTTTCTATTTTGCATGGAAGGAAGAAAAGGTTTATTGGTCTATTAGGCTACTTCCTTCCATCTTTAAATCAGAATTATGTTTTTATTATGGTAAATTTATTATATTATGTGGAACAATGCCCCAGATTTTGTATTCCTTGATGACTATTGCTTGTCTGATTGCAGCATAGTGCCAGCTTAATGGGGTGAGATCAAGGTGAAAAGAGCCCTGCAGCAAAAAAAAGGTCACTTATTAAATACAGAATACATTTATATTTAAGCTGGCCATAGACGTAAAGATTTTTGAAAGATCCAATGGTTATCGTGAGACCACGATTGTCTCAAAACGATCGTTTAAATGCCTGATGTGGCCATCAACTAAAAAGACCATTTCAGGCGATATTGCCAGCAAAACTGAAGGATCGCAGCCTGCTTGGCCCTGCAAACATAGGTAGATTGCATGGGGGCCGATAAAGATTTTCTAACCTGGCCGATCAATCATCAGACCGATGTCGGACGAAAAATCGTAAAATGAACGATCGTTTGTATCCCACTAACCGCACGATAATTTGACAGATTGGTCGGACTTCCCTAAGATCAGTCGTTCTGCGGGGAAAGATAGTTGCGTCTATGGGGAGCTTTACACATACCTCCTCAGGTAATTGTACAATGTAGCTGACTGTTGTTATCTCACCAGGCCCCCTAATTTTGAGCTTACATTGGGCTGCCTCTGTCCTAGATAAAGTGCTGTATTATACTTTCCTTCTTGAAACCATAAACATTGAAACCATTTCTGAGTATTGTTTGAAATGTGCAGGATATACAGTATCTTCTTAAATCAAGTTTACAATTATAAGTATTATTATATGAATTATTAATTGTTATTTATTCTTTTAAGCAAAACAAAAGCATTTCTCAGGTATCAACATTCATTTTCTTGATCTTCTGTCTCGTGTATCTCGGTTTTCCAGGTCACTGTCATGAAAGGATTAATGTGACCATTCTCTAATCTGTTCAAATGTCTTTTCTGTATCCTCAGTCCCTTGAGCTGATAATAAATGTTATTCTTTTTTTGTTGAAGGCACCTTGCTCTAACTGGGTTTTAACAGAATAAACAAGGTCAGTCTTGTTCCCCCTACCCATTTTTTTTTAATTTGTGCCGTTTTTATGTAACTTGCTTCAAAAAAAGAAAAATATCACCAGCAGCTAAAAAGGTGAATACAGTAGATGAAAGGATGCTAACACGCAAAACATGCATAACTCCTCATGCAGTGATAAAATTAAACATCTAAAGGCGAGTAAAAGATATTAATTAGAATTTAAAGTATAATTAAGAGAAAGTTTTGATCATAAAGATAAAATAATATTTACAAATAATGATGCATCTATTATGCCAGGAAAACAATATGCTTTCTGTAACTCGTTCAGATTGATATTTCACTGCACCTCCGCTATACATCTCAGTAATTAAATTCAATTTGATGCATTTATCTTTCCATCTAACAATAATATCTGATTTATTGTGTCCCATGGTAGAACTAGGAGTTTGGACAGAATTGCTTTTTGTTTCTTTTTCAATCTTTTGAACAATTAAGTGAAAAAAATCTCAGCTCCTGTGTTGCAGCACATAAATCTTTCAAAATCTATAATTGTTTTAATTGGTCCCCAAACAATAATTATCATGTAAGTAGCTATGCCATGTGCTAATCAGTATTTAATACAGTAAAGCTATATTTTTGCTTTGTTTTCTACTAAATTAGTTCATGTCACGCTGTTCAGCAACTATTTCTAAGTGATGAGCAAATCTGTACCAGTTCTCTTTGGTGAAAATTTAGCAAAACGTTGAGAAAATTTGCGAAAAGGCAAATAATTTGAGAAACACATTAAAGTCTATGGGTCTACGTATTTATCTACATATTTGTTGCAGGGACTTTTTTGTAGCAAAATGCTTTAAAGTCTATTGGCTACTTTTATGTCTACTGCAACATTTTTGTCTACCATTGCACGTGAAATTTACCATGTTGCAAATTTTTGGAGATGTTCCACAAAATTTCAACTGCTGTGAAACTCTGAAATTTTTTGTAAACCATGCATGAAAAAAATCACTCAGCACTCATTTCTAACAATGAAGATTCAAGAATCCAAAAGGTCTAATAATATGATAAGATTATATAACAAATACCACATTAGCAAACCATTAAATATCTTTTAAATAGCTATTAACATTCCTTTCCATTTCTAAAATACAGTAGTCATCCCTAATGCTTTTAAAGTAATACTGACACTAAAAATGTTCTTTTCAAAATATTTATCTCCATTTAGGGAGTTATTTATTAAGGTGTGATGTTTTGGCAGTGTCCGTTTGGATGCTGAAAACCCAAAAACATTGTGGTGAAAAGAGACAACATTTTTTCTCAGTTCATTATGCCCCAAAGCTATTCCAAGTCCAAATCCGAAAATACTAAAACCTGCCAAAGGCATGTACAAGTCAATGGCAGATGTCCCCTTAACCATCTGAAGATGTTTTTACCCTCACAAAATGTTCAGAGTTTTGGGGGTTTGCTGCTGGTTTTTCTGCACGAAAAAATATTTTTCCATTTTTTGGGGGGCATAAAAAATAAATTAGAGCAAATCCTGGATTCTAGTTTGGTCAGACTTTTTTATTTTTATTTACAAATAAATAAAATTGGATTTTGATAAATAACCTCCTTAAAGTTACCTATATCATGTTGATAATTTTTTTCTGATAGTTCTGCTTTTGTAAGTAATTGTTCCTAAACCCAACTGTTTTGCCAACCTGACTATCCATTCTCAACCTGTCAGTTAATAGTTTCTAATGCTAAGAGACAACTGATGAACAAATATGGCAGCCCCTTCATAGAGGAACACGGGGGGTAAAAAAGGTCATGTAAAAGCATTAGACAGATACTTTTATGTAAATATAAATATCATTCAAATAAAATGTTATGATAAATATAAAAAAAAGGTTATTTTCTGATGTCACTATCTCTTTAAAACCCACAACAGTTACTAAATTTAAACTTCAGGCTGAAAATTTTAAATTTTGTGTAGTTAATCTCAATTTCTGTAACTGGTTACTTCTGCTTGCTACCGACAAGAAAAAACTGCTCCTTAATATCAGTAGTGAATTTAGTGTTGATTGTTGTGATATGGAAACTAAAAAGCAGACTTGTGATATGGTTGGCACACAAGTTGATACAGGGGCTGGAGGAGCAGGTCAAAGGGTGACTGCATCACTACTACAATGATCGCAATAGTGCTCTTAAAGTTACAAGAGATGGCCACTGGAGGCAAGGTTTTTATGTTTGATATGATGCTTTTCAATGCATATATTTCCTTAGTTTGAAACATAAAGTAGCACACATAGGGGCTAATTCATTAAGATGCGCAAATTCGCTAACGTTGGCTTCACTAGCGTTCGCCACACTTCGCCAGGCGAATTTTCGCCAGCACTACGCAAATTCACTAAAGTGCTAATTTACGCTCAGGTCGGCGAACGGTAGCGTAGTTACGCTAGTGTTACTTCGCTAGGCAGAGCGAAGCCTAATTTGCATACGGCAGGAACTTTAACTTATAATAGAAGTATATGTTACAGCCACTACATTCCACTACAGAAGCCCAGGAAACCTTTAATGAAATAAATAAAGTTGTCCTATTGCCCTACATGTGCCCTCTGTATAGTTGTGTTGCCATATGTTAGCAAATGTAGGGGGGAAGAAGGGGAACCCCCCCAAAAAAGTATCGATCTTTTTCAGACTATCACCCTCCTATGCTAAATTACACTGGCTTTTTTTTTGGGACTTAGAAAAAAGGTAAAATTTTTTTTTCAACCTCCTATCTATTGTATTGAACGTTGCCTGGTCTGACCAGGCTAAGTAACATCTAGTGTAAGTGCTAACATAGAGGAAAATGCTCATCTTAGTGAATTTGCAAATTTACGATCCTTCGTCAGTGCGCAACTTCACCTGGCATAAGGGTTCACAGCGCTACACAACAAGTTGGCGCTATAGAAATACATGTTAATAAAGTCTATCTACTTCGCTAGCGAAAATTCGCCAAAGTCTGTGTTAGTGAATTTGCGAAGTTGCAAAATGACGTCACGCAGGCGAATTAGCACTAGCGTTAGACGCTTTGCGTTTTAGTGAATTTGCCCCATAGTTTCACAGTGGCTCACAGTAGCATGGCTCCTACTTTGTAAAACAATAATCCTGTACATGGAGAATCCTACTTATGCACAGTGGAAACATGATCATTTGTAAAACTAAAAAAAATCTTCTGCTAGGCATAGCGTTGCCACCTTCTGCCAACAGACAGACCAAACAAGGACGAGCCTTGTGAAGTTATATGATGGCATGTGATGTTGTAGGTGGGCAGATTACATCAGAGGGTTGGGTCCAATTCGCTGACCACTGCACCATTCATTTTAAAGATATGTCTCATTTACATCCTTAGCAATGTAATAAACAGCAAAACTATATTGATTTGGCAGAAGATTTAACATTATGTGAGGTTAGAGCTCCCCACAGAATACTTCACCCACTTTCTGTTCATTCCTATGGGGTTTTTAGAATTATGATACACTTTAATCTCACATTTTGATCAATCTGTCCCTTGAATTTGTACTTGTACAGTACATGTAGAGATTTTATTAATAAACAGTATATATAATTATTGACATTTTCTTGTCAGTATTTTTTCACTAAAACATCTGGGGAGCTCAGAGATTACATAACCCTTTCTATTCAATTCTGCATCCCAGCATTTCACTTATGAAATCACTAGATAAACATACTAATTCTTGAGTTGAGATAGTAAATTCATTAAGCTGTCTATTGAAACCTAATGTGGCTACAGAAGATTTCAGTTCAGTGTATGTTTGTTGGTGTTCAATTATAGTAATACAATATAAAAGTGGTGTATGCATTTTCTGGAGTAGTGCTAAGAAAAGCCTCTCTGCATTGCCAAGATATTGACTAAATGTCTCAGTAAAATTCTGTTTGATCAGGACAGTTCAGTAGTTCAATTTAATCTCTCACACTCTCTCTAAAACCCTTACTCTCTGTAAAACACAAGTAATACTGTCTGTCCAATCTGAGATAATCTTAAATAACAGGGAAAGAATAGAAAGAAATGTAATGTAAGTGTCAATGTATTTCAAGTTGTGGCTCATGTATCCTGTTCTATCAATAAACATTTAAAATGTAATTACTGTAAACTTGAACCTTATGGGCCTGTCCCTTTTTATCCTCAGCAATTAAATAAACAGCAAGATAAAAGGAAGGAACTATACATTAGACACGTGGGCAAGTGAATTTGACTTTAAAAAAAGGAACACAGTAAATCATGAGGTATGAAGAAAAGCAGCAGGGCCTAGAGAAACACAACTTCATGGTCATTGCATTTCATAATTGCTACATAAATATTATTGTACCTGCTTGGCCATATAGAACACTTAACTGTTTCTTGAAAACCCTGTACACTTATTTTTAACATAACAGATGCCAAATGACTGGACATCCAGGGGATTATGACAATGTTACAAAGAATCTGGCATAGATATAAAGCAAAACAATAAATCTGAAAACAGTACAATACTTTAAGGAATACAATGAAAATGTGCTGCAGCCAGAATGTGCTTTGGTCTTATGGCTATCTAGCACATAAATCCTTGCATAAAATGCAAGCATGTTTTATGGAAGCAGGGTAAAATTTACAATAATTGAGAAGATTACAAACACTGGGCAACATTGAATTTTGATATTTTTCCCAGTAATTGATTTCATTAAATTAGTACTGTATATAAGTACAGTAGTACTAATTGCAACATGTTTTACCGTTATGACATTTTATAACATTACAGGGCTCATTTACTGACATAAGTGCATTTTTGGTTTTGTTTAATAGAATTGTATTTTTAGCACTAAAAATGGGGAGCTGAGTACTGTAAACCACAAAAATGTATTTTTTATAGGTTAAAACAATGAAAAAGTCTACCAAAGTCTGCCATCTCAATGCTGATGAGGTTATAGAGAAGTCAATGGGAACTGTCCTTATCCATTTATACCCTTTTTTCCTTAATTAAGGCTTTCAGGTTTTTAGGGGTTTTCGGGGGGGGTTGCTGGCAATTGTACAAAATATTTGAGGAATTAGAGGTTTTCAATGAATTGTAGAATTATAATGAAGGTTTTCTGTCTTACAGAAAACTACTCTCTCAAGAAGAAGGCACAGCATGGAAAGCATGTTACTTTGGCAGGTAAGTTGCAGTGTGAAGTTGTAGTTTAGCAAATAAAGGAAAACTATAACCCTAAAATTAATACTTAAAGAGATCTTATCAGATAGTGTTTAAAATGAAGATTCTATTTATTCAGAGTGCTTGGATACATGGTCTGGCCTTTAACTAAAAATGTGTCTAGTCACTTTTTGTCATATAATTTAGGTGTAGTGATGGGCGAATCTATCCCGTTTTGCTTCACCTAAAAATTCGCGAATTTCCAGCAAAATTCGTGAATTGGCGAAAAATTCACGAAACGAGTTGTGGCACGTTTTTGCCACATGTCGCTGGAGATTTTGAAGTGCGCCACGTCGTTTTCGATGCACACCACGTAGTTTTTGATGCGTCGCACTGTTTTTGACGCGCATCGCGTCATTTTTGGCAGGCGAATTTTTGGCAGGCGGATTTTCGCTGGCGTTTCACGAATTTATTCGCCAGTGGCCCATCACTATTTAGGTGTCCTCAGGTTGTGGTTGGAGATGCAATGTAGTACAGTAGATAGACTAGCGCAACTTCGCGCCCTTACACCAGGCAAAGTTGCGCACTGACGAAGGTACCTCCCTGAGCACAAATTAGCATTTTAGTTAATTAGCGGTGGATTGCCAAACATTCTCCTGGCGAATTGCAGCGAAAGGCGTTGCTAGTGAATTTGTCCCTATGTGTTTTAGAAATAAATTGACACACTACAAAACGTACCAATAAATACATGTGATTATCTGTTTACACAATCCTAGAAATAGCAAAGTGTAAATAATTTTACTTTGTACAAGCTAATTTACTGGACAGGAGAATGAATTACCGCCCTCAGAAAAATTTTCACATTCCTGCCAAAAAGAAATAAAGCATCACCTGTTGTGTATCATGCTCTCTCCTGCGCTTACAAGTACTTCCAACAACAGAAATGCAATGAAAGGCTACCAAGAAATAAAGCCACCAAAGAGAGCATAATAAAAGTTTATTTTATTTTTATATATTGGTTACAATACAATTTTCTGTGAATTTATGAAAACCATGAAACAGGTAAAAATACCAATTCCAAGTTATATGCACTGCACACTTAAGCATCGACAAAAGGCATGGAGATCCAAATTACAGAAATATCCATTATCCAGAGCATTCTGGATGACAGCTCCCATACCTGTACCTGGATTCATCTTAAATAATGCAGCCATGAGATTTTAAAATTGAATAAATGGCACAAACTACAAATACAAACTTCATTAAAAGATCCATACTGTACTGAAATGTATTTCATGCACAATGCAATAATAGAATTCACATTGTACTATTGTACTTGCACACCGGGAGATTAGTCACCCTCAATAAATCTCCTTTTCTGCAGGTGCCTAATCTGCTGGGGTGCCATTATGAATATTTGAACACCTCAAAAAATTTGAATTGAGAAAAATGATTTAGATGTATGCCTAGAACAACCACATTGACTTCTACATAAACTCTAAGGGGCAGATTTATAAAAATGTGAGGGAGCTCACTACACAAAAATATACCCACTTTATGCACTGTGAGTCACCCCCATAGCTAGCCATTTTCATCATTTCACTTTCACCTAAAGAACATTTGCAGACTGCAATCATTTATCAACTAATATGCTGCCATCATATCATGTCTAGACTACTGTAATTCTCTGTTAATTGGCCTTCTACTCCAGGGACACTCACCTCTCCAGTCCATAATGAATACTGCTGCCAGGCTTATACACCATAGCAACAGTTCCTCCTCTGTCATGCCAATCCCTGAACTGGCTTCTACTAGACTTCACAATAAAATTCAAACTAATGAACCTCACATTCAAAGCAGTTCATAACGCAGACCCACCGTACATCTCTGAACTTATTGTTAGATACTTGCCCAACCTTGTACTATGCTCCTCTACTGAACTGCTCCTCAACTCTTCTCGCATTACCTCCTCATATGTTTGCATTTAAGACTTGCAAGGGCAATGGCCTGTCCAACTTTCTCCCAACCATTCTGCTTTCAAAAGATCTCTTAAAAGACACTTGTTTAGAGAAACCTACCCTCATTCTGTTTATCTACTAAATGCAATACCATATGCTACATCTATAACCATGCTTATTTCTGATTATTTCTTGCCCATTGAGTCTAAACCCCTTTTCCTTTCAGACTGCAAGATCTTTTGGGCAGCGCCCTCTTCCTTTTTTGTATTATTTAATTATGTATGTAATTTTGTATGTTCTTTTTATAAACCCATGTATATTACAGGGCTACAGAATATGTTGGCTCTCTTTAAATATATTGTATTATTATTATGATTAATAATAATAATAATAATAATGATTCCTATGGGATTTTGAGAAGTTTATTTATCAATGGGTGAGTTCACCTTTTTCTAAACACACTTTAAAATCCAAAGAAATTAAAGAAAGTGGGCAAATTTTTCTGAAGTGAGCTTTAATCCCAATTTTCAGTGAGGGAAAAAGGTGGGATGCAATAATTATACATTCAACTGTTTATACTTCATTTACATAAATATAATTGAAAATAAAATAAAGAATAATTAGATTATGTTTCGCTTTTAATTTTCAGTTGCTCAGTGACAACAAGAACATAGTGGATTTTGCCATTAATCATAAGATTCCACTTTTGGATCATGGAGTATACAGTATAGTATATGTAGTATCCCAAAGCAAACTAAATAAATCATCAATAGCAAGAAAATATAGCCTTCAGGTATAGATAAATTTAAAGCAATGCCTTTCTGCATGAGAAAGATGATCCATCAAGCATTTTATCATGTTGATAATGACTCTTAAAACCAAATATTTATCAAAAATGTCATGACATAATAAAGTAGAAAGTGCAGATATTTCAAAATATAATATTTTTCTGTGCAGTATTATAGAATTAAAGAAGTGAAACCAGTAGAATTTCACAAGTGGAATATACACACCTATTTATCATATAGTATTTGCATACCTAGTAATTGTGAATGAAGTGGCATAGGTGCATGAAAAATCTTTTACACTGCTGAAAAACATATATTTTAATTATTCAGTAAAATACATAATTACCGAATACATGAGGCAAATTTTTTTATAAGAAATGCTACAATAAGTATACCCATCTAAACCAGCAGAATTATAAATATAAAAGCCCCCAAAACACTAACAAGTGCAGTATATCCTGCTTTTAACATGAATATAATAAATAATTTTCTGAACATACTTTTGCCTACTCTTTTAATTAGAGAATATTTATGTTTCTTTTGGACTAAAAAGTGAAATAAGTGAAATTGAAAGTACATTTATTTTCCAATGTCCTGGTTCTTTAGAGGAGAAGACTATAGTTTATCCGATTAATCTTTTCTTTTAACCTCCTTATATAATTAACTTCTCCTTGACTGTAAAACTGAAAGGTATCTTATTTATATAAAGCTTATTTATTATAGTTTGCAGTTTTAGCAATTGCATAATCTTTAAAGGGCACTTGTTACTCTAATATATTTTCCCGCACCAAAGGTGTGGGCTAATACAGCCCTCACTCCAGTTGGGGATAACATGTTTTCTTTTTTCAAAAATTATCCCTCCAGTGCTAGGCTACTTTGTGCAGCACGGATATGCATAATAAGTGTCTGCAATCAGAGTCATGAGCATCATTCGCTCATTTTGCTCCTGCATGTGCCCCAACATGACCACTTGCGTTCCCACCTAGTGCAATACTACTGTTACCCCCCAACTGGATTGTGGACTCTGTTAGCTTGCCAGAACATTGTATCATAACTGGTGCCCCTATATCAAATCAACACTAACATTTTGTGGTGATTTATTGGTGATTCACAAAAAAATAGAGCAGTCTGAACACACTGAATAAAAACACACAAAATGTTTATCCAATCCTTGCCTTCCAAATCATATAAAATCTATCTAGATGGCACAATATTGATGGAGAAGATGCTGCCATATTTTGAAGAATTAGGCAATATGGGAGCTTTTTTAATCAGAACAGTAGCATAGTGGAAATGAGCTTCTCTAAAAATGAAGGGCAATGTACAGTATATGCTATTGCAGAGTTAAAATTGCAATTAATGCAATGTAAAGGTATTTGTACAGTACTTCAAACCCCATAGTATATGTCTATAATTGACAGTATTATTATTGATGAGCAGCATTATTACTCTTCTTGAACAGGAATGCAGAATCATAGAAAAGTTTGCAATTTTCCTTTAGCAGTGGAATTTTATCAGTCTCAGTAGCAATGTAATGTACAATCATATACAACCAATTAGCAACCAATTAGATGATTTTATCAAACAAGAGATCAATTTGATCACAATGCTAATTTACTGTACCTTGAAAAATGTATAAAAAATAAAAAAGGGCTTTCAATGAACCAATGCAAAAAAAATAGAGACCAGTAAATGCTGCCTGTCATTATAAATTTATCAAACACAACAGCAGCACTTATTGGTAAATATTACCTAAAAGGGTCAAAATGCATGTAGATTTCACAAATATTCTGATTTAACTATTAGGAATAACATGTATATATTATTTACAGTAAATGTATGCAGGAGGGTGTTCTCCAATAAAAACACTGCATACATACTTATTTTATATCATAAATGATTTATTAGTTTAGCACTTCAATTGTAGGTCACAGTCACTTTAAGTCAACCATGTCACCTTGGATGTTGCAGCATTTATATAACACAGGGATACTTCAAAGTCACTAGGATGTCTTGTGCTAATAATAAGTTTCCAGTTTAATTCTAAGATTGTGTATTTTTTATGCTTTTTATTGTGTCTTTTTTATTTTTTTTTATAAATCTTCTACTAAGTTGTACAAAAAATGTGGCATATTGAGGATGGCACTTAATTTTGTCTTTGGAAACCTAAAGTGATCAGATTGGTGCTTGGTAAGCAGATATTGTCCAAGATCTGGTCCCATGTTGTTTCACAATGTGGCAGAACCTTTATAAATGTGTGCATCTAATGTTTTGCAAATCAGCAGGTTAGAATAATGATTGAAATGGTTTATATGTTAACACTTGGCATAAATGTAAAAATACAAATAAAGGTAAAGGTGCTGGTGGTATTCACCCCAAATAACTAAGTACCCAGATCTGTGAGTAGCCACTTTTCCTTGATGCTTTTCTCAGGGCAAATATATTTTCAGAATTCGAAAAATGGTAATGCATAAATTTAGAACTGTTTTTAATGGCAACATTTTCCATTTATATACACTTCCATAGAGATAGAATTTACTATATAGACTATAGAGGAGTATGTAAATTAAAATCTGCACTTAAAAGTGCCAAATTGTTTATCAAAATAATACTGAACTAAATACCTCAAACTTTAAATTAACGGGCATATTAATAGCATTTATTATTATTTATAATATGGAATGGTGTCAGGTGATTTGTATAAGGGTTGTTGCAGACATGGCTACTGGGGGGGATCAATCTCCCCTAAATGCCTTCCGACTGGCTAGAATGTATGTCACCAATGGGATGACATTCTGAACTCTTCGAATTCCAAAGTTACCCAAAGTTGCCTCATGAGGAAACTTCGGGTAACTTCAGAAAGCTGAAGTGTTCCAAGTGCCATTCCATTGGCAATTTACATTCTAGCCATCGGGAAGGCATTTAGGGGAGATAAGTCACCTGAAGAAGAGCCGATTTGTCAGTGGTTGACTTATCTCCTCCAGTAGTCATGTCTGACTCCAGCCTAAGAGGTCTTTTGTAGCACAATGCCTTAAGACACCTTATAAGACTTAAAAGAGACAGCTGAAGGTATTAATCTAAATAGTAACAGATTACTCTATAAAATGTTTTTACACAGGGTGAAGTGTAAGGGAGCCACAAAACGTGTCAAGGGGGCAGCCAAGCTTTTGTGATATGCTTCTGTAATTCTGGAGATTATAACGTTTATTAAAATCATTTAGATTTTTTTACAATTTGAAACTGGCTTCTTCGTTGCTCCTTTTTTTGCATTTACTTAAACAGAAAAAACTATAATTCTTATTAGAGAAAAATGTAGAATTCATTGATATAGTACCAGATTAGTATTGACCACAGCATAATTTGTGTACACCTATCTTATTTCACACATCCTTGTAAGTAATTTGGGAAGGAATGGACATTGGAACATATTCCCTTGCCTTATACAGATACAGAAGGAGGTATATATTCTGGAAAACAAGGTCTGTCTCTCTCTCCCTCAGAGATGGACACATACACACAGACATCAACGCACATACAAACATATAAAACACACACATCACATATACACTTGGATTTATTGAATTGCCATTCAAACAACAAAAATGTATCAAGCTTTCAAGGGAAAACCAGTGGCAAACACCCCAAACTCCCAAAGTTAATGAAGGGTAAAAACATTTTCAAATGGTTCAATGGACAGCTGCCATTGATTTTTACATGAATTTGACAGGTTTTAGATGTAGTATTTGTGGGTTCAGACATTTACAGCTTGAGTGCATAATAAATCTAAAAAGTTTTTCTGTATAAATTCAAGATTTTTCACTAAAAAACACTATATAACATTTTGGAGATTTTAATATTGTAGATTTAATCACTTTTTATACAGTACAACATATGGAAGCTATTTGGTACATAGTGTTTTCTTTTCTTATAAATATAGTACATGGCAGGTTGCACACATACTTGGCACAATAGCATGTCACAGTAACAGATGCTTCTTTTATATCAATTGAAGTTGTTTCATAATTTTATTGTATGCCAATTAAAAATCTTTCCTGAAGTATATTTCCAAACAGACATTTCTATTATGATTCATAATTGCTTTATCATCTAAGGATTCACTCTGTTTAATGTTGGTCCTGTCACTGGTTATATTTTTATATTAGTTGCATCTTCCGTTTAATATTAAGTCAATCAGGTATGTGAAGCCGATTCAACTTGACCAGCCTTTTGTTTCTGAAATAGTTTTATAACTATTTTTCAGTCAAAGTTAATGATGGAGATGTGTAAACCAATTAAACTAATTATAATTTTCCATTGACATATTAACCTCTTATTCAATGAAATGCACAATGTGCTAATGTTTTCCAGAAGTACCATAATAACTCTCTATCTAACCAATAATACATAATATGAAACAATTGCATTTTAAAAAAAGTGAATTGCTTTTGTCAGCTGAAGTGTAACTAGAATTGTTTTCATTATCAAATTTTTTTTTCTTTTACGAATGCTTAGTGAAACATTATACAAAATTAACATCAAAATATTATTACATCTTCAGATTGCTTGATATTTGTTATATTTTTTAGTCTCTTATTGCCACTATTTATCAGTTCATAGAAAAGAATGGAAATCACTGTATAATGATGGGGCATGTATAAGTCTTGTAGAATATAAACATTTTAGAATAAAAGATAATTCAGGAACAATTTTGAATCAACAAAGCTTATAGGCATTTAATCAAAGGAGACACAGCACTATACTGAATGCGTATTTCCCATAACACTTGGCGGCCCGATTTATTCAAACCCAAATCCCTCTTAATTTACCAATAACAAATATTATATGACATTTGACTTTTTCAAGTTGTCCCCAGAAAATGTTTTATTTATTGTATTATTGAAAGAAAACCAGCGTTAACAGACCGAAACTATTGAGAATCCTGAGGGTAAAAAACAGTTTTCCAGTTGTTAAAGGGACCAGCTACTAATGACTTCTACATTGTTTCAGCAAGTTTTAGCTTAAATTTTTTCATACTAAAATTTTTTGCCGTTTCAGAGCATAATGAATCTAAAAAATGTAGCTTTTCTTTTTTAAAATGAAACAAGTAAAATTTGATGTTTAATAAATGGGCTCCTTAATCTTTTTTATGTGGCATTCTGAGTTAATATCCATGTTTATTTGGGCTGCTGATCACTAGATATGTGTTATTTATTCATGTGTGTAAGCAGCACGAAATTCTGAGAGTAAGAATGTTGCTTACTGCTCCCTTGTAATTGGGGTTCAGCACAGGGCTTCTTTAGGTACACAAAAACATATACGTAGAGGCTGATTTACTAAACCTCAACTTTTTCTCACTATATTAAAAAAAATTCAATCAAACTCCTAAACCCGAATCCCCTTAATTTACCAATAATTATTCTTAAAATAAGAGAAAAGGCTGCAACAAAATCATACCACAATTTGATTTGTGCAACTTTTTAGATTTGACACTCGAATTGTGCAACTTTTTCAAGTTG
>CM044448.1:83807533-83823288 GCA_024363595.1 Xenopus borealis | reverse complement strand
GATGCACCTGCTGAGAGGTGGCTTTAGACTGGCAGTTGCTGCAGGTTTCCCTGATTCCATGCAAACTTGCATGTGATTCAGAAGAGGAAGCAGGATCGAAATACAATGCTTCAACTACAGTAGTGCTAAAGAGTGTGTTTGGACTGAAGTACATTTAAGGGTTATTTATTTAGGGTGGATTTCAAAGTTATGTAATTTTTTTTAACTCTACTAAATTAGAATGTACTTATAACTCGAATGGGAGGTTATTTATGAAAAAACATGAACATCTAACATTAAATCAGATAGGAACAACCCAAAAATTTTAATCAAAATCAAATAGAGTTTTATTCCAAGAAAAAAACTTGAATGTCAGGAAGGCAGTTTCACTAAAAATTTGCACATGGTGAAATTTGGAAGTTCACTGAAAATTTTGATACTGCTAATCCATGGCCGGCGAATAAATTCACTCATCACTAATAATGAAGATTTTTAGAACATAATTATGGAGGGTCTAATGCCTATTCTTGTGTGTACTTGGGAACAAAGAGTTTACTTTTTCTTGCAGCTTCTTCTCTTTTTATTCTTTAGTTAAAGGAAATTATACCCCCAAACAATGCAGGTCTCTATAAAAATATATAGCATGGAACAGTACATACTGTATGTAAAATCGTGTATCACATTAATAAACCGTTTTCATAAAATAACCTCCCATAACCTTTCATAAAATTATACTTTTTTAGTAGTACAGGGCATTTGCCATTTTGTAACCCTAAATAGAAATTTTCCATTTTAAGTGCCAAGGGATCATATGATTTATGTTGTACACAAACGAAACAAGAATATACAGATGCAGCCACTTGGATTTGTATGTTAAATGCGTCGTGACTCAGGGTAAATTGAAGAAACGGTGTTATCTAAAGTCATCTTAACTCATTTAATGCATTTAACCTTTTCATTAGCATACCAAAGCACCATTGTTTTCAATGGTGAACTCTTTAATTGGATGGGATGTTGTGACACAATATTCTGTGAAAAGTGAGTTAAATGGGATAGATGAGTTAAGTTATTCTGTGTCAAACGTACAATCCAAAGTGGCTTCATCTGTACATTCTATAAATGTTATATTAACGGACAGCAGTCTGCATTTTACTCCCACACGTCTTCCTGTTAAAGTTGCAGTGTTTCCTGTCAGGTGATCAATGAGTGACACACAGAACGTCACAAAATCATGGCTCAAGGGAAAAGGGTAATATTTAATATTATACCAGTTTGGTATAATTATTTAATATGTTACATCATAAATAAACTATAAGTCAAGTAATCTGGTTGTTAAGTTGTCATTCTGGGGGTATTGTTTTTCTTTAATTGCCAAGATTATTTTATGTAATATCTTCTATACAATGAGAATTTTCTTCTGCCCATAAATTTCATGTATCTTGCGCTGTCATCAGTGGATACAATTGCACTACATTTGTAAACCAATAGCTGCACATAACATATAGGACAAAGGTAATAAATAATTGTAGTGATATGTACTAATAATGATTTCTTAGGTGGCAATACAAAGCCCGATTTTTCAGAGATGTATGTGCTATATTTCCATAGACACTGATATTAAGGGGGTTATTTATTAAAGTCAGAGGGGGGGAAAGTAAATTTTTCATGATTTATTAAACCCTGATGGTGCTTAAAGTTTGAATAAAAAGTACTCCATCTCAAAACTGCCAAGGTCATGTAGAAGTCAATGGCAGATGTTAAGTTTACAATTGGAAGATATCCTGATCTGCTCTGGGTTTGTACAATTATACCAAAATGTTGTGGTCGCGAGATAATCCAAAAAATTAGTGTTTTCGGGTTTCAAATCTGAAAAAAAATCACAAATTTCTGACTTTTTCCCCCCTCACCAGATTTTTTTTGTGAAAATTTATTGATGAATATGGTAAAAAAAAGTCTGTGGGAATTTGGTTTCAGAGTTTGTGATTTTAGTCATGCTTTCTAAAACCACTAATATCAGACCTTTTATAAAAAAGCCCCTATGGGGCCCATATAATTAAAACCAAAACCATTTTTCTGGTTGGACTTTAAAGGGTTATTTATCAAAGTCCATTTTTTCTGACGGTATTTTTGTAGAGGAAAAACTGAATTTTTTCGTGAAACTTCAGACTCAGACCTGCCAAGTTCATGTAGAAGTCAATAGCAGATGTCCTGAAGTTATCCTGATTTACACTGAGTTTCCGAAACAATTACGGTATTTGTGCTTCAAATGCAAAAAAGTTGTGGAATCAGGGTTTTTTTTATGACCTTTTCAAGACTTTTCCTGCACAAGAATTTTTTGGAAAAATGTATTGATAAATGAGAGGGAAAGTCTGTGTGGATTTGGTTGGAGTGGCTTTTCAAAAATAGTGAGGTTTTGATCAATAACCCCCTTAAAAATAAGCCTCTACATTTACATCAGACATTACTTTTTAAGTACTAATCCCCCTTGCTTATAAAACCCCCTACCCTCCATAGTCCCCACTCCCTGCTCACCCCCCCCCACAGGTGTTAACATCAGTAAATGCCCCTAAGCCAGTAATTACCCCTCATTGCAGAGTCAGAGAAGTGGAGTTCACAGGCTCCATATTACCGCTTCTTCTGAAGCTTTGGAAATTTCCGTCACTTTCAGTACATTCAAAGTTATGAAGCAGAAGACTACTCCAATTATGCATGTGCTTACTTACTGAAGATTACCAAAGCTCTTCAGATGGCCCTTATGAGCTCTGCTGTGCTGACTCTGCAATGAGGGGTAATTACCAGCTATGGGGCATTTACCAATGTCAACATCTGTGAGGAGGGGGGCAGGGACTATGGAGGGTTGGGAGCAGGGGTTTTTATAAGCAAAGGGGTTCTCCTTTAATAATTGGTTATAATAGCAATTGTGGTTTAAACAATATCTGAACAATGTGGAATGCTTAGTTATGTTTCAACTCTTTGACATTTTAGCAGTGCGATCTGCTTAAACACATTTGCATAGTGAATGAGCACTTCATTCGATATATCTATATGAAGACAGAGATATGCCATTGACTTCTATGGAATCTCAATAGGTTTAAGTGACATAATTTACATTTTTGTGTTTTTTTTTAATAATTTACTGAAAAAATACTCATGTCCTTGATTTAAAATCTAAATAAGTTGTTTTAAAATCCAACAGTGTAAAGGCATAATGAAACAAAAAATCTGAGTAAAATTCAGAGTAAAACTCATGCAATCTCTGTAGTTTGTTGCAAATCCAAGAACCATGTATTTCATAATGTGATCATGGGCATTTAATGGCACAACTCGTAATTTGATCCATTATTCTTTCATTACATAAGGGCTGTGTCAAAGGATTTTCATTATCCTCTCAGCACGCCATTCGCCATGGACCACATGATATCTTGAAAACTCCATTAAATTTCTCTAATGAAAGTGCTTAAGAGGTCACCATTGCTAGCATAAATTAACCATAGATAACATATAAAATATATTATTAGTGACAATACTTGACATTTTAAGAGCAATAAAATTAAATTTGAAAGATTCTGTTCAAACATAATTATGCATCTAAAAAAAGAAGTGTTGTTTAGCTACTGTGTGTGCACATTTACATAACCTTATTTGAAAGAAAGGGAAATTCGGCTTTGCTGTAATAAATATACTTCTAATATAAATATAATGTATTATTATCCATTTGTCCATAACTTATGTGCAGAATCATTCAAACACATTGAAAACTTTAAATTTGCCATCATGCTGATAAGAAATCCAAAGGAATTCAAGTTTCTCTATCTTACAGTAAAGTATAAATATTTGATTTAGAAATGTTTTTTATAACAGGGACTTTTGTGCAATTAGATATACAATGCATTTTAATGCTTGAAGTCCTTGCACTGATTAAAGATGAATGGTTGTTAATGAATGCTCCAACTTATTAGTGGCTCAAATAGGTAGAGACTTATTTATTGGAGTTCAAATTTTAGTGGTTTTAGAGTTAAACTCTATTCTTTTAAAACTACTGTACGAATGCCATGAAATTCATTAAAAGTTCTGATTACCTTTAATGGATTGGAACAGAAAAAAAATGCTGAGCGATGTGCTTAAAAAATACGAATACCTCAAAAACCTCTAGAAATTGTGTTTTTAGATAATTACTAATGAACAAAATCCAAAAACCTCTAAGGGGGCCATTTACTAACATTTTTACCAATTTTCTTTTGCTAGGAATTGTCCAAAAATCTAGAATTTTTAGATTTGATATTCATACTTTTTAGCACATTGTTCAATTTTTTTTTTTTCGTTCATACTTTTTCTATTTGGATCTTTTAATAAATTCAATGACATTTGCTGTTTTAGAGTTTGTGGGGCCAATTCACTAAGATGCGCAAATTCGTTAGCGTTGGCTTCGCTAGCGGTCGCCGCAATTCGCCAGGCGAATTTTCGCCAGCACTACGCAAATTCACTAAAGTGCGAATTTACGCTCAGGTCGGTGAACGGTAGCGTAGTTGTGCTAGTGTTACTTCGCTAGGCAGAGCTAGCAAAGCCTAATTTTAAGTTATAATAGAAGTATATGTTACAGCCACTACATTCCACTACACAAGCACAGGAAACCTTTAATAAATTAAATAAAGTTGTCCTATTGCCCTACATGTGCCCCCTGTATAGTTGTGTTGCCATATGTCATGTGGGGGGGGGAAGGAGGGTAACCCCCCCAAAAAAATCGATCTTTTTCAGACTATCACCCTCCTATGCTAAAATACGCCATCTTTTTTTGGGACTTAGAAAAAAAAATTTACATTTTTTTTTTAACCTCCTATCTATTGTATTGAACTTCGCCTGGTCTGTCCATTTAAATGCATTTAAAACGCATTATGCCTAGTAACTATGAGCATTATATGAGTGCTAGAACTGCGCTCATTTACCCTTTTTATTCAGGGGTTTATTTAAGATTTAGTTCATAATACAGGGTAGAGCTCACTTTCAATAAGAGGCCTTGATATGGCAAACATTTTTTTGTAAAATGTAAAGGGATTAAACATTGAATTAAATTGTCTCAAATGTAAAGAAAGTGGTTTGTTTGTTGTCATTGAATGATTTAAAAGATATGCTGTTGTATTTGTGTGTTACCTACATACCTTAAGAGGGTCACAGTAGGCAGTTGATTCTGTTATTATTTAATGCCATAACATTAAATTATCTGATTATTGTCACTCCCTTTATTTTAAGAGGGTAAACCACTTACTTTTGCTGTATTTAAACAAGTGCATGTATGGGATCTGTTGTCTGGAATGTTTGGGATGTGGGTTTTTCTACATAACTTTTAAAGACAAATTTACGCATTGGCCTTCATCAATCGCCTTTTGGATCATTAACACTTTTTGTAGTAAAGCCTACAGAGAATTCACTCCACAATTAACTTGACTGTTGACTTACATACCAAAAAGTTGTGTAAATAATTTTGGCAATTTTAACATAGGGGCAGTTTTCAAACAGCAGAAACTATCTCTATGCTGTGTGATTAAATTAACAAATTGGATGCCAGAAGGTTCTTGAACAAAACAAATAGTCATGTGGTTTGGAGCACCAAAACTTTTTGTGGCAAAACCTAAAGGAATGCCACTCATCTTCAAACTGGCCAAACAGAGAAAAAAAGTGAGGCAAAATCAAAGTAAAAAAAAGGTTAAACGTTGGGGAAGGTGGCAACACAGGAAAGGATCAAAAACTATAAATGAGAATGGGCTAGATGAATTGGTAAGATGTCTGACAGTAGTGCATATAGAGTTTACATTTACATTATTGGGTGGATAAGGAAAATATAAAAGTGGAAAGTGTATGTCTGTATGCTAAGCATGATTTGAAACCCAGTGTAAATAAAGAAGTTTTGGATGAGAATAAGTGCACTGAAACTTTACGGGTTGAAATTTCTACAAGTTGTGCTTCAACAGGCAAGTTGTAGGAGTTTACTACAAAAGCCTCTCATATAGAAGAGGCATAGTTTGGGCTGCTTTTGCAAATAGATAAAGCTGAAAAACAGGTCATGGGGATTTTAATTACCTATTTTAACTTCATGTCCCAATTTACAGTCACTCTTTTATGAAGAAGTTGTGGATGAGAAAAAGTGCACTGAAACTTAATGGGTTGAAATTTCTACAGATTTTAATTACCCATTTTAATTTCATGTCCCATTTTACAGTCACTCTTATATCTTGGCCTATGTCATTACAACAGAAATGGGACTGCTCCTCCCATAACAGGTTAACAAATCTAAATGGGTAATTGCAGTTAAAAGTTCACTTAATTTACAAAATGCCACTAACCTAAAGAGTAGAAGTAAGGCATATTTTTTTTCCCTTCTATCATAACTTTAAGGGGAAGACAACACCAAAATCTACTTGGGAAGGGTCAGGAAATATTTTATATACACTGGCTTTTTCTTTAAATTGCTGTAAAGAAAGTGTACTCTTATCTATGTCACACAGTGCTGACACAATTTTTCAATGATTTTCACCTTTGTAATTCTATTACCGAAGAGTTTTCCCTTATTCAGGTTTTTCTGCTGGGCATAAAATAACTTCCTCTTTTTATGGTCTTCATGTTAATCAATCACTGTCTTTTTGATTTATGCTCAAAACTGTGGAACTAATGAAAGAAAATTGCTAAAGAAATGCTTGTAATGGTTACAGATTATTTGCAAAAGACAAGCATTTTTCTGCTTAACTAGGCATGCTTTTTCTAAATCATTAGTTATCAAAAGAGCAATTAAACAAAGAAACTCATACTCATAAATAAAGTGTATGATTCCAAGATCTTTAAAATGTAAAAACTAACTCATATTCAGAAACTCAATATAAGATAAGAAAAGGGAAGAGGGAAATACTGCAGAAAATAATTAGCCAAAATGCTTCTAAAAACATTTGGACATCAGTGGGGCAGACCAGCAGTTGTGGGTAGGGGGCAGAGAGGAACAGGGGCCACATAGCTGAAGCTGAGTTCAGTATTTAGGCTGACCTCAGACTGTTTGTGAACGCACATAGGCTGATCGGATTCTAATCAATGAAGCAGGGGCACAGAGCAGATCTATTTCTCTCAGCCTGCAAAAATACACAGGCTGACAACAGGCAGAGTAATCAGCCTGTGTGCCTATAGAATAAATTTTATTTCCCTACATAAAATGCACATATTTTTCAAGAATAAAAAAGGAAGTTCAATACCATAAATGAGTTGCCTTATATATATTTGTATGCCTTATGTATTGAGAACCAACAACTAGCTCAAGAGTTGCCGCTCTGGCCCGGCATCAGAGGGGGACAGGGGGGGGACAAGTGTCCCAGGCCCGGGGCTGAAGGGGGGCCCGGGAGTGCTGCAATATTAAAAAGAGCTGGGCCCCCCTTACGAGCGCAGAAGCATGCGCTCTACGCGAAGTCCTCAGTCAGAATACGGAAGTGCCGAACAATTACGGAGTCCTGAAGAGGCGGAAAGACCCGAAGTCATGAAAGGAGTCGACACTGAAGTCCTGAAGTGGCGAAAATGCCCGAAGTCACGAAAGGAGCCAACACCGATGTCCTGAAGCGGCGAAAAGAACCAATGTCATGAAAACAGCTATAACTGAAGTCCTGAAGCCACGAGTTCATTTCTACCGACACCAATGTGGGTTTTTTTGTTTTTGTTTTTTAATCCCCTGGCCACCAATGTTTTATTTTAATAGTCTATAGGCCCCTGCACCAATATTTTTTTTTAATATTTTTTGGAGCCCAATTTTTTTAACTTGTTAGGGGGGCCCTGGCGCCAATGTTTTTTTCAAAAATATTTTTTTGGGGCCCCAATTTTTTTTTATTTGTGAGGGGGGCCCTTGGGCCAATGTTTTTTTAAAAATATTTTTTGGGGCCCCAATTTTTTTTAATTTGTGAGGGGGGCCCTGGCACCAATGGTTATTAAAAAAATATTCTTTGGGGCTTGTAAGGGGGGCCCTGGCACCAATGTTTTTTTTTTTAAATATTCTTTGGGGCCCCATTTTTTTTTTACTTATTAGGGGGGCCTTGGCGCCAATGTTTTTTTTTTAACTTATAAGGAAGCCGAGACCATCAATATGTGTGGGGGGGTTACTTTTTTAGTGCTGATATCTGTGTGGTCTTTGATGTGGAGTAGCCGGGATCAGGGGTGGGGCTTGGGTGTCAGCATGGGCGGGGCCCAGGGGGCCCCATAAATTTTATTGTGCGGGGCCTGTGATTTCTAATGGCGGCCCTGTTGCCGCTAATTCAAAATATTGAATCACAATGTTAATGCAAGTGCTGATAAAATTCAAAAACTGTCAGGTATTATAACAATGCCACAGACCATCATATATGTACAGTCATACAGTATATTTTTTAGATAGTTTTTTTGTAATCTCCCCCACATGGAGAATCAAAATAAGTAACATTGTATACTTTTACATTGTTACTTATCCAGACATTCAAATTGCTTCTTTGATTGATGTTTCCTTTTAAAATGTCAATGTTTTTCCTCTTCTACTTGAAATTTCAAAGCCTTTCAATTAGGATCAGATATGAGCTTAATTTTTTAAAAATAAACCAAAAAAGAATAAACCAATGCAACAATGCATTAAAGAAAAACAAAACCAGAATTGTCAGGATTCACTGAGCTATGTCAGAGCAAGTGATCAAGAAAGATAATGCCTGCAACAGATGACAGGCTCTGAAATGGAAGTAGTGCTAGTTAAATCCAGAGAGTACAGGGTAGAAGTTGAAAAGTCGAAAGGACAAGGAAAGGGAAATTCACTGGGGGTGCCAATGTATTGGGCACCCTTAATTAACTACAATAGATTATCCCTGTCCCTGCTGCACTGCACCTCCTTCCTTTGCAAGTCCAGATATTCACTCTGCTGTCAGTGGCGTAACTACCAGGGGTGCAGGGGGTGCAATTGCATCCCCTTGGGGCCCATTGGAGCCACGAAAATGGTTATGGCAGGTGGTTATCTAGGGGAAGATTATACATCACACATGCCATCAACACTCCAGCATGCAATTTATAGAGGTAAGGGATCCACAGGGGGGCCCAGGTGCCCATCCTGTACCGGGGCCCACCAGGGAGTAGTTACGAAACTGTCTGCTGTGCATGTGTCCAGGGCACCCAATGAGGGCTGCAAGAGCAGAGGTGTAGGGCAGAAATGGTACAATGGTTAATTTTATTTACTAGGGATGTTTAACACATTAGGACATTTCGTTTGATTAATACAGCCTTCACAATACAAGAAGTAGTTTTTTCCTATATTATTATGTATGCTGACATCCATGGGTTTGGGAATGTTTCCATGTTGTCCTATTCTATAAACCACACTTTGCCTGAATCAACTCTTTTATTAGATCTGTTATCCGTCAGTGGAAAAGTTAAAATGTTTCTGTAATTTTGTTGTGAAATACAGTGTCTAGTAGAATTAAGTATAAAGCAACTAAACTTTTGAGTATGTTTTTCCATGCATCAAAGGGGCTCCTTCAATTCAAATAAATGCTAAAACAACAAATATCACAAAATAATGGCAAATTTATTCACTATTATCTAATTCATGATCTTCTATTACTGTGCAGAAAACATGTAAAGCTTTATCTTCTATATAGATTTGTTTAGCCTACTATTATATGAAATATAAGTGCTGTCTTTTGAGCACTGCTTAGAAGTTTTAAATGTACTACATTCCTAAGTTCAAAGCTCCTAGACTCCACCATACAACCTTTTTACCAACATGAAACTGCTGGTTCTCACAATATGTAAGAAAATGTAAGTAAGGTGGTATGGGGAGTTAGCTCATTGTTGTCCACTATCATGCATAGTAAATGTTATTTCAAAAGAAATTCAAAATCGTGCAAATTTAAAATTAAAAAACAACAAGCATACATTTAAACTGCTGCACTCAGCATATCATAATCTCTTTGAGAAGCATTGCACTATTTCTTGGGATAATTTGTCTTATATGTTTCTTCCTTTTGTTTCTAGGAAAGTCTTTGTATAAAATCTGCTGCTTAAGCATTAGGAACTGTAGTACAATACAAAGCAAAACTAGAGAGTGATGCTGTGCTTATAATAAAGCTATCAGCCCTACATTTCTTCTATATAACTTTTAACTTCTATATAACTTTTAACTTCATCTCACCTTAACCAGTCTAATGAACTCAACAAACCTACAAAGCAATAAGACCTCTAGAGTCTATCACTTGCTCTGTTTCCGTTTAACTCAAATATGTTAATTTGCTCACCTAAAAGGCCATTGATATATGGTACAGGTATGGGACCTGTTATCCAGGACCTGGGATTTTCCGGATAATGGATTGAATTTAAATATAAAAAAAATTTTATGGTCAAAACTTTCGAATTGTGAATTATCCAAACTCAATTCGAGTTTTCACTAGAATGCAAATTAGAATTTTGAGATTTATCATACTTTGGCCCTTTAAGAACTAAAGTTGACTATTCGCCACCTAAAACCTGCCAAGTTCATGTATAAGTCAAAAGGACAGGTCCAGTAACCAATTTGGACTCACTGAAACATGAATTTGAAATTTGACCTTTAATAAATCAGCAATATGAAATATGCTGGCGCTATAGAAATACATGTTAATAATAATAATGAATGTGCCTCTAGATAAAACCAATGGCCTGGTTTTGCTTCCAATTATAGTTTGGATCAAGTCCAAGAGAAAGAGGAAATCAATTTTAAAAGCTTGGATAATTTAGATAAAATGGAGCATTCTTGATAACAGGTTTCCAGAGAACAGATCCCATACATGTAATACATTCACATGGATTTTTTAACATTTCTAAAATGTGGGGTAAATAGCTGAAAAAATCAGATAAACAAATATGTTATTGTTTTATGTGTGAGTATGTGAGTTTAGCATAATGTACTTCACATTTAGGACCTGCTTTATTTTTCTAGGTTTGAAATGTATATATTTATCTTTAAAAATTAGTTCAAATACTGGTGAAAACAAGGAACACATGAACAGGAAAATAATTCCACTCCAATTATAAATTCATTCACTTTCTCAACTGCAAAAGCACGTTAAATGTTAATCTTTTTGAGATTGCTGACTAATACATATTGTGTTTCCAATATAAATGGAAAAGGAGAGAATTCTGCAATAGAAATCAAATAGTAAACAAGACCACAATGCAAAATGTCAGGAATAATGAGATAACAGTGTGATTTTTGTTTATACAATGTAAACTACTGCTAAACCCACAGAATCAATTCAGGAAGCAAACTACCTAAAATGCTTATCATATTTTTCAAGTGTGGGGAAAAATTCAATTATATTTTTAGATTTTTTTTAATCTACCTACAAGGTGATAGCAGTATTGGTATTCTGGAAATATCTAACCTTATCCAAGAGAACAGATGTTTTATTTATCCATCCCAGCAGGGTATGAAATGCGCAAAAAATTAACTGAAGTGTGGCTTTACATATACTGTAATTCTGCCTAAATATATATTTTACAATCTAAGGAAACATGAATTTATATGCATATCAGCATTACTACATATATGTATTACTACAGTTTTAGTGGGTTTTTTACTTCTTAAGCCCTGCATACAGTAATTATAAGCTAATAAGTAATTATTGACTCTATATTCCTTGGTGCAAACCCAAAAGGGTTATCACTTAAATACCAGGATGTATTTAAAGAAGACTTTTAAAGACCTTCATTAATCTGCACATCATTAGTGATGGGTGAATTTATTCGCCTGGGACAAATTCACTGCAAATTCCCGCGATTTGCCACAGGCGAATAAATTCACTAAACACCAGTAAAATTTCGCCTAGCAAAAATTCGCAAAACGCCCCAGATTCGCCCATCACTACACATCACTATATATTTTTTCTTTTGTTTCTATGCATACATTGCTAGAGGCATATGTTCCTCTCAGGGCCACTGACTGGTCACACCAATTTTTCTGGAGTCAGCTTAAGTTTTGGGGCTTTTATGACAAATAATTTGATTTTGCAATAGCTGTGAAAATATCTGTGACCTACTTTCACTGTGGGCTCTCTACATGCCATATACTATAAGTCATACTGTGCATTAAACTGTCTACAAGACACCTGCAAGTTCTAAGGATATATGGAGAATGGGCTAGAAATTTTGAGCAGAGTTTCAGCAACTACCTGTACCTAAAAAGTGCTGTGCAAAAATATATATTTAACCACAAATATATGGTTTGTTGTGGTCAACTTACTGGCATTTTTGAAAGTGAAAGCAAGCTTTGACTGTAGTTCTAGAAAGTTATTCATAGGATCTGGAACATGTTTAACAAAAGCATCAGGCCATCAGGATATTTTTACAATATCTCAACAGATCTGAATTAAATAATTCTGTAAACCATTTACAATGTGAAGGTTTAATTGGAAAAACACAGAAATATTTCATAAATGTTTTTCTTCCAGATTCTGCTTTTTTTAGTGCTGAGAACATGCTCTTGGTCTATTATGAGAAATCATTGTTTAGTTGAGTCAGCAGAGTAGCTAGTGTACAACAAATCCCTTTGGATGCTTTGAAATAAATCATAGTTAGTTGTAAGCTCAACTAACAATTGAAGAAAGAAATATTATGTCAATATTTCAGAGATGGGTTTTATTCTTGAAAGAATAAAATGCTTTAAAGACACTTTCTTTATCTAGCTCACTAAACAACTGCAATGCAGATAGTTATCACTTCATGTATTATTAATGATTTTCTTTTGTTAGTGGTGAGCCTGAAAATTAAACTCTATTTCAAAAGGAAAGTAATTCTGCACAAACCATTTTGGATGGCAAATGTCATGTGAAATGTATAGACCCCCCCCCCCCAACTGATGGGGATTCCTTATTTTTTACTGTGAGCAAATTTGAATTGTCAGTAAAATTTTACATTGATTTATTAAATGTTTGGAGGAAAAACATAAGTTTTCCCATCTTTTCACCTTAAACAATTCAAACATTTTCTCATATATATCATTCTTTTCTAGTATTTTCCTGAAAGAAAAGATGTGAAAAATGTTATGTAATGAATTGGGGGACTTTTCATAGATTTGTAGTGTGAAAAATATATAACAATGCAAAAAGCTTTTTGACTGATTTAGAGCAGACGTTGACCCATTTGAGTCATAAGATACTTAGTTAAATGTTTCAAAATTTCAAGAAAAAATGTCAGAATGTCCAGAAAAGCTCTAGATATGTGAGAACATACTCAAAACCAAGAAAATGCAATTCAACAGAAATTTACTTGGAAAATCCTGCAGCTCATTCTATAATTTAAAATTTTACTGTAATATGTATTATTATTACATTATTATCTAAGAAGAACAAATTATAGACAGGAAAATTTCCAAACAATGCAAACTTTTTTCACTGGTGTTAAAATGTAAAAGAAAGGATTCATATCTGTGCTTTTGACTAATTCATCCCTTAGGGGAAAATTATTCCCCAAAATTAGCTCGATTAAATTCGAAATTCGATAAGCATTCGACCATCGAATGCTTATCGAATTGTTTTAGGCTATCATTTTGCTCGCTATACAATTTCTCGATGAATTCGTATGATCAGATACCGATCGTTCGATTTCACAAAAAAATCGTGAAATTTCCATCGAGTGTCTGAAAAATTTGTACGATTCGAATGATTGAACGCTCTGATCGTATGAATGGTATTCGAGCAGGTCTTAGCCTAAGAAGCCTATGGGGAGCTTCCCATAGGCTTCTATTACAATTCGGTAGGTTCAATCTGGCGAAGAAGGCAGTCGAATAACTTTAAAATCATCAAATGATCGAATGATCGAATATCCGATCATTCGATCTATTCAATAACAATGATCTAAGAGGCCAAATTTGCATATCCGATTTCACGAAAAATTCGTACAATCGTAATTCGATCGAATTCGATCAAACTTCGATCATTTCACATGAATTTCGTAAATCGGCCCCGTAGTCTTTGGCTAGCAGCAGCATTTTAAAAACTTGATCACCAAGAGCGCATGTTTAAAGCAATGGGGCTGATACATGATATGGGGCTATGATACGGTTTCTGTGCTGATTTTATGCATGAAATTTTAACAACCAAAAAAGGCCAAGAACATTTTATTGCAAAAAAAGCCACAAAACATCAACTAACAAATGCACATTGACTTCATTGTAGTTTGTGTGGAAAAACACCAATTGAAATGCATTTCATGAAATTTTCCGCAATTATTTCCAGCCAAGCAGGGTATATTTGCTCAACACTAAATATTTCTTACAACCTTAATACGTTTAGCTAAAAATCTGCTGAATAAGTGAATTGAGTTATTTAATTAATTTATTTGGTCAGTTTTGTATAGTGACATGTTCTAGTCATAGTTTTTGTAATGTAGCAACTTCCTATATAGCAGGAGCTTGAAAAAGACTTGCCCTCACACAGGGGTCCCCCACTTGTAGCTTTGCCAATATGCACCCTTGGGTAGCTCACTCACTGGAGTGCTCTCAGACTGGAGATTACAGGCAGCTCTGGAGCAAGGTTGAGTAGTGGCACCTTTCAACTCCTGAGGCTCCAGCAGCTTGGCAGGGAACAGAATGGGCTATCTCTGTACTTCTAGGGCTGCAGACCTCTCATCCAAATCTGAACAGCACAAAACAGAAGCATGCCTGCAAATCTCACACTCACTGGTTCTGTCTGGGTTCTATGTCAGGGGTGCATTATAAAGCTGTGCCACTCCACCTTATGCATTTGGCCCCTTGGAGTCTCCAAATTTTCCAGAATGCCTCTGGAGCTTCCAACCAATTGGTAACTTCCCTTCCTGTAAGACAGACAGGACAGGGGGAATGCTTTTCTGACCCCCTACATGGCTGCCACCTACCAAGCGCTGGCCTCTGCTGCCCTTCCTGCACAAGTCTGCTCCTATAATCACATGCAGCAGGTGTGCCTGAGTAGCTATAGAGTAAGCTGACCCACCCCCATCAAAAATATGGAATCTCCTTCCTCTATAATTACACCACTGTTCTTATATAACGCTTATAAATCTAAAACAAAGTTAAGCTTAATTGCTCAAAGGTGCTTTTCTTAAGGCAACAAAAATATTTGTCTGTTACAAATGATATTGCAGTCTTCATGACTACCCCTGGGCCTTTCCCAGACACTGGACAGCCACAGGTATAGCACCCTGTTACTCACCACTAGATACAATTAGTTATGAACTTGTGAGCTAGGTCACAAAGCCTATATCCAAACTGTCATCAATGACTAAACTTTCCCAAAACACAGTCTTTCTCCAGGCACAGTCTTCTCACTAACCAGACCCTTGGCCCTATCTCTCTTGGGGTCAAATTCCCTATAGAGTATAACTTCGCCAGTGACGGCTTTGCACTACTTCACTATAAATTCATGAATTTCACAAAATTCGTGAAATTCAAACGTTTTCACTATAAATTTGAGAATTTCGAACATTTTCACTATAAATTCGTGAATTTCAAATGTTTTCACGAAAAATTTGTGAAAATCAGAAATTGATGCCAGGCAAATTGCAGGAATTCGCCGTGAATTCGAGCTAGGCGAACAAATTCACCCATCACTACATGGTGCATCTATTACATTACATTTACACTGATAACTAGACATGCCAAGGGAACCTTAATAAAGTCAATAGAGTTGGTTTAATGCCCAACACATAAGGCCACTGTTAAATAATGTGCCATATGGTAACATAGTAACATAGTAAGTTAGGCTGAAAAAAGACTCGCGTCCATCAAGTTC
>CM044448.1:83790980-83804181 GCA_024363595.1 Xenopus borealis | reverse complement strand
AGGAGACATTTACTTTAGGAGAAATCTACTTCAATTCATGCTATTATGCAGAGAGGCACTGAATAAGTTAGGGATCAACTTTATGATCATAACTTTGTAACAAAAAACCCTGTCTTTGTCAACTTATGCATTGTCTTATATACTGAATTACTTATGAGACAGGGGACTGTATACTTTAATACATTTTTACTTAGCCCTAGGAGTGCTCCCACAACCGCCTTGTTTTGTATGAGTGCTGAAGATGAAACCACTTAGAATGTTTTATATATATATATATATATATATATATATAGAGAGAGAGAGAGAGAGAGAGAGAGAGAGAGAGAGTGTGTGAGAGAGAGAGAGAGAAAGACAGGGAGAGAGAGAGAGAGAGAGAGAGATTGGGAGAGGGATAGGTATAGATAGGAATACACATATTTATACAATGGGCCTTGCAATTAAGACGCTTGAGAAGTTCCCACATTGTACTGAAATATTAATACAAAAAAAAAAACAAATGTGTTTTTCCATATTCAGTCCTGAAACGCACCTGTTTTTACATTGGGTTAAAGTACCCATTCATGGCATATGTGAAAGCTGCCCCACTGCAGTTTTTGCTGAAATTGTTTTCTAACATATAACTATGCCACAATTAAAAAAATAGTTTTTTTGAAATATGAGTATCACAGAAAGCATATATTTTCTTATCATGTTTTGCAGTGGAATTAGAAAAGTGGCCAAGGGGGCTGAAAACCTTTGCAAAATACAGGAATTGTTTAATCAATTCTGGGTACATTTGGACCAGACATGACCAAATTTACATAGCAGGCGCCCCTAGTCCCACTGCTGTGGGACACATGCACAAATTTTCAGCATTGGATCCGGAGTAATGGAAATTGTAAAAATGAAACTTTAAAAATTATTGTACCTCCTGTTAATTCCCAGTGCTTCTGAACCAATGCCGGTGGTTGGGTGGCATGCCGCCCCCCTAAAATTCTGCCACCCTAGGCCAAGACCATTGTGGCCTTTCCACAAATCTGGACCTGGCACCAGGGCAGTAACCATTAGCTACTAATCAGCGATTGGCTGTTTAAGGCAGCTGCAGGAAGAATACTGAAAGCAAATACAGTATCTGATTGGTTTCCCTGTAGAATGATTAGCTTTTTTCAGCCAGCTGGAGGTAGTACTCTGAAAGCAAATACCCAATTTTCTGACTAGAAACCATTAACAATGAATTAGCTATCTGCATTTTTTAGCCAGCTGCAAGTAGAGCACTAACAGCAAATTTCTGGTTGGCTACCCAGTGTTTGCCCAGTGTTTATATATATATAAGCTTCAGTCATATCTAAATAAATTGTATGGCATTAGAAAGGTGTTCACTGGTGTTAACCAAATAAGTCAAAATAAGGCTTAATCATTGAGTACTGCTGAATTTCTGACAGAAG
This sequence comes from Xenopus borealis, assembly GCA_024363595.1. Taxonomy (NCBI): domain Eukaryota; kingdom Metazoa; phylum Chordata; class Amphibia; order Anura; family Pipidae; genus Xenopus; species Xenopus borealis. The sequence continues at coordinate 83,802,757 of CM044448.1, read as the reverse complement.
TTACATTGGAAAAGAGAAGTTTCTAAATTCCTTCTTTAAAGATCTTAATCAGGAATAGTAATAATTTTGTGGAGCAGAATTTTCTGAGGCATGAAAGAAGTATTGCCAGAGGGGTAGAGTCATTTCAGAAATTCACTTGCTATTTCTGGACCCTATGAGGGAACATGCTACAGTGCACAATTCACCTTGCATGCCATATGCCATTTTTGCCTGTTTGCTTAGCATGTCTCTTGTTGTCCTGTCCAACCTAGCTCTCATCCCCAATTTCTGAATATCATATAAAATGTAAATCATTTCAAGGGATTTTTCAGCTCATTCAAAGAGGTTCTTACCCAGAAACTACATATGTTAGTGTGTGCAGAGGTCAAACACATATGTGTGAGAGGCCACTAGAAACAAGAGAATCTGGCTAAATGTACAGCTCATTTTGCATCAGTTTCAGCCTTTTCATTAAGATCTATTGGGGTTAAGTTAAGTTGATCACTGAATGCAAAGGTTTAAACAAGTACACACATGCTATTGCAGGTTTAGCTAATCAAGAGCTGTACAACTGTAAAACAGATGTGTACATGCATACAAGCATATCCGGAATCATCCGTTTTAAAGAACAGTTTTTCCTTTTATATCAAACAATGTAAAGTACACTAGTTGTGGATAATAATGTATGCATACATTTCACTAAATGCTGATTTAACTACTTTCTTGCTAATGTCCTACCTGATGACCCAATTACGGAGATTGCAGAATGAGACCAGCATATGTAATCAAACTCCACGTTATTTAGTTACTTGGCAGGAGGAATGCTGATCCAGCTATTGCAACTGAGCAATTGGCCAAACATAAATTCAATCAGGAAGCTCTTTTTTGGATTGCATCCTGTTCTCTGCATTTTACATTTTTTATTCCTGTTGGACTTGGAATTATTAAAGCTAAAAAAATCTTCTCAGACTGGAATACCATGATTATTATCCTGCATAGCCAGACTTTTCTACATTTTACTCCTTTAACATTTTTGTAGTTTTACTAAGCCATAATGGGTAATTTTAAATTAAAAAATATTGTACTCTCTCAAAGGTATGTACAGTATTTTGTCACCCACATGTTAATACAAGATCAACGTTAGGAATTAATTTATCCTATTGATGTAATTCATGGCAGCCAATAAACAATTAGCTCTGATCTGCCTTCTGCTGTTAGACAACAAGAATAAATGTATTATTGGTTCCTGTAGCTTAATGTACTGGGGAATGTTTGCCAGATGTTGATCATCAGCTTCCTTTATTAGTACATTATTTATCATACTTATTAAATCTAAAGGTGGGAGTCCTCCCATATGTTGGAGGCAGTGTGTTGCCGAACTCTACTCTTGTTGTATAATTCAATAAATGGGCACCAGTAGATCATAACATTAGCGATAACTGCCTGTATTGGCAGCTCAATGTCCATATCACTTGGGAACAATTCAGATGAAGTAGCACAATACTCAAAAACCAGAACATGGATATCTGCTCGAAAGTGTCACTCCAAGTTTTCAGGCCTCCCAAGTGGAATCTAGGCAGGAGAGCATGCACCTCTATGTCTGTGCACTTGGCCCCTACTCTTGGGACTCTAATACTTAATAACTTACTTTGTGGAGGAGCTCAGGCTACTCACTAGCTACCCTACTTTTATCCATCACAGCTGGAGTGATATATAACTGTAAATTACCTCACACTGTCAGCTTGGCCTACCTGCCTACTCAGTTGGAATTGACAAAGAGAAGAAAATTAAACTTGTTAGCTTCTCCTTTATATACTTTAGAATTGTGTCCCTTCCTGGTCAACTATAGAACTGCCAGGCACAATTCTTACACAGGAACAAGAAACTTTTCCTAACTACATGTTAGGACCTAATTTAGCTGCCCACCAACAGGGAGCTGCCTGTAAACATAAAAGGGTAACTAACAGGCAGTCCCCTACATGTCATTAGAATAAACAAAATTGGGACTTAACCCCCAAAGCTTCTGTTCATGGATAATGTGATATAGCCAAAAATATCAGTGTAGTATTAAAAATCAATATTTATTCAAAACCATGCCATGACAATATAAACATAAAATCCTTTTAAAAACTGGCAGTATTGCATCCGGAAGGAGGGATTCCCCCCCTTTTTTCTTTTAGGTTCCTAGACTACACTACCTACTGATTGATACCAGATGTGAGAAAAAGTGAATAATATGAGCTTGAACTTAACGCTGTGTTAAAGGGTCAATATTGTCCATGCTATATTATGATAATAAGCATAGTAGGCACTTGTTTATGAGCATAACAAAGTCAGTAAACCAACGTAAATCCAGTTAGCCCAATGTTAATATGCAGGAGTTACTTCCCAAATTGTAAATTCCTTTTAGTTCTCAATGATTAATGTAGCGTGTTCCGCAAAATTTGTTCAGCAGCTGAGGCTGACAGGCCCATCAGATTAATTGCCGCCCACAATACTTCTACTGGTGCTAGTGTTGTCTAGTGTGGTATTTGAGGCATAATTCATGGGATTAGAGTGCAATGGCCCATAGTCAGACATGTATGTTAGGCAGGAAAAAGCTATTCGGTCCGGGTGAGTAATTGACGAAATAGCAATCGCTATAGTACAATTAAGTGGTACCGCCCTCGATGTTATTCAATGATGGAATGGCCACACATACTCCCGGTAGGGTTGCCACCTGGCCGGTATTTTACTGGCCTGGCCGGTATTTTAGATGGTTGATCCCAATGTTATTAATAGGAAAAAAAGATAAATATACAGGAAGGCCGGTATTTTTTTCAGGAAAAGGTGACAACCCTAACTCCCGGTGTTGGTTAGGTGCACATTAAGTAAAGATAAGACTTGTACAGACCGTATATCTAGGCATCTCTCCAGCGAGCTGACTCCTGATTGTGAAGTTTCCACAGAATTTATTTAACAGCACCTTATGCTTACATTACCCGACCTCAGGATGGGGGCCCCCTTCCTTCATATGCAGCACTGCACCTCCTCGACAGCTGTTTCGCTACTATGGTAGCTTTGTTAAGAGGTCCACCAAAAGGGAGCTGCCTGTAAACATAAAAGGATAACTAACACATCAGTCCCCTACATGTTCTTTTCTCAGATTACAACAGGTTATCTTTCTTACCAATACACTAATTAGAGTAATTAGATATTTAGTTTTCAGCATATACAGCCAGTTCACTGCTTATGCCTGGGGTTCTAGGAATTATATTTCTACTACAGCTGGAGCTGTAGGGAATGGACATGCCTGATGAATTCTTTTTTTTTTTTTATATCCGTACCTACATATTTCATACAAACAATCTACTAAATGAGTTGACATAATAAGATTCATGTGCACATCAACCTGCTGGATAATGCTTTCAAAAACCTTTTCATTGGACCAGGTGTTCTGTTGTTTGCAACAAAAAAGCTAAATAATAATCAGCACATAGTTTAACAAGTGACAGAGAAGAATATACTAATCAAAACAGGTGAATCGAGTAATGATTCATCTGTCAAAAGAACAGAATTTATGCAAAGAGATGGAGTTAAGGTAAAGCAAATTATGCCATACTATGTATTCCTGCCTAGAGAATCATCATTGGTTCTACTATCTAGAATGCTTGGGTTTTCCAGATAAGGGATCTTTCCGTTGTGTTTTTTGCTAAAACTAAAATCTTTCTTATTTTTTCATTAAAACAAATTCCACCTAACTCTTAACCATGAATTTGGCTACTTGTGTGTTTCAGTTAATAAGAATTCATTATCAAATAAGGATTAATTATACGTTGGTTAGGATCAAATACAAGGTATTGTTTTATTGCAATAGAGAAAAAGGAAATAATTTTTCAGAATTTCAATTATTTGATTAAAACTGAGTCTGTGGGAGATGAAAATTCCATAAGTGTGAGCTTTCTGGATAACCAGCTTCTGGATCCCGTACCGGTATTAAACCAACCATAGGTCCCAAGATCACAGTAGACTTGGAAATTAATCTTCTTCAAGAAGTCATCCAAGCTGCTCTTTTTTTACAGAGAAAACAATCCTAGCAAGCTGCCCTCTTAATTCAGTTCTTCTGTTCCTCATACCAGTTTGGTTGCATGCCTCTTCACTCTCTCCAGTTCATTAATATGCTTCTTAAGGATTGGTGCCCAAAACTGCACTGCATACTCCAGGTAATTGGTTAATTGGTCAAAATAGTGCTGACTGTCAAGACAATATTCTTGACAGTCAGAAAAGTTTTGATACACATTTAAGTAGATTAAGCTGCTAGGATTCCTTCTAGATTTCCCAATTCTGCACCTTAAAAAATTATATGGTATCAATACCATATGATACCATATTTTCTTGAGTGCCTTTAAATTGCAGTTTAAATATAAATATAATATAAATTAGGGATGTACCGAATCCACTATTTTGAATTTGGCCGAACCCCCGAATCCATTACAAAAGATTCGGCCGAATACTGAACCAAATCCGAACCATAATTTGCATATGCAAATTAGTGAGAGGAAGGGTAAAAGCCAGAACATTTTTTTACTTCCTTGTTTTGTGACGAAAAGTCACATAATTTTCACATAAAAGGATTCGGATTCGGTTTGGCGAGGCACAAGGTTTCGGCCAAATCCTGCCCCTTAGTCCCTACTTCTGGGTTATTTGTACCCTGGATCTTAATCCCTCTATTTCTCGTGTTGGAGCGTGAACGTCTCAACTAGCTAACTTTCTATCACTGCCTATTAGAAATATGAATTCGAAGTTCGATCGAATTTTTTAAAAATTATAATCTTCAAATATGCAAATTAGGCAAATTGGACCATCGATTATTTGAATTCGAATAATTCGAATATTCAAATAAAATTTTATTTGAATATTTGACTATTCGATGGTCGATAGTCGAATTCGAAGGATTTTACTTCACCCACTATTCCCATGGTCGAATTTTAAAAAATTTTTAATTCGAAATTCGACCAATAGTAAATCTGCCCCTAAGGGGCAAATTTATCATAATTCCCTAATTCAAGGGCTAAAAGCCCTCGAATTCGGCAGAAATTCGATAAGCATTCAACTATCGAATGCTTATCGAATAGTTTTAGGCTATTTCTACTTTGATATTTGATTTCTCGATTAAATCGTACGATCGAATACCAATCGTCCGATTTCACGAAAAAAAATCATAACATTTCCTCCGATCACTCGAAAAATTCATACGATTCGAACGTTCGAGGTGCTCAATCGCATGAATGGTATTCGAGCAAGTGATAGAAAAAAAAGCCTATGGGGGGCTTACCATAGGCTTCTATTGCAATTCGGTCAGTTCAATCTGGCAAAGTAGGCAGTCGAATAAAATTTTAAAGCTAAAGTACTTCGATCATCGAATGGTCGAATTATCGAATATCTGATCATTCAATCTATTCGATCTATTCGATACTCTCGAATTTTGGGTATTCGATGATATGCAAATTCAAATTCGAAAGAAAGTCCAGGAAGCCAGCACTCTCGATTAAAAAATAGAATATGCCTGGGTGCAAAAAGCCAATAATGTGGAATTATAACAAATGAAAAAAAGCTTGCACTCACAGGACTTACCAAAAAACCAATCAGTTTATTAAGAGAAAAGAACACCTAACGTTTCGGCTAGCAATCTAGCCTTTCTCAAAGTGCCACTGCAAATAAACTTCAACCTTATAAACACCCAGTGGCGCAAAAGCAGAGACAGTGACGTCACAGTGACATTTAGATCAAGTAAATAGATCAGTGAAAACTAATAGTAAACATCAAAACCCAATACAATTCATAAAAACACCAAATTCATATACTGTATGTACAAGTAAAAATTGATGGCTTGATGGCAGCAAGTGAAACAAATTAACAGATGCACGGTATATGTAACAAACAAGATTGGAAACATAGTAGCAACTAATTAACCGCATCGGCTTCTTCCTCAAGTTTCTATAATGCGGATAAAACAGCTAAAAGAGTAATCAGTTACTGTACAAGTTATCTGATGGAGAAACCTTGATATTTACCGTGGGGGAATGTGTAAGCACACCAAAGAAAGGCCGATCCGTGATGTAGGGGGGCGGGGTATTGTTATATTGAATTATGAGGATTACAAGCGGGGGATTATGTCTAAATTGAGTAACACCAATGTGTATGAGAGGTTACCCGGGGATCCTATGTTAGGTTTCAAAAAACAGATGGATCTTATTCTATGTAAGGTGCTTGAAGAAGAATTGATTACAGACAGTGAAATGTTACACATATATAATGTATACGTTACCTAAGGTGCACAAGGGTCTCGATCCTCCCCCCGGGGAGGCCAATAGTCTCTGCTAATTTTTAGCATATTTAGGGGCAAATTTACAAAATTCGAAGTTCGATCGAATACCGATCGTATGATTTTTTCGGATATTCGAATATGCAAATTTGGCCTCTTTGATTATCAAATACCAAATTATGGAATAGATCGGATCGGATATTCGATAATTCGATAATTCGATAATGCCTACTTCGCCAGATTGAACCTAATGAATACCAATAGAAGCCTATGGGAACCCCCCTCTATAGGCTTCTTTTGCTAAGTCCTACTCGAATACCATTCATACGAATGAACGCCTCGATCGTTCAATTCATACAAATTTTTCCGAAGGTTCAAAGGAAAAAGTTTTTTTTCGTGAAATCGAACGATCAGTATCCGAATGTATGATTTCATCGAGAAATCGAGCAAAATGATAACCTAAAACTATTCCTGTTTATCAGCCAAATAGATTCGTAGGATTTTTGGGGAATTTTAGTAAATTTGCCCCTTAATGTCTGTATTCATTTTTGGGTTGTTTTGAGGTATTTGGGTGAAATTTTTTAAGTGTGAAAATGTAATTCCTGTTTTTAATCTTGATAAAGGCTCTAGACTTGAGCCGAAAAGTCGATTAATTTTTCATGGAATAAAGTTTAAAGAATTTTTTTTTAAAAATCCCAGGAGTGCATTGATTAAACTCTACTTTTATATATATACATATATATATTTATATCAAAACAGGGAGGATGTGGGAGCACTCTAAAGGCTTTAAAGTATATATAAGTATTATAAATGCTAATGCATATACACCCAAAACAAGGGGGTTGTGGGAGCACTCCTATGGCTAAGTAAAAATGTATTAAAGTATACAGTCCCCTGTCTCATAAGTAATTCAGTATATAAGCAAATGCATAAGTTGACAAAGACAGGGTTTTTTGTTACAAAGTTATGATCATAAAATTGATAAGCCACCATACCACGTCAAGGTAAACCCAGAATGGTGGTCCCTAACTTGTTTTATTTATTATGTGCATTCTAGCATTATCTGTAATCAATGTCCGTTGAACGCTGTTTTTTCACTGAAGGCTAAATCTATATATATAGATATATATATATTCAAAACTACAGTAAAATAATGTTTTAATATTGCAGACATGATTTAAATTGCTGATGGAAAGCTGCCCCACTATATTCATTTAAAATGCTGATGATGTTGGTGATGTTCATATTGTCATGCTGAGTGCAAACTGGAGTTTTTTTGGTCTAGCATTTTTAATAATTAATTGAATATTTTGACAGCCATAGTTAGAGTTTCTTATTTGGTCATTCAGGCAATTAATACTTTTTAAACTGGCTCAGCTAACACACATTACTTGATGGTTACAAAGTATTATAAAACAGTTCTTTACTGAATAAATTAATTATTCAAAATCTAATTCAGAGCTGCATTTCATGGTTTCTGGAGGTCTGCATTTAAATGATGAGGACGTTCAATAATTTTTTGCATACTGTATTTAGTGGATCCTAAGTAGCGTGGAAGAAACTAGCTTTAAGACAAAACAGATGGGTTTGTTATAACTGTAAGGCTTCAAATTATTTAAATATGTTTTATAAATGTAGATGTGGGTATGATTATTGTAATTTGCCTGGTTAACCCGGGAGTGGGTTCCAAATTCCTGGGGCCCCCAGAGCGAATGTGCAAGCGCTGGTGTGAGGCACACATGCACGACATGCCACACATTGTTTTCTTTTTGGGGCCAGCAAATCGGTGGAGCAGATCTTGGCTGCTGGGGGCCCATAAGCTCACTGGGTTTTTTCCTATTGTCCCACCACCCCAGTCGACTCTGAACAAACATACAAGCTACTAAGCAGTTGTTTGTGATTTTTCACTGTGGACATTTACTGGGGGCTGCAATTAGTTGCATGCATTTCAAAATGCAAGTAGGTTTTTAAATAATAATATGCAAAGGATTAGCAAACTATGGGGCATCTAGAGACCACATAAATACATAATCTATGTCTTTGTACACCAAATTGCTGTCCTGCTAAATTTGGAAATTATTTTGCACAAAAACAAATTCCAATAAATGTGAATGCCAAAAGTCATCTGAATAGTTTAAGATGCTCCAACTATGGAGTGTATGAAGACTTATTAAAAACAGTGCATACGAACTTTCATGGCTGACTTTGGTCCCACGTTCTCATGTTGTCTGTATTTTGGTCTCCCTCACTCAATCAGGACATTATTGTATTAGAGAAGGTACAGAGAAGGGCAACTAAGCTGGTAAAAGGTATGGAAAATCTTAGCTATGAGGAAAGACTGGCCAAATTGGGGATGTTCACACTGGAGAAGAGGCGCTTAAGGGGTGATATGATAACTATGTATAAATATATAAGGGGGTCATATAATAATCTCTCTAATGCTTTATTCACCAGTAGGTCTTTCCAGCTGACACGAGGTCACCCATTCCGTTTAGAAGAAAGGAGGTTCCACCTAAATATTCGGAAGGGGTTTTTTTTACAGTGAGAGCTGTGAAGATGTGGAATTCTCTCCCTGAAACTTTTGTACAGGCTGATACATTAGATAGCTTTAAGAAGGGGTTGGATGGCTTTTTAGCAAGTGAGGGAATCCAGGGACTAGTCCGATTGCCTTTTTGGAGTCAGGAAGGAATTTTTTCCCGCTCTGAGGCAAATTGGAGAGTCTAAGGATGGGGTTTTTTGCTTTCCTATGGATCAACTAGCAGTTTTTTTTCAGCCTAACTTACTATGTTACTATGTTGAGTGGTAAGATCTGCAATAAACAGTAAGGGGCACATTTACTAAAGGTCGAATTGATTTGAAGTGAAAATTCGAATCAAATTCAAATTTCAAAAATTTTAAATTCAAATTTATTTTGGGCTTATTCGACTATTGAATAGCCCAAAATTTGATTGTTGAAGTACTGGCCCTTTAAAATAAATTCAATATAACAATTTGGCAGATTAAACCAACCGAATTGCTATATATCCCCATGGGAAGGTCCCATAGGATTTTTTTGATTGAATAAAAAAAATTTGATCGAATGCTTAAAATCATTTGAATTGTTTGATCCGAATGATTTTATCAATCAAATTTTTTATATTCGATCGTTCAATAATTCGAATTGCATTAAAACCCCTCGAATTTGAGGGGTTTTAATTCGACCTAAATTCGAAGGTTATTTAACCCTTGAAATTCAACCCTTAGTAAATCTGCCCCTAAGAAAACCCCAGAAAACACATGGGCATATGTAATTATAAATTAAAAATCAAAAACAGAAAAAATATTCACAACAAAGAAAAAAATTATGTCATAAACAAACTGATTTTCCTTTCTGCAAACTTTATAGATTTTGCGAACCCAGATACTGTTTAGCAACCACTTCCGACAGTGGAAGAAAAATTTAGAATTTTATAGTTTGCATCAGTGTATAGTGATGTAATAAAGCTTCTAATTTTATTTTTCTTTGTAAATGAAATTGTTCAGTGTAAAAATAAAAACTAAACAGATAGAATACTACTTCCTGCCTTGCGGCTCTCTTGGTTTCCACTTTTTGGTTACCAGGCCGTAACTAGAGACTTGAGGGGGCCATATGGGACATGACAATTTGCTTTTGAATATGAGCTGAATGCTAAGGATTAGTGATGGGTGAATCTCCCCAGTTTCACTTCGCCTAAAAATTTGCGATTTTTCCAGAGAAATTTGCGAATTGGCGAAAAATCCGCGAAACGAGTTGCGGCACACTTTTGACGCGCGTCGCGTCAATTTCACTGGCGTTTCGCGAATTTATTCGCCAGCGGCGAATCGCGGGAATTCGCCCATCACTACTAAGGATCAATTGCAAACTTTTTATTTTGCTCGGCCTGTAAGTTTTTATTTCTGCACTGAACTGTTCCTTGAAGTTTCTCTAGTTTTTCAGATCTGTAATTCTTTAAATTCACACTGCATATATACAGTAGTTAAAGCAGTTATGGTAATACAGGTTAATATAGAATACAAGTATGGGACCTGTTATCCAGAATGCTCACGACCTGGAGTTTTCTGAATAAGGGATATTTCCTTCATTTACAGTAGATCCCCATATTTTAAGTATACTAAAAATCAATTAAACATTGAATAAGGATTAATAATATCTTAGCTGGGATCAAGTACAAGGTATTGCTTTATTACAGAGAAAAGCAAATAATTTAAACTGTTTTTAATTCTTTGGTTACAATGGGGTCGATAGCAGATGGCATACTGCAGAACTTTCTGTATAACAGATCCTATACCTGTACAACTTTATTGATAAATAAATTACATGAGAAAAAGTTGTTGACTGCTAGTAATTTACATGTAAAAACATAATATTTGAATACCTGTTTTCCTAACTGTATTAATAGCATATAAATTACTTTTGTATTTTTATTTCTTTGAATTCTGGTGTAATTGTTGATCTGTTATACACACAAATCAAGAGCAAGGACAAGGTCACTAGGATTTAAGGATATTGCTTTTTCCCTTTTAATTGATGAGTATTTTTTATCTCAGCAAGAAGACAATCAATTATGTCTACTGAAAACTCTTTTATCTAAGAACATGCTTTCTCTGCTCTTCCTTTTTGCCATTGAAAACAGGTAACTTTAACAAAAGGTGTCTGATTTGTAAAGCTAAATTAAGGGGCAAATTTATCAAGGGTCTAATTTCGAGAACATGGGAGTTTGTAAAATCTCCCATAAATTCCCTTGAACTCGGAATTTGACCAAAATTCGACTACCTGCAATTTATCAAAAAATTAAAATTTAGCAAACTCAAGTGAATGGGATCAACTTGCAAACTCAAATCAAATTTGATTTGAATTCACCAGTTTACAAAATTGAAGTTTTTTCAGGGCTGACTCCAAAGCGTTCCTGCATACTTCCACTTGTGTTTTTTTTTTGCCAGTGCACAAGTTAAAGATCACTATCTTTTCCTAATGAGCAGTGTTCTGCCCCCCCCCCATTAAATGCATGCTAGAAGATACTAGCACATACCAGAAATTATCCATTAACCCCCTTTTTTCAATACAAAAAACTATTAAGGTCTGTATTGAGGAAGCATTACAATTGGAGATTATTGATCATAAATTGGCATCATTTCTAATACAGACAGATCCAATCACTCCAGTGTTGTACATACTCCCAAAGATCCATAAGGATCTGAACAAACCCCCGGGTAGGCCGATTGTGGCTGGGGTAAATTCTGTTTTTTCACCTTTGTCTAGGTTTTTGGATAAAGTTCTTCGGGAGTATGTATTTCACACAAAATCTTATATCAGAGATACTTCGGATTTTTTACAAAAAATTGATAATATACAAGATTTGTTTAGACATACTCTGCTGGTCACTCTGGATGTTGAGAGCCTCTACACCTCCATCCCTCATGATGGGGGTGTGGAGGCTGTCACGGAACATCTAAACAATGACATCACATTGGATGG
>CM044448.1:83758270-83779490 GCA_024363595.1 Xenopus borealis | reverse complement strand
AGAATCTCAAAGGAGACCATGTTATGATCACTATTCCCTAAATGTTTACCCACACAAATGCTAGAGATGAGTTCATTATTACTAGTTATTACAAGATCCAAAAGAGAGTTATTCCTAGTAGGTTCTCAAACAAGCTGGGATTAAAAGATGTAATTTAGCATATTTACAAACCTACTAGCTTTATCTGTCTTGGCAACCCCATTACCCCAGTCAATGTTCGGATACTTGAATTCACCCATAATAATAACTTGACCTAGTTGTGAAGCCGTTTCTATTTGTAAACGTAGCTGGGCTTCATACTCATCACTTATACGAGGTGGTTTATAGCATACACTAATGAAAATTTTCTTTGTAACCTTATGCCCAGTCGAAATCTCTATCCAGAGGGATTCCACACCCTCACCAGTGCCTGTAATGGTTATTTCTTTAGTGCATGGCTTAGTTCTTATGGTGAAACAAAGGAGTGATAGTTTATTTATTCTAGACAAATATCCCCAGGTTTACTTACAGTCATAAGAGGTAATATGCAATATATTAATAGACTGAAACAGGTTGGATGACACAGCTGAGAAACGTGACTTCCATAGGCATTGTAGTCAAGCAGTAATGCTCATCACCAGGGCAGATATACCTTTAAGTGGTCTGGATCCCACCCAGTGGAGTGCTCAGGGAGAAGGAGTCTAAGCCTGATGCCCTATCCACTGTGTTCCCTTCACTAAAAGCAATCTAGGAGCCTTGGGAAGCTACTCCCTGCTACAGATCCTCGATAGAGCAAAAAGCTGCTCTTGCTATCTGTTCTCTCTAGCTTACTCTCCTAGAGAATCTTTGCCAGATATAACCTGTTTCTAGCTAACCTTGCTCATGGGATTCCCTGGTCCCTGATTCAGACACTAAAGGTGCTGTCCGTTTAGGTTAATGGTATTCGCAGTCCAGTGTAGCGATGAGTGCACTGATCTATAAATTGGGGAGAAAAAACAACTTCTCACTAAGCGAACGGATCAGCATCGGAGGGCAAACTCTACAAGACTTGGCTGTCTTTCTACACCTAAAAGACAAAGGACACTCATTTGAAGATGGCAATGTTCAAATCTTGGATAAAGAAGACCACTGGTTTTAAAGAGGTGTGAAAGAGGCGATTTATGTTAAGGTGGAGAAGCCATCCCTGAACAGAGGCGGGGCCTTCAACACCACCTGTCTGCTACATACAATGCTGTTCTAACATCTGTACCCTGATGGTTTCAGAACCCTTCACACATCCAACTACTAGACACAGGTGTTACGTGTGAGAGTTGCATGACACATTGGTAATCCTATCATTGTTACTACACATAATCAACACCTTTGTGAATTTCAGATGTCACCTCTCTGAAGAGTTACAATGTGCCGTTGTGATTGGATTGTTGGAAGAGTCTATTTGCAGAGAACTCCCCTATACCAGTCAGTTGAACTGAAGAAGCTGCTCGGATGAAAAATTCATTAAAAGTTTTCAGCAATTCCAGTTGTTTTGAGTTACTTGTGTTAGATATACCATGACCTGGATGAATGAGAATCTTCATAGTCTTTAGGGTAATGGTTTAACTGGGCCTTAGTGTACCCAGGCTCAATGGGCATATCCAGTGGGTAAGGACAGCAGCAGCCAAAGAGGAAGATCCACCCCTTTCCACACAATATATTGAAGTGTAGTAGGAAGTGGTCATTACATCTCTTGGCCAATAACACTGGATATTTAAACTAGATTCATGAGTTTTTACCCAGCAACTAGGGGAAAAGGAAGACGGCTAGGGCCTTAAAGCAATAGGGGCATATTAACCCCTTGGCTCCCTACACACGCTTCAATGTTCACACAGGGCAGATTTTGGCCAGAAAATGAACAATGGAGTGTTTTTTTTAACTGAAATCTGGCTCTGTGAGTGCTGTCAGGTCAGTGGGTAGGAGACAAAACTTTCAGAAATGTATTTTATTGGCACAATAAATGGACCAACTGGTAATTTATTTTTTTTTTAAATGTTTTTCTTTGCCTGAACTGCAAATATTCGAACAATTCTACTGATGTCTAAAATGATTAATTGTATTTTAACTTATTACTAATCACATATTGGAAGATTATTAATATACTCAATAATTATTCTGTTTTTTTTAATGAGCCGTGTCCAGTATTATGTAGTAGCTCCAATTATTACAACTTCTGTCAAGTGATACCTACTCTGCCCTTTGAAAATTTTACCATGAAAACAAGTTGCAGGTAAAGCTTTGTCCCTATAGATATACATAAAAAATTACAGTAATTTCTAATGAATTATGCAAAGTTTGTGTGGAGCTGGCCATCAGCTGGATGACTGAGAGGGCATTTTAGTAGATTTTGAACAAAGTGTCTTGGGGCAGATTTATCAAGGGTCGAATTTCAAAGTTAAAAAAACCTCTAAATTCAACCATTGAATTTTTTTTAAAACTGGTTTTTCGATTGAAAATGGACCGTTTAAGATTGATTAGGTCTGTTTTCAATTTAATCAAAATCGTTAGAATCGTTAAATTTGAAGGATTAAAAAGATTTCCTCCAAAAAAATAAAATTTTCAAAAATTTTCAGAAACAATCCTTAAAGGTTCTAGGAGGTCCCCCGTGGTCTAAAACAGCAATTTTGCAGGTTTAAGGTGGTTTTCAAATGGTCGAATTTTAAAATTCAAATCAAATTTTTTAAAATCAGAATCAAATTTTGGCCTATTTGATAGTCGAAGTACCCACAAATTACTTCGAAATTCGAATTTTTTTATTTGAATTTTCACTTCGAAAATCTGCCCCTTGATGTCCTAAATTTATTGATACATGTGGGTGCAGATCATTTCTTGCCAGTGTAGATATTAATTAAAATCTCATCCTTTTTTTAAGGACTGGAACCCAAACCTGAACTGCATATGCAAGGTAGGGAACTAAAAAGAGGCAGATTTGTGTCAATTGCCTTTTTATGCAGAAAAGTTGCATACACTTATGCATAAGGAACCCTCCAAACACTCTTTCATAGTGTAACATAGTAACATAGTGAGTTAGGCTGAAAAAAGACACACATCCATCAAGTGAAACCTGTTGGCCGTATTTAAACCTGCCTAACCTCTAGTTGATCCAGTGGAAGGCAAAAAAAATCGAAGCCTCTCCAATTAGCCTCAGAGGGGGAAAATTCCTTCCGGACTCCAAAATGGCAATCAGACTACTCCCTGGAACAACTTATACTATGAGCTATCTCCCATAACCCTGTATTCCCTCACTTGCTAAAAAGCCATCCAACCCCTGGCTATCTAATGTATCAGCCTGTATGAGAGAGGGGGAGAATTTCACATCTTCACAGCTCTCACTGTAAGAAAAACACTTCTGAATATTTAGATGGAACCAATTTATTTTAAACGGAATGGGTGACCACCCCAGTTTGGCCAGTCTTTCCTTTTACCTTCTCTAATTCAATAATGTTTGAACACTGGTGACTAAAACTGTATGACATATTCTAGGTGGGACCTAACCGGTGGTCTATATAGTGGAAGAATGACCCCTTCCTGCCGTGAATCAATGTACCTTTTAATACAGCTCAAGACCTTATTTGCCTTGGATGCTGCTGACTGGTATTGCTTTGTACAGCCAAGTGTATTATCTGCAAATACTGATACATAACTTACAATACCCTTCCCTAAGTCATTCATGAACAAGTTAAATAAAAGTGGATTCAATACCAAGCGCTGAGGTACCCCACTAAGAACCTTACTCCAAGTAGAGAATGTACCATTACAAACCACCCTCTGTACCCTTAATGCATGACTTAATTAAGCCAAACAGACCTTAGTATAGAAAGTAGTCGCTTGTGGGGCACGGTATCAGATGCTTTGGCAAAATCCAGATAGATCACATCTACTGCTCCCCCCCAGCATCTTACTTACCTTATTATCAAATTAGTCTGACATGACTATCCTTCGTGAAGCATGCTGATTGCTGCTCATAATGCTATTCATTAGGACAAAATTATTTTAGCATTTATTTTACCATTAGTTGAGTTTATGATTATGATATTATGTTTCAGACCAATATTTTTTAATTTAATAAGTAACCTTCTGTGTGATACTTTTGTGTGCTCTAGTATCTTTTAGAAATAATACTTAAATGATTGGAATGGATTTATTAAACAGGAAGCCTTTATCAAAAGATTTCTCAGCTGTGAAATATATAAGTAGCAACAAAATAACAGTTTAACATCTCAGATCTTCCCCTGGTTTCATCAATCAATTTAGCTTCCTCTGATACCACTATTATATTATTTATATATTTAAAATTATTTGATATTCATTTTAATATTTGATTTGTTTTATAGTTTCTAAAACCATTTAATGGATTTGTGTTGGAAATAATTTCTAACTAACACAATTTAAGATTATCATTGCATCCTAAATCTAGATATGGAGTGAAAATAGGAAATCTGTACATTATTTATACAGAGTAATGAACCTTAATGTGTCTCTAAGGGAACTCACAAGGAGTAACAGAGATGAAAGCAGGTGCACTAATTATTTCTGTTCTGTACATAAGTAAAATGAAAAGGATTGCAAGAACAGCATTTCTTGTGAATCTAATATCCCTACAGAAATTTCATTCCACAAAGGAAAGCAATTTGTTGCAATCTACAAGAAATAAAAAGAATAACATTTCCTATTATATATCATATAATAATACTTTACAGATGAGTGTAA
This sequence comes from Xenopus borealis, assembly GCA_024363595.1. Taxonomy (NCBI): domain Eukaryota; kingdom Metazoa; phylum Chordata; class Amphibia; order Anura; family Pipidae; genus Xenopus; species Xenopus borealis. The sequence continues at coordinate 83,774,768 of CM044448.1, read as the reverse complement.
GAGTCGCTTGGTTCCCGGAATTCCTTACATAGTTAAGTAGCATGAAAAAATCTTCATAAGGATTTTTCAAATGTAAAAAAAATTAAGAAAGACAAAACATTACCTGAAATTAACCATCTACCAAGTTTTTGAATCATGGAAAAAAGTATTTCATATAACCAAAAAGGAATTTAGCATATTCTGAAGATCATTTTCTTAATTTCACTGTGCATTTTTGTTAAGGCAATATTGACTAGTGTTGTTGAACATTTAAATGGATTGTGTAGTCAGAATTCAGAAAGGGTCCTTTACAGAGGTCTGGGTCTAGAAGCACTTTGCGGAAATCCAGTGTTTGGTACAGGGCTCTGTTGTGAACTTTGCCCACTGGTATGCCCTAACGTTCCTGTCTGAATGATGCACACATTAAGGGAAACCTATTTCCGTGTCTACCTTATGAACACAGCGATGATGAATGCAGGCAGTACTGTATTCATTGGGGGAAGGGGGCAGGTCTCTGTTTTGGGTTGGAGAGACCTTAAGCAATTTTTCAAGGTGCAACAACACAGCACATTGCACTTTATGCCCTGCCCTTCACTTGGAAGGTTATATATGAGGAACAGTTACGTCAAAAAATAAAAGGATTTTAAAGGATTAACAATAAAATGTACTGTTAACTAGTTACTTAAGATACATAGCAGATAATAGAAAAGTTTTTAATAATCCCATTGTATACTACAGAGCTTATATGTTATCTTCTGTGTATCCTTTGCCTTTCTCCTTTTCTCCAGCTTTGATTGGCTGCCCCCATGACTTGTTTTTGTTTATATAAACAATAGTCTCTGAAGCAAACACACCAGTTGTATCATTGCATAACAATCAGTATATCATATTTTCATTACTTTCATACACTTTAATTTTTTGGTGTAACTGTTCCTGTGTGAAAGCTAGATTTTATTGGCTTTAGAGGTTTTTAAATCATGACTAAACTCACAAACTCTAAAACTGCAATTGTCATTGAATTTATTAAAAGATGCCATTATAAAAAGTATGAATAAAAAATTGCAGAATGATGCTCTACAAAATATGAATACTTTAAAAACCTCAAAAAAAATTTTTTTGGACAATTCATAGCAAAGAAAAACTCCCAAAACTTCTAGAAGTCTAAATTTATTTAAAGTGGTCCAATAAGATCAGGGAGCTCCCCCTGACTTCTATACCACCTCAAAAATTTTACTTGGCACAGTTTTGCATTAGAGGTTTTCAAATGGGGAAAATTGCAATTCTATTTTTAGCAAAAGGTAGTATATTTATCATTATTCCCATTTTAGTGGTCTTCAAGCCATTACTAAAATCACTTTCTCTAAAACCAAAAATGTCATAAAATGTATTAAAAGATCTTAATTGAAAAAGCGCAAGTGAAAAAAACTCGGAACGATGCACTTATAAATACAAATACCTCTAAAACCTCTAAAAATTTAAGTTTTTTGGTCAATTCCTTGAGAATTTTTTTATCAGAGGTTTTCATGGATTTTACACTTAGGGCTAAATTTACTAAAATTCCCCAAAAATCCCTCGAATTCCCTCGATATTCGATAAGCATTCGACTATCGAATGCTTATCGAATAGTTTTAGCTTATCATTTTGCTCGATATTCGATTTCTCAATGAAATCATACGATTGGATAATGATAGTTCGATTTCACGAAAAAATCGTACTTTTTTCTTCGAGCCTCCGAAAAATTTGTGCGATTCGAACGATCGAGGCGTTTGATCGTACGAATGGTATTCGAGCAGGACTTAGCAAAAGAAGCCTATGGGGGGGTTACCATAAGCTTCTATTGGTATTTGGTAGGTTCAATCTGGCAAAGTGAGCATTCAAAGGATTTAAAATTTTTAAATCCTTTCGAATTATTTATTTATTGATATAAATTCATTTGATCTATTCGATAATTCAGTATTCGATTATCAAAGAGGCCAAAGGCGTAAGGATGCAAAGTTGCATTAGCCTTCGCTAGTGAAAATTCGTCAGAGTCAGTGTTGGTAAATTAGGGAAGTTACGAAATGACATCACGCTGGTAAATTAGCGCTAGTGTTAGCCACTTTGCACTTTAGTACTATAGTACTTTCTATACTCTATAAGTGTTAGAGTTGAAGTTACTGTTGAAGTGTAATGGCTGCATGAACCTGCTAATAAAGCATAATTATACTAACTGTTACTCATCCTCGGCTACCAAAACATACAGTACTGACATAAAATAATAGAACACAATTGAAGTTCTTCAAAAAGGTACCTACTGCTCATGCCTGAGTGATTTCCATTTGAGCGGAGACAGTGAGCATGCCCAGTAGGCACCTCTTTGAGGTCTTTATAGCAGAAGAGAGAAGGAGAGCTCAGGGTGCAGAGCTTCATGCTAGACAAGAAAGCATCTAATTGTGACTGATTGTGACTAATTGAAGGGAGAATGTTATGTTATTCTGTGTAGAGTAATTTTAGAGAGAGAGTGAAAAAGGTTTGCTTATTCTATGGCAGGATAGTCAGCACAGGACCAACAGGTAGAGCAGTGATCTCAAGACCAAATAGCAGTTGAGCTGGCAGTCTTAAGATACTTGCATGACTCAGTTTGTGCTGATACCTGTAAGCTATGTGTGTCTTTTTCATACCAGAACAGTAAAACAGGTGTATTTCTCCTGTTAGGATTTAGGGGTTGACTGGCTTCTGCTGGAAGTTTGAGACAAAATGACCTATGACACTAAAGTGAAGGCACAAAACAGTATTGCACCTGCACAGATATTTTTGACTACTGTTAAGCATACACTCCATCAGTGGAACAGGAATCAAATGGATTCAAAACTTTTCTGCAATAATGCTTTATTGATATTCATTTTACCAGTTAAATAAATTAATATTTGGGTGAATGTTCCTAAAAAACTTTTAACTTCTCATTTCCTAATCTGCAATTGAAAAAAAAAATGTCAGTCTGCAAAAAAAAGTGAAAATAAGAATGAGATGTAATAATCCTGTGTCTTGTATAGTTTCTCGCACAATCTTCTATGCTACACAAGTCCAAGCATGCTAAGCTTATGATTACTTGCAGCTACCTCATCAAATCAGCAGAGCTTGAAATAAAAAGCTTAGTAAGGTTTTAGGCCATGCTGTTTATGAAAGCGTGTGTCCTCTAAATTCCAGTAAATTGTATGAGGCTCGACTTTGATATGTGTTTTATTTGTAGAAACAAAATTATGTAATTAATTCCAACTGAAATCTATGACACCTTTAATAAAGAAAAAAAACAGTTTCTATAATTAAGATATGTGTGAGAAAGAGAATGCTACCATTAAATAGTACACCCTAAAGCTTTATTATATATGTATTATTAATTATTAAATTAATTATAATATGTTGTATGTCTGTCTTAGGGGCAGATTTATCAAATGTCAAGGTGAATTTTCGAATCAAAAAATTTGAAATTCAAGCTATTTTTGTGTTACTCAACTAGGGAATAATCCAAATTCGATTAGAATTTGCAAACAATTCAAAAGTTCAAATTTCAAAATTTATCATGTGCTGCCTCTTTAAAAATCCAAATTTGACCAGTAATCATCTAAGACCTGCCGAATTGCTCTTTTAGCCTATGGGGAACCTCCTAGAACCTATATGAAGTCAATAGGTGGACTTTCTTTTTTGTGTTTTTATTGGGAAAAACTTTGAACCGAATGCGCTTAAGATTTGAATCGATTTCAATCGAATACAGACCTACTCGATCGAAAATGGACCTATTCAATTGAAATAAATTTCAACTTAATTTTGGTTGGTCTTTTTGAATTCAGATTTCAAAGTTTATGCAATTTGAAATTCGACCCTTAATAAATCTGCCCCTTAGTGTGGTTTGTGATCTCACCCAGTCTTGGAGTTGACTGAGGTCTACAAACAAACTACAGTATATTTACTAATATTTTTATTAAAATATGCATAACAATAGATAGGCTGTGCAAAATTAAAAATGTTTCTAATAGTCTGGAGAGACTGGATGTCTAACATAACAGAATACAACACAGCATCCTGCTTTTCAGCTCTTTAAATCTGAGTAAGTCAGCGACTTCAAGGGGGTCCACATGGGACATAACTGTTCAGTTTGCAATTGATCCCAAGCATTCAGCTCAGATTCAAAAGCAACAGTTATGACCAATGTGGCCCTCCCTCAATTCACTGATTGGTTACTGCCTGGTAACCAGGGTAACCAGTCAGGGCAAACAAAAGAGAGCTGAAAAGCAAGAAGTAGTGTTCTGTTCTGTTATACTAGACTTACAGTAACTCCAGCCTTTATACATTACATTTTTGCCTAACTAACTCTATTGAAAACATTTTTTATTTTGCACAGCCTATCTATTTACCCAGTTTTTACTTTTATACTGAACAATTCCTTTAAACATTTTTTTTTACATTTGGGTGTATACATTATTTGCTCTCTATCTTTCCATTGTTCCTCTAAATTGGAAAAAGACCAGATTCTGATAATAGTGAACAGACCCATTATGAACTACAAAATAAGACAGGGGCTTAAATAAATATTCTACTTGTCAACTGAATTTAGAGTCTCTGGGTATACTTTTCACTAGTAGCAGTGATATTAGTGATTAAATAACCTTGAATCCAGAACTTTCTAGGAGTATTACTTACAATGTTTTATGATAGTAAAAGTAAAAATGTTTCCATTGTAAACCATTAAAATCTGTAAAAACCTGAATGAACTATCAACATATATTCCTTTTATACTGGAAATCCACCATGAGCAGGAAATTAAAGTTTTTTGTTGTATACAGGCTTTCTTAGTTTTGGGATTGTTTTTGGGGTGTGATTGCACTAGTTTTTAACCAGTGTGTAAGATGAGAGGCATGTGTATCTGAGGTGACATGTCCATTACAGAATGGTTTAAGTGTGATAGTATATTTGAGATTAAGGTTGGTATAGCCTCACTGTATCCACCAAATCAGTGGGGCCTCAGGACCCAAAAACTAGCTTATGATCTAGCACAGAGACAGCCTAAACCACAAGCATGAAAAACAGAGACAGCCTAAACCACAAGCATGAAAAAAAGGGCTAAAGATAACTAAATGTATCAAATTAAAACAGTTAAATTGTTGGCAACCCCCCCCAGAGCTGCTCTAGAAGATGAAAAATGAAACTTCAATACAGGTATGGGATCCTTTTTCCAGAAACCCATTATTTAGAAAGCTCTGAATTACTGAAAGGTCGTCTCCAATAGACTCCAAATTATTCAAATAATCTAAATTTCTAAAAATTATTTCCCTTTTTTTCTTGATCCAAAATAAGATATAGTTAATCCTTATTGGAGGCAAATCCTTCCTATTGGGGTTATTTAATGTTTACATGATTTTCTAGTAGACTTAGGGGCACATTTGCTAAGGTTCTAAGTGAAAATTCGAATTAAATTGGAATTTCAAAGTAATTTTTGGCTACTTCGACTATTGAATAGCCCAAAATTTGATTTGAATTGAAAATTTTAGAATTTCGAAGTACTGTCTCTTTTAAAAAAATTGAATTCAACACTTAGCCACCTTACAGCTGCCGAATTGCCAGTTTTTTTTTAACTTCGATGCTTAGTAAATCTGCCCCTTAAGGTATGAAGATCCAAATTAAGAAAAAGGTCCCTTATCCGGAAAAGCCCAAGTCCCAACATTCTTTATAACAGATCCCATACAGTAGCTCTTTTTAGAAAAACAGTCACAAATTGAAAATAGAAAGTAATTAGAAAAAGTCTTTATTATTTAGCCTTTATTTCTAGTGATTTATCTGAAACCAACTGAACTGGAAAAAGTTTTGAAGGTGAACAACCCTTTCCACCAATATATATATATATACTAATTTAAGGGGCAGATTTACTAATGGTCGAATTTCAAAGTGAAAAAACTGCAAAATCCAAACATTGAATTTTTTTAAAGGGCTTTTTTGATCGAAAATTTACCTTTTTCGATCCATTAGGTCCGTTTTTGATCAAATAAAAAACATTCAAATTGTTCGATCACATCTTTTTGCGCAAAATCCTTTGAATTCCTAGGACTTAGAAAAAATTTCAGGACAGGGTCTAGGAGGTCCCGCATAGGCTACAATGGCTAATTCGGCAGCTTTAAGATGGCAAAGTGTCCAATTCGAAAGATTTTAAAGGGCCATTACTTCTAAAATTTGTATTGTCAAATTTTCTAATTTTTTCTATTCGCATCAAATTTTTCTCCTATTCGATACTCAAAGTAGCCCAAAATTACTTCGAAATTCTAATTTTTTAAATTCGAATTTTATTCAAATATTCACTTCGACCCTTAATAAATGTGCCTCTAAGTATTTATGTATGTATGTATGTATATGTATACATACAAACATTGGCAAATGATTTAAATTATTGAGACCTACCGAAAGATCTTACTCTTCACAAATACAAGACTTTAAACAGAAATAAAAGATTGTACATAGAGTAAATGGTTTCTATGTGTATCTGCATCAGGACAGTGCAGAAACAGTGTTCAAGTACACTTCTTTTTCATTTATTCACCAAAGGGAAATGCCAAATGCCAAAAATGGTTTCTCAGTCATCTGTCAGACAAGTTTGATAAATAAAATTCTAAAAGTACGAATTTGCTGTACAAGTAAAAAAAAGATGCTTCATGGTTATGTCGGTTTCATATATGATCTGTTTGTTTATATCATGCAAATAGGAAATTATATGCTCATAGCATATTTTTACCTTCCCTTATCACCCAAGGTTGTAGTTCAAACAAACAATAGTAAACTTTCATATTGAAGTGTTACCGATTACTATGTCTGTTTTACTAATAAAGGTATAGGATCTATTGTCCAGAAAGCTCTCCACAGACTCCAGTTTAATCAAATATTTCAAATTTGTTCTCTGTAATAAAAAAACAGTACCAACTAAAATTAAATTGTGTTGTAAAGCAGAAGAACTGGCTAACATCATTCCTTTGACATAGCCCATATGGACTTGCTTCTCACTTTCATCTCTGATTTGAAACCTTCCATAATGCAGATTGAGTTATAATCCAATAGAAAAAATCAACATCAAACAGTTCTAATTGTAAAAGATATAGGTGGTCTCTTGATCTAGATGAACTATTGTTGGTAGGACTCATTAAGCATTAGTTAACTCAGTGTTTGTCCTAAAGCGAATATTCTTGGAACATCTTTTTATAGCAGTTTATTGTTGCTCTGCAGAGACAACAATTTGTTTCTAAACATTTTACACAAAACATTTCTTAGGACCTTCAAATACCAAGCACATGCATTGTACCATAAGGAAGTAGTAAATAAAAATGTGTATGTTTCATTCTTGAAAACTGTTCTGCCTATTCTTAAGGGAAATGTGTTGACATTTATGCATAATGTTTTCAGACCTATTAAATGTTGCCTTAGTACTTAAATTGTACTCATCCTGTTTAGGCAGGCATTTCTTTCCGTTTCTTTTGTTAAATGTCAAGGGAAATTAATAGGTGCTACTTGGAAATACAAGATTTACAACTGTATCAAAAATATCTATTTATTTAACAAGCATGTATTAAGAAAGTACTATATTTAAAGCACGGAGAATAATTTAAGGACCAATGAACACGCTAAATATTATATAGTAAGGTTACAAACCAAACATATAGGGGCAAATTCACTAAGCGCAGAAAATGCGTTAGCAATAGCTTCTCTGCAATTCACCGCACTTCGCTAGGCGAATTTTCGTCAGACCGCCGCTACTTCACTAAAATTCGAAATTTGCACTCATGGATGCGGAAAATAGCGAAGTTGCGCTACCGTTACTTTGCCAGGCAAAGCGCATTTATGCTAGCGATGCCTAATTTGCATACCAAGTTGAAAGTATAATAGAAGGATAAGTTACAGCCACTACATTACACTACACTAAAGGAAACCTTTAATAAATAAAATAAAGTTGCCCTATTGCCCTAAACATGTGCCCACTGTATAGTTGAGTTGCCATCTGTTAGGAAACGTAGGGAGAAGGAGGGTAACCCCCAAAAAAATTACACTATTTTTCAGACGATCACCCTAAAAAAGTAAAAGACGCTAGCGTTTTTTTGGGACTTTGGTACAAGTTTTTTTTTTAACTCCTATCTATTGTATAGTAAAGTCTAGCGCAAGACGTAACGTTCAGTAAAATGGGCATCTTAGTGAATTTGCGTAGTTACCTCCCTTCGTCATTGGGTGTGAAATTGCGCTAGTCTATCTACTTCGCTAGCAAATTTTCACCAGGGACACTTGTCAGTAAATTGGCGAAAATTGCAAAATGACATCACGCGAATTAGCGCTAGCGTTAGATGCTTCACTCTTTAGTGAATTTGCCCCATAGTATTTATGATGCACTTGACCTTATATTATTGCTGTTTCTACCAACAAAATGCCATGAAAATTGCAGAATCTCTTCTGTTTCAGTATTGGCTAAAATATTGACTACAATGTGAAAAATAAAATTATAATTTAGAAAGTTTCATTTAGAAGTTAATGCACTATAGGCTGTGCTATCTAATCAAGAAAAACATGTCTGACATTTACTTGTTTGTTTCAGTCAAAGGGGTGCCTTAGCTTGCTTTAGTCACAGCTATAGGTTTCCTGTACTGATGTGTGGGCAGCTCCCCATGGGTTACCAGTGTTGCAAAAAGCCACTCATGGTAACTTCAAAGGGGAACTATCACGAAAATGAAAATTTTGTATAAAAACTTTCTAAATACAATCAATAAAATTCTGCAATGTTTCTGAAATAATCAAGTTTATATTTACATTCCTATCTGAGCATCTGTTTCTCTTCATTCTGTCTTAATGCTGTAGCATTATATTGTGGAGGGAAAAGTCTTGCAGGCCCTGCTTGGCCCCCCTTAATGGAGTCAACAGTTTCTAAGTGCCCATGAGGCCCTTCTAGAAACTGATCAAGGTTATGTGTAACATCTGCTGAGAAGGTTCTTATCACTATTCTGTTATGTTTTGGTTCCCAGTAACAAGGTGCAATGCCTTGAAGTTCACACATAGTGGTACTCCCTTCGTTTTCACATAACTAGCTAATCACACTGAAACGTACTGTCTCATCACTCACAATACTCCCTTCCTTACTCCTTTCCCATACCACTCCCATGAAGTTCCCCACTAGAGGGTATATAATGTGTGGTCAATCTTTTGTTTCTCAGTTCTGACCTACTTGTGTATCAGAACCCAAGGAGCTCGTGTATGTTTATTATATAAATAATAAACTTGGATTAACCCTTTCACCTCAAGTGATCTCTGGTCTTTGGATTATTCCCCAACAATATCTCATAGGGGGACTCCCTTTCCTAGCAGATGTGCTCATGCAAATATCTGATTTCAGTACAAACAAACTCTACTGAACTAACTGCATTTTAGGCAAATTCTGCATGTAGAGAGACAGGATTTCTGGTCATTTTAATAGTGTGCGCTCTAATACATCTTCTAGGTGAAAGGAGCCCCCCCCCATAAAATATAATGGATCATTCATCTGACACCCAACTCCTGAATGAAGACAGAATTAAAAGAAACAGATGCTGAGAGGAATAGTGAAGATAAACTTGATTATTTCAGAAACTCGCCTCCGACCTTGACCTGCACACTGTGTGATGAAGTCATCCAAACCTGCCCAACCCGAGGGTCAAGCAGGTTTCGAGCTAATAGTAAATGCTAATGCAAATGTAAAAAAGTAAATGAGGGACTATATTGTAGTGTTAGAAACCCTGAGGTACAGTATATCATAAACATATACAAGTTGAGTTGTTAGGCTGTATGTTTCCATAAATGCACCTCCCCATTGTGTACTCATGATGCTGTTCTCAACGTCCACCTCTGCTGATATCACCTTATGCTACTACACACTACTCAGAATTCTACACCATTCTCAAAACTACTTTGTGTTGGCCTTTGTAAATGACATGGCCCTGTAGGCAGAATTGACAGCTTCAAAATACTGTATGTATTCTGTAGTGTTCGACTATCATTACTATTATATGCAAAAAAAGTCAGTTCTACTTTTCTGCCACAATTTCATTAAGATAGCTGGCAATGAAGATTGCAGTGAACAAATTTGGGATCATTCACAGTGACTGGGCCATGAAATCCAAAGAATATCTCAAGGAACAATTCCTTTATAACTTCAACAAACATATGATGGGTCACTTACATAATAATATGGCCACTATTGCCATTTTACTTCCTTCTGCCTCCCCGACAACAGTAAAGTGGCAACAAAACCATAGCAAATATAACATTTAAGGGGATGGGATAATAATTCAGCCCCCAGTCTGTACATGGAATTTGTCAAATAAAACACTGCATTTCAGGGAAAAATTATATACATGTTTGGCACTTTTAGCCCCTGTTACAAAACAAGGTATTTGAAAGGGAAAATATAACCCTTTCTGACATGAGCTCATTCAGTTGGGCCTGCGAAAAAAAGGAGCATAAACAACTTCCAGAAATAAATAATTTTTTTATTTGACACAGACATACTGGATTCCACAAACTGAAAGGAAAAATGATACCGTCATTTCATAACCCCACTTATGCTCTCAAATATATGCATCCCTTCCCTCACCTTGTGTCATTGCAATGTTTCTGCTTGGTGTGCTTTTTTTCTTTTTTGGATATTAATGCAGCATTTGATAAATGGCAACATTTGGCAAGAGAAGCCTTACAAGACAAGAGAGTATATAAGATCCTCTCACAATCAGGTCTTTCCTTATTGAAGCGTTAATTATATTAAGCTACTGCTTTGGTTTCATGCCGTTCAATATACATAAATCAATTACAAATCCTTGTCCTGAGACTAACTTTGTTTGTGCTTCTGAAGTTCAATTTGAAACACTTTCAACTTTGACAAGGGGAAGCCTATTAAACCGAATGTGAATTTGTGAATTTTAGAGTATTTTTTATGTGAATAAACCCAAAAGTTTACCTCACTCAAACGTATGTTTATTGATTACAAAATCTAATATAAAAACATTTTTTAAAAAAAAAACTAAAATTCATCAAACTCCTATTCTACTTTTCATTTTCAGTGGGTCTACAAACTCAAAAAGGGGGCTATACAATACATTACAATCTGAGTACTCTTGATTAAGATGAAGAAATGCCGGAGGCTGACAGGTACTTAAATGGACTATGGAAGGAAAGTTGCCAGAAAGCTTTTCAAAGACATTTCTATATAAAATCTGTATATAAGCATTACTTTCAATGAGCTCAATATATACTTTCAAAATGAACTTGCCTATAGGGCTAAATATTTTAATTCTGAAAAATAATTAACATTATGCATACTGAACAATTAAATGTAATTTACTTAACTTAATAACCTAAAAAAATATTTTGGAATTGTGCCCAGAATTCACTCAAATGAGCAGGTGAGAATGCAGCTATTATCACACATTAAAAAGGCCTATGATTTATTTTCTATGGTCATACTAAATCAGCTTTAAACCTAAGGATAAGGACAATGCTATAGCAAAGCTGTATTTAATATTATTAAGACAGAAAATGATTGAGCTGGAAATAAAAACATATCATTTAATGAAGGTGAGCCTGAAAGTATCATAGATTTTACTTGCTAAGTCAAAAGCCAATTTGATTATGATATTAAAGTAGAAAGGGAATTTAATTCAGAATCTGTAAAATATATTTAGGAAAAAATGTAAGAGGATATGAGTTTTATTCATGAAAATGTGGTGCCATGGCATAGCAGACTATTGTGACTGAGAAATAATTTATTTGCATTATTCAGAGCAATACTGATCACTCTTTTTTTAAATAGAAAAAGTATTGTTTATCATTTGCAGAAAGGTAAGCTGCCAATGGAGGGTGGTTTTGTTTTTATGTTGTACTATTGTAATGAGACACTTCTACTAAAATAAATGGCTCCCAAATTTTAATTGTTTTACTTTTTAAAATTATGATGTATCCAAAAAGACTTTCAGATACCCACTCTTAACCTGATTTGAATGCCAAGTTTCAGGCTTGGAAGGGAATTATTATCTACCCTGTGCATCATTTACATCCAGGCAAACACCTACCTTTCAATGATCTTTAGCATAAGGCTGCCAAGCATTGTGTGCATTAGAACAGTAGAGAGCAAAGGAAAATAAGAAAAGACAAGAACAAAATGGATGGAAATCTGGAATACAGAATAATACAGAGAAACAGTGCAAGCTGAAGAGCAAATGTTAAAAGAATATATAAAACAGAGTATGGAAACTTACATTTTCATACACCACATGATGAGAATTTAGATAAGCTACACCTTTCAGTTTTATTTTAAATCATGTGAATGCAGGCAAATCAAACTGGTTTTGGGAAAGGCATGAATAGTCTGCATTTATGAGCACTGAGGTATGAAGGCCGCCTGTGTAAGGATTGAAAACTCAAGGAATGAGGGGCCACAGTGAACGTCACCTATTGCTGGGGATTGTTTCACGAAAGCAGTGAGTATTACCTTTGGTTAAAAAAAAGTGAATGTACCATGGAGAAAATTTTTTCAAATAACTGAATTGATTGATGTTTGTACTATCAGATCAGCACCAGCTAAAGTTAATTTGAACCAATAGGTCAAAAACACTTTTCATAATCTCATTTCTTTTTAGGAACACTGGTCCCCAAGTTATTTATGAGATTAGGTTCTGTGTGTGATTTCATAGTTAACCCTTCCTCCAACAGAACAACAGAATATTTATAACTATAAGTTCTGGTCATGCCTATATAACAATATTATGTGGATGAAGCAATAGTCTACTTCCCTTAATCCACTTTATCCAAAATCCTAACAAATGTAGGCCAACTGGAGATACAATACATTTACTTTGGGTATTTTATATAAGGTTATAATTACTAGGTTCAATCTGCAAGAATAAAATAGTCAATATGTAGTATTATGTGGTGATTCTTCAATGCGCACATTTTTATATGAATCTACAAATTCATAAGTGAGTGTAAAATAAATGTTGAGTTACTATCTGTCCTGCATTTAAAACAGAATTCAGAATTCAGCAAAAAATAACATTTGCTGCTATACTATAATAAGGAAGGCTGCTTAAGAAAAGACACTATTTGCGGAGGCATTTAAATTGAATAAACTTTAATAATAAATGCACTTGCACCTATTTAGATGTATGGGAGTGTATTCATGCCCTAAATAACTAATTATCAGGGCATTATGATTGTCTTTCATGTGATAGTGACAGAGTGACAAGTCCTTAGCAACATTCATAAAAAAGGAAATATTTCCAAAAATTTAATAGTATGAATTTATAGTCGAAGCAAGACAAGTAGAAGATAACACAAAAAAAACAAACGCTTTCACAATCGGAACTTACACCTTTATTTTTGGATAAACGGAACACTGTCTATCCAAGATGGCGCCCGCTAATGTGGAAAGAGACGATGACACAGATCTGCAGCATGACTCATCGGATCAGGAAAGCGAAGGCGGGGAAGATATTCCTGCTCAATATTTGGCATCACTCCCAACAAAGGCTGACATTAAAGGCATGCTACAGGAGGTAACACAGACGCTCAAGGAGGAGCTGCAAGACATTAAGAGAGTTATGTCCAGCTTAGCCAAGCAGATCGATGATGCAGAAACAAATCAAAGTAAGCTATCTGCCAATCAAAAATGATTACATGCTAGCATGCAAACACATATGGCTAAAATTACTGAATTGGAGCGCCAATTAGAAGATCAAGAGAATAGGGGGAGAAGCAGTAATATAACGGTCAGAGGAGTCCCTGAAAGCATACAAACAGAGGACATACATAAGACACTTTTGCAAAATTATTCCAAGATGTGGCCGTTCGAACCTACTCAAGCCATTAACAGATCATTTAAGGGCAAGCAACATCCTCTATAGATGGGGATTTCCCTTTTCTATTATGGCATCTAAAGATGGAACTCAGGCAATAATACATACACCAAAGGATACTGAACTATTTTTTCAGCGGCTGCAGCTAATCCCCACCCCATCTCAACACCTGGACTTTGAATTACAAGGAGACTGGACCAAAGCAGCAACCCCAAAGTGTAATCCACACACTCTGATGAGAAGAAGATCAAGGGATACCATTGTCTAACCGCAGAGGAAAGCTACCTTTACTCCTCATGACTGAAATGGTTAATATAATTATTGTGACTGGTCAAAAGACTCATGAAGTTAAAGATAATTCATCTTTAAGATACTAGATAGTGATGTTCATTAAAAGATCTTAATATAGTAGATTTTTTTGGTTCCAATAAGGTTATCTGTTATTTGATGTTATACTTGCATTAATATGAAACATTTTATAAGGCTATTCCCTAACATTATCCAGCGCCTGGGAAAATAAGGGAGTGGTCAAGGTATATGTCCCTCTAAACCCAGCAGACTGCCATTAACCCCCTCCTTAAACTATTGTCGTGCACAATTTACAGCAATAAGGCGCTTAGCCTAATAAGTCTGTAGCGACACTTTATATATTTTCCTCCACTTTCCTCTTTTTTTCCCCCTTTCTACACTTCACACTTGATGCCTAACAGCATTGGGATTGAAGCAAAAACAATAAATTTGTTTTTACAAATGCTCATACGATTGGTAAATATTGTAACTAAAGCTAAAAATGTCACAGCTAAACTGTAAAGTATTGTGTTATAATGTTAATGGGTTAAATGAGCCTATGAAAAGAGCTCAAATATTTACAGAATGTGGAAAAGCAAGGCACATATTGTGTTAATCCAGGAGACCCACTTTCAAGATACACCATGCTACTAAGAAAATAGCTGAATGTTTCCAGCAGTATTACCAATCTCTTTATAGAATCAGACACAAACCCTTTAGCCCTCAGATACTTCAATAAACTGCCTCTTTCATTGTCAAAGCCAACTTGAAAAACTTATCATCAGAACAATGAGTTTTTCTAGACACCCCTTTTACGCTGAAGAAATTGAAACAAACTATAGACTCACTTTCGCCAGGGAAAAGTCCAAGCCCAGACGGATATGGAGCATTATATTATAAAACATTTAAAGATGATTTAGCACCTTTACTCCTTACATACTTTAATTCAATAGATAATATGAAGGGCTTCCATATAACAGTGATACCTAAACCCAATAATGTGCTAGCTACTGACCAATTGCCCTTAATAATGTAGATCTCAAAATATATGCAAAAATTATAGCAAAAAGATTAAAACAATACTTACACCTACTGTACTTATCCACCAAGATCAAACAGGTTTTGTACCTATGAGAGAAGGAAAAGAAAATACAACGAAGGTTATCTTATTGATACATCATGCAAAAAAAAAATAATATACCATCTCCAAAAAGCTTTCGACAGAGTTGCTTGGCCATTGCTTGGCCATTTTTGGAAGCCACATAAACTGGATTTGGATTTGCTAATATTATGAAAAATAGAATAATGGCATTATATAAGTCCCCCACCGCTAGAATTAGAGTAAATGGTATATTGTCGCCTAAATTAGAAATAGCTAATGGTACCAGACAGGGTTGCCCACTCTCTCCACTTTTATTTGTATTAGTAATGGAAACCCTATTATCGCATCTTAGAAACAATCCAGACATTGCCGGACTTATAGTTAAAAATAAGGAGTTCAAAGTAGCAGCATTTGCAGATGACCTTCTTTTCTTTATCACCAAACCAATTATCACTATACCCAATGTATTGTTATTATTTCAATTATTTGGAAAACTTTCAAGTTTTAAGATAAACTTTAGTAAGTCAGAAGCAATGAATATTAATCTCCCAGCTAGTACCCAAACATTACTAAATGAAAACTTCCCATTTAAATGGACCAATAAAGCTATTCAATATCTGGTAGTCAAAATTTCAGTTAACTTACATAAGTTATACCAAGAGAACTTTATTCCCTTAAAAGGTTTAGAAAATAAAATATCAAATTGGAAGAAGCTGAGGCTATCCTGGTTTGGCAGGATCCAGGCTGTCAAAATTATATTAATGCCCAAAATTCTTTACCCACTTCAGGTATTACCAATTAACATACCTAAAGCCTTTTTCTTATCAGTCAGATCTTTGATATCTAGATTTATTTGGAGCGATAAAACTCCCAGACTTAAGTAAAATAACTTGATACGCACAAAAGACAAAGGCGGCCTGGCTATACCTGACTCTCAGACATAATATAAAGCAATAACTTGGCAAGATTAATGCACTGGTATAACCAAAAAGAAGAAAAAGCGTGGATTTTTATTGAAAAAGCCAGTTTAGAAATTCCATTAGAAAATCTTTTATGGGTCCAGAGGAATACCGCCCTGAAATATATTAGAAATAATACTACCATTAACCCTACACTATATATTTGGTTTCAAGTCAGAGAAAAGCAAGGGCTTTCACCCAAACCACATATTCGCCAACCTTTGAATGTGAATCCTGAAGGCTTGGATTTACACTTTGATTACAATTAGGGATGGCGCGAACCGCGGAAAAAA